>LR994548.1:7098160-7698160 GCA_905187585.1 Cyaniris semiargus
CTAGACGTTCCGCGCGGCTTGGACCGCGTAAATTAGATATTTCACAGACAAATCAGTCTACAAAAAATAGCCTATGATCCTTCGCGTGGTCTACTTCTTATCTGACCCAAATAACAGAAAAATTGCTCTAGTAGTTCGTGAGATACGCCCTTTCAAATAATTTCCCCCGTTTTTTCCACATTTTCTTCTATTTCTTCGCTCCTATTAGTCTTAGCGTGATAAAATATAGCCTATAGCCTTCCTCGACAAATGGGCTATCTAACATTGAAAGAATTTTTCAAATCGGACCAGTAGTTCCTGAGATTAGTGCGTTCAAATAAGCCCTTTCAAATAATTTTCCCCCGTTTTTTCCACATTTTCCTCTATTTCTTCGCTCCTATTAGTCTTAGCGTGATAAAATATAGCCTATAGCCTTCCTCGATAAATGGACTATCTAACACTGAAAGAATTTTTCAAATCGGACCAGTAGTTCCTGAGATTAGCGCGTTCAAGCAAACAAACAAACAAACTAACAAACTAACAAACTCTTTATAATATTAGTATAGATTATAAATAAGTTCAGCGGTTAGTATGTGAAGAGTACAGACAGACATACTTTACATTTAATAATGACTAAATATATATTATCCCGTCAAAAACATTTCTTGTAAAATGTTGCCGAGATGACCACACAAGGTTTACCCTGTGAAAAAGATATGAGATCTAATTTAGAGCCAAGCTTCTGAATCTACATGGCCTAACTCTACTAACCCTTACTTAAGCAAATTCTACATACCAGTAAATATGTATGGCTCGGCTGTTTCGTTACTAACTTCAGACCCGTGTAAAGTAGTGGAAGTAGCCAAACATTTTGATGATCATCAGTGTCAGTGTATGAGTGTGTTAGTGACGAAATCGGTGTATTTTAGATATCAATAAAATCGAAAGTATTAGAGCTATTTAATTGAGACCTTGTATGTTTAATTAGTCTACTATTGACATCATATCCTAAGAATATGAACTATTTGGTACATCTCTATGAGGGTTCAAAAAAACGACGAAACACTTCGAGAAAAGGTAGGTAGTCCCCTTGCGCTTCGCTTGGCTCATCTCGGCGGGTGCACTACCGTGCACCCAGATACAGGATTTAACATAACTAACTGATAATACTTTTGGGTTTGTATTATCCCTTGTATAGAGTTCACTGTAAAAGTAGCAGCGCTGAATGAGTTACTTTTTTTTCCTTTGGTATGGAAGAATTAATGACGCGGGGGTGCTTGCCCATACAAATCACAAAAGAAAATTTAGTCTTTCAGTGCTGCGAATTTCAAAGTGAACTCTACAAGGAACAGATACACACCCTAAAGTATTATCACTTAGTTTTGTGACACCCTGTATAAAATTTAACTTATTAATAATTATGTTGTATTTTTATTTTAGACAAAAACCCACTACAGTACACAGTATCAAACAGAGGGTCGATACAGTTAATATTCAATAGATTTGTATATTACCTCAAACATACGAACAAAGATAGGACGAGACAGTGGCGGTGTGTGGAATATGTCAATCAACACAAGTGTCCAGCCTTCATAGTAACGAAAGATGAAGTAGTCATAAAAAGGTAAAAAAAACTTTTTATTCAAAAGATGAAAATGTTTTATTCATAGATACTTAAAATTGACAAATTACCACAGACATAGATCGAGATAGATACCGCATGTGTATGTACTTCGCGTGCCATATCGCGTTCCCAAACGACGAGCAATGCTCGTCTTTCGAAAGTCTTTTCTTTAGTCTGCTATCGGAATCGGACGATCGGAATCGGACGTCAATCGGAATTTTAAAAATACCTAAATGCCTAAAAGTGCCGTATTGAACTGTAGAAATTCAAACAGAAACGTTGGCCTTGATAATGGACACGTTTCTTATCATCGGTACGTCACAGTAGGTAGTAAAAAAGTGGCACATTCGTTTTCATACAAATGAAGCTGCATGCTGTATCTATATTGATCTATGTCTGTGCAAATTACAATGAACTGCATAACTAAGGAACTGTACTAAAAGACAGGCAGTCTAACTGTTTACAGCAGTGTCTTTTAGACTTTTTCCTAAAACAAAATAATGTTCTTTTAAAATATATAGGCTAAATATAACAATCTATTTTTTCAATATAAACTCTCGGGTAAACTTTAGTAAGAAAACACTAATTACTTAACTGATATCCAATTATCCAGAAAGTAAGTAGTTTCTATGTTCAGATGAAGGTTTTTAAGGTTCCGTAGCCAAATGGAAAAAAACGGAACCCTTATAGATTCATCATGTCTGTCTGTCTGTCCGTCCGTATGTCACAGCCACTTTTCTCCGAAACTATAAGAGCTATACTATTGAAACATGGTAAGTAGATATAGTCTGTGAACTGCATTAAGATTTTGATACAAAAATGGAAAAAATATAAAAAATAGGGGTCCCCATAGGTACAACTAAAACAAAATTTTTTTTTTCATGTAACCTATACGTGTGGGGTATCTATGGATAGGTCTTTAAAAATCATATTGTGGTTTCTAACATATTTTTTTTCTAACCTGAATAGTTTGCGAGAGAGACTCTTCAAAAGTGGTAAAATGTGTCGTCGTCGTCGTCGTCCCCCTCTAACTTCATGTGGTCGGATCATGTCAATTCATTGTTAATTGTGGGCTGGGTTTGACGTAACGCGACTAAACTACGTTGGTCCCCCGTCTGCCTAGGAATCAACTTCTCTGATAGTACATTACTCTATAAACTACCAACGAAAATTGGTTTGAACGAGATCTAGCAAGTAGTTTTTAGGGTTCCATACCCAAAGGGTAAAAACGGGACCCTATTACTAAAACTTCGATGTCCGTCTGTCTGTCTCCAGGCTGTATCTCAAGAACCACTATATTTCCAGAAATATAGCGGTTACAGAAATTCTTCTCCGGTATATTCCAGAAATTTTCACAGATTGTGTATATCTGTTGCCGCTATAACAACAAATACTAAAAACAAAATAATACAACAAACGTAATTTTTTGCTATTTTTTGCTCGATATCAATAATGGCAATAGGTAGGCACTTGGAATGTTCACAAAATACTCAGTTGTATTAATTTATACTTTAAAAACTACGAATAATAAAAACTAAGGAAACGTAACTCCCATACTTCAACCGTTTTAAAGGCTCCTTTTCGCACACTAAAATATGACAATTCAGATTTTCGCCAAGATCGTATCCCAGGTAACGTATCTTAATATTGCGCGCCGGACGACAGCCTGCGCGGTTATTGTCATTGTCAAAGTTATGAAACAAAGCCGTTGACAATAATTGTCAAAAGCGGATAGTATTATGTAGTATACACAAATTTTACTATCACGAAAAAAGAAGCACTTAATTATTATTTTAAAATCAAACATTTTCCTCTGATCCTTAAGTCATCGATAATAATAATATATAATAATTTTGAACAAACCTTGTACGACTCGGACGAATCTAAAACTGTCCAGAGCACCTAGACAAGACGTTTTCAAATTACAATAATATATGTGCTAAATTATTACAGAATTGAAATAAAAAATTTTAACGTGGGAGAGCCATGCTTCGGCACGAATGGGCCGGCTCGACCGGAGAAATACCACGTTCTCACAGAAAACCGGCGTGAAACAGCGCTTGCGCTGTGTTTCGCCGAGTGAGTGAGTTTACCGGAGGCCCAATCCCCTACCCTATTCCCTTCCCTACCCTCCCCTATTCCCTTCTCTTCCCATCCTTACCCTCCCTTATTACGCTATTCCCTCTTAAAAGGCCGGCAACGCACTTGCAGCTCTTCTGATGCTGCGAGTGTCCATGGGCGACGGAAGTTGCTTTCCATCAGGTGACCCGTTTGCTCGTTTGCCCCCTTTATTTCATAAAAAAAAAAAAAAAAAACTGACGGTGAAAATAGGCAAGGCAGATTTTCGTAATCTCTTTAATTTTCGGTCCTTACTATGTCTATGCTACTACATAAACGAGTAATCTGGCTCGGCATCCAATTCGGTTCGATTCTTTCTAAACGAACGGCTGTAATCCACTTTTTTCGTTGGATTGCATTCTTAGGAAATCTGTCAAAATAAAATACTTCATACTAAATAATGCCAGCCAGACCCTAAAATTTCTTTTATGATTAAATTGTTACATCTTGCATAACACTGTCCATGGCGACTTAATTTTGTAACACTGACCTCCATTATACAAGTACGCTGGACCTATGATACCCACTTTTTTTTTGTGCCTATTTGAAGCGGAATCAGCGCCCCCGGTGAGAGGGAAGAGAACTAAATTTGACGTAACTTGCAAATGGCCGCTTAATCGTTATTGGTTGTCATCACTATTATTAGTTCCAAATACTCCCACTACTGCTATCAGCGCTAATATGGCGACTTTCAAACGTCATTTTTACGTCAAATTTAGTTCCTATCACTTACATTGGGGGAGCTGATTCCGCTTCAAATAGGCACAAAAAATAGCTGTCATTTCAAAGGGTATCATTAGTCCAGCGTACTTGTATAATGGAGGTCAGTGTTTTGTAATTATATTATTTTTTGATTATTGCACTTTTACAATAACATGTAAACTTAATAAGATAAACACAAAGAGACCAGCTTAATTTTATGCAAATACCCTAGCATCCAACTTAAATAAACCATCTTTTTGGGCCGGAAAAAATACAAGAAATTTAAACATAATAAAAAAAGTCACCTTCAATTGAAAGGTTATTCCTGTATTAAAAGTCGTATCTGTTTGATTTCTACACCATTTCACAGGGCCTAAATGGCATTTTAACAACAAAAATATTGTAAAAAAGCAACGTAAAAAGTAAGTAAACAAATTGTAAAATGAGCATGAACGTAGAAAAAAAGGCGGACGGAGTCTTTATTATACACAGCACTGTGTCTTCAAAGTAGTGACCGACCGAACTTTCGGTTTCGGTTTCGGTTTCGACTAGTTTCGGCCAAAAAATCTAGTTTCGGCCTAAGTTTCGGTTTCGGCCAAAAAATAGCCGAAACTTTCGGCCCCGCCGAAACTCCAGTGTTCGTGAATTTTCGTGCGTCGTTCGGTAAACTTCGCAGTTAACTCGTGCTTCCTCGTCGTCGAGGCCCCGGCTCATTTCGTCACCGTCCATTTAATCGTGTTTTGAGGTTATGTTTTGCAAATTAGTGCCGAATTACTAAGTATTTATTTTGTTTTTATTAGTACTTCGTTTTATTTTCATCAAATTGTCTAAACTTATTCTTATCGAACATTAGTGGTATATTGTTGAATTTTATTTCTAAACGACAAACGCACGTTTATTTAATATATTATGTAACTGTTGGTGAATTACGTGCTATGTCTTTTTTAACAATGTTTTCCAAAAAAACGATAAAGTAAATGCTATGATAAATTGATTATATTGTCACACACACTTTATTTACTTAACAATTTTGTTAGACTATGAGATATAGCTTGCGAGATTTTTCTAGTCAATCATCTCGCCTCATTCTTTTCCTTTTACCACGCTTTTTATTTATATTTAAAATAATTAATCCCTTAACTGGGCGCGCGGTCTCATAGACCGTTCCGACCCTCTCCCTGCATCTTATCTACCCCACTTCCCCGTAAGCTTCACACTTGCGGCCCTCATTACACAAGTCGACAAAAAATATTTTTTTCTTGTGCCTGTTACTTAATGACTACTATCCGATTATTTGCATTGAAATTAACCAGAAACGTAAATTTAAAAAAAAAGAAAGTTTGCTTTTATAGTCTAGGCGAAGATAAATAAAAATATGAGATTTTTTCAAAATTCTTAGAGACTAATGCTCGTCGTGACCAAGATAAAGGGGTTTGGGGGATATACTTTAAAAGCGTAAAAATATCTTCAAAAATGCGTAAAATGGACGTAAAAAGTGTTTGCTGTATTTGCGGAAAATTTATTGAAGTAAGAGCGAAAAAGTTACTTACACCGACAAATAAAAGGATTTATCAAGCATTTGAAACAAATTTTAAACTTCCTATTAAAAACCAGAAAAAATATGGGTGCCACATATCTCACGTACTTATTAAAAGAGGCATGCTACAAGCTATGTTTGGAGTATGCTCACCTAAATACAAACAATATCAAGTTTTAAACCTAATTTATATATTTTTTCCTTCTAATTCTTTTTTAGTGAATGTTAATAATGATATATAAATGAAATAAACAAATATATTTTATTCTTTTAACACCTAACTTAAAGAAATAAAATACAACCTGCATATGCATATTCTACAAAATACACGAGAAAAGTTTTTGCTACATTTGCGGAGAATTTATTATATATTTAAGAGTTAAAAAGTTAGTTGCATCAACAAATAAAAGACTTAGTCAAGCCTATGAAATAATTTTAAACTTCCTATTTAATACCAGAAAAAAATTGGAGCGCTACATACCGAAGCACACAACAAGCTATAATATTTGGGGTATGCTCAAATGTACAAAAAATATACATTTTTTAATCTAAATTACATATTTTTTTCTATTTAAATTTTATTTTGGGAATATAAGCAAAGATATAAATAAAATAATAATATTATATTTTATTCTTTTGAATAACTAAAAAAAGAAAATTCAGGCAAACTTTATGAGTTAAAATCATTGTTTCTCTAATTTATTAAGTGTAAGATATCCAAATTGGGTATACAGAACTCAGGCACAAAAATTGTGTTGACTAGTGTTATCTTAGATTTAGTGGCAAAACGTCTTCTGAACCCAAAAATTGTGACGCCAACTGCAGGTTTACTTAGTAATTTCGTTTTCAACTTCGACCGCGCTCTGTGAGACTGCATGTCTGTGTTTCTCATACAAAGAATATGACTGCAATTGATTGTATTTTCTGTAGTAAATGTCTTGAAAAAAATTCTGCTCATGTTTTTAGGGTAATCCTTCGTTCTAATACATTAAAACTTGGAATCGGATAAAAAAACGGAATATGATACTGAAAAGTTTCTAGGGAACATAATATTATTTGAGTCTAAGAGCAATAGCGCACTAGTGGCTAGGCCGCAGTGGCCAGGTCGCGGGGCCCATCAAGAGCCTGGTGTGGCCGCTGGCCGCGTGGCGGCCAGGTGTGCGTGGTCTATGGCAGTTTCATACTAAGGTCTATCTACTACTACCTAGCCGCTAGTGCGCTATTGGAGTAATATTAATAATATTTATTTTAAGAAATGTCACAAAAAGAAAAATATTCAATTTGGCACATTTTTTATGTGTTAACAAATGTTACAGAACAGTAAATTTCAGTAAATAATCGTCATTTTAAATGTTTTATCGAGTTTCGGTTTCGGTTTCGGTTTCGCCCGAAACTGAGAGTAAGGCCGAAAGTTCGGTTTCGGTTTCGGCTGAAAAATCAGTTTTGGTCGGACACTACTTCAAAGTCGGCCAGGCTGACTGCATATACGCGGTCCGCACGCACACATTCTTACGCTAGTCCGGCCATTTGACAGGCGTAAGAATGTGTGCGTGGCCGACTCTGAAGACACAGTGCTGTGTATAATAAGACTCCGTCCGCCTTTTTTAAAATGAGTTTGACAAAATTATCACCTGGTTGAATGTCACTCGAGTATATATACACGAAAAATGTGTACCGAACACATGCATAAAATATGCATGTATTCGGGTCAAATTTTGTAGCCTCTTGGTGCAATTTTTTTTACGGAGTTACTCTTCCTTAGTTTTTATTATTCGTAGTTTAAATTAATAATAAAATTTAAATAAAATAAACAATTAAGGGGATCTCCCATACAAAAAAAAACACATTTTTACCTATTTTTGCTCTATAATAGTACGGAACCCTTCGTGCGCGAGTCCAACTTGCACTTGGCCGATTTTTATTTTTATACGTCATCTTAATAATTTAACTTTCATTAAATCAACTGAAATATCAAAATAAATCAAAAACCTTTTAATTTCATAAAAATAAACCTTAGTGCTGCTGCGGAACACTTCATGGGCGAGTCCAAGTGCGAGACTTGACCGATTTTTGTACGTTAACGATTACTCTGCTCTTTATAAACTGATATTCTAAATTATTAATTGTTGTTTAAGTTAAATGAATTTTGTTACAGGATATCGGCTCATTCACATCCATTTCACGATAAACGTATCTTAAAGAAGGTAAGATCTGGAACAGTTTTTTCGACCCTCAATGAAGCAGAGTCGACAGTTTCGAGTGAAAAAGTAACGAATAAAACATGTGAATAGTAAAATTGTTTAGTTAATTCCTCCCTGTTAATCACGCGGTTCGAATGGACCATTTGAAGTCTGAGTTGACTATTACCACCGCCTCCCACTAAACCAGTGGTACTCAAACTTTTTTGACACGGCCCACAAACACGTTTTACTCTTGTTGTCGCGGGCCGCAACCAAAATGATTAACGGATAAAAAAGGGATTTGTGCAAAAAAAAAAACAAGTAAGGTACCATAAAAGTAAAATAAATTATAAACAAAAAACTTTTTGAAAAAAGCTTTTATTTAACCCGGCGTCATTGTGGCGGAAAAATGTTACACTAACGTTGAGGAGGGTCATTGTGACCCTGTACAATTTTACCTCGTATTAAAAAGAAACACATATTTATTTGAAAATTCTTTTATTTATTTTAAAAAATGTCTTCACTAGATAGACTTTGGCAAAGAAACAATCAATAAAATCAACTTAAACTATGTGTATTTCACATCTTCTTAAACACTTCTAATTAAGTGAAAAAAACATAACTCTCTTATAAATCTTCTTTTTTTATCATAATAAAACCTTTCTTTTATTAAAAATCTTCTTAAATCTAGTCTACAATAAGAGATCTTTGAATTAGACATCACAAAAATATAGGAACTTGTTTTTTTACATGCGTTGTGCGAACATTTTGCCGAAAAGGGGTTTTAAACCATTTTGTTCCATCTTTCCCACAATAAAAAGAAGCTCGTACCTGTTCATCTGATGAAATGTCACTTTCCGATTCAATCATATCCGGAGGATTAAATTGGCAGCGTAACCGTTCTAATGGAATGTCATCTTCGCTATCAATCGCTTCTTGTTCGGTATCACTTCCTTCACTACACACACTAACATGGTCTTCGCTTTCAGAATCAGTTGCACTAAGCTCATTTTCATCGCTATCTGAAGATTCTTCAAGTATTGATAGGATTCGATGGCGCTCCCTCTCCTCCAAGTCCATTTTATATATTTATCTAAAAAAAGAAAGCGTAATTAGGTGAAAAAACGTAATAAATTGAAAACAATTTACGGCACAAAGACGTAACGTCGCCGTTGAGCTGGGTCATAATTACCCGGTCGCGACTTCACACACGTGTAGCTCCTTGCGCAGGCGCCGGCCGACTGAAGAGACGCGCACGACGGAGGGGGGTGATCCTTAATGGCAGCTACTGAGACACACGGCAAAGCACGGCAATAATTTCGAAAAATATTGCAGAAATAAAACGTGCAGGGTCATATTGACCCTGCCTCAATGACGCCGGGTTAAATAGTCTAAAAAGAAAAAAATAAATTTCTCCTTAAATTTTTTAACTATTAAGTTATAATCCTCAATATATTATACAATTTGCATGATAATAAAAGCATGTCGCGACTCGCGAGACTTAGGTAACAATCTATCAGTACTTGATAAATTTATTAAAATAAAAATATAATATCAATTTACTCAGTTAAATTGGTACTTACTAGTTTATTTACAAGTCACGCGACAAGCTTTTATTATCATGCAAATTGTATAATATATTGAGGATTATAACTTAATAGTTAAAAATTTTAAGGAGAAATTTATTTTTTTCTTTTTAGACTATTTAAATAAAAGCTTTTTTTCAAAAAGTTTTTTGTTTATAATTTATTTTTTGTTTTTTAGTTATCTCTGGCTAGGTTTCTTAGTCTGTTTGATAGTAATTTGTTTTCTTTCAAGAATTTGTTATAATCTGATTAACATAAGTCCTTAAGAAATCGTACACGACTTTGACCATTGAAAAATCTATATTTAGCGAGTTGTTATATTCCGTTTATTTCTGCATGACTAAAAAGTTAAATTTCATTTAATAAAAGTGACCGGATTCAACCGGGCATTTTCTGAAACCCGGGTGGATTTGAGTTGAAGTCATGTCACGTCATTTCACGTCACGTCACGTGACGTCACGTTAAGTCACGACACGTAACGTCACGTCACTTCACGTCACGTCCCGTAACGTCACGACACGACAAGACATGACATGTCACGACACGACTTGACCATTACTTTTCAATTTACTCTCAATGAGCCCTTTTATTTGACACCCATATTGCAGAAGTGCTGTAAAAAAAAAACTATTCCACTATCTTGGCTAGCTGCCATATTCGATATAGAATGACATTACATTCGTTTCCGAGTTACTCTCAATAAGCCCTTTCATTTGATACCCATATTGCAGAAGTGCATTGAAAATCAGTCACGTCATGCCACGTCACGTCACGTAACGTCACGTCACGACACGTAACTTCACGTCACGTCACGACACGTAACTTCACGTCACGACACGTAACTTTACGTCACGTCACTTCACGTCACGTCACGTTACGTCACATCACGACACGTCACATCACGACATGACACGACACGACACGACTTGACTATTACTTTTCAATTTACTCTCAATGAGCCCTTTTATTTGATACCCATATTGCAGAAGTGCTTTAAAAAAAACTATTCCCCTATCTTGGCTAAGCTGCCATATTGGATATAGAATGACATTACATTCGTTTCCGATTTACTCTCAATAAGCCCTTTCATTTGATACCCATATTGCAGAAGTGCATTGAAAATAACTATTTCCGTATCTTGGATGAGCCGCCATATTGGATGTAGAATGAATGACATTACATTCGTTTTCGAGTTACTTTCAATGAGCACTTTCATTTGATACCCATATTGCAGAAGTACATTAAAAATAACTATTCCCCTATCTTGGATGAGCCGCCATGTTGGATGTAGAATGAAATTACATTCGTTTTCGAGTTACTCTCAAATTTTCGAGTTACTTTCAATGAGCACTTTCATTTGATACCCATATTGCAGAAGTACATTAAAAATAACTATTCCCCTATCTTGGATGAGCCGCCATGTTGGATGTAGAATGAAATTACATTCGTTTTCGAGTTACTCTCAAAAAGCCCTTTCATTTAATATCCATATTGTAGGACTGCATAGAAAATAATTATTTCGCCATCTTAGATGGTCGGCCATATTGGATTTAGAGTGATATCACATACCATATCGTGCATTGTCATCCAAACTAAACGCGTATGCAAAATTTCAGCTCAATCGGTTAAATATATCTGCTTCAAAATTGAGTTCCAAAATTCCACCGTAACACACATACTTACATACATACAGAGCAAGTTAAATAAAAGCTTTTAAAAAATAGGCAAGATAAATTAAAAATTTAAATTTAAATTTAATAAAAAAATTTAACAACAACTTTAACATTACGCGGGCCGCTGAGACAGTCCCGGCGGCCCTAGGGCTGCAGGTTAAGTATAGCTGCATTAAACCGATGTGAAATAACACAAGTTGCGTTGTGTTTCGTGGGTGATATTACCAAAGGCCCAAGAGAGATTCGGTATTATACCTACATGTAACATATTTATATTATTTCACGTTTAAAAACTCAGTATTAATTACCACCTACCAATTTCGAAGTCACTGATTTAACCGAGCATTAACGATCTCGTTAGTTTAATTTGGTCTAGTTAATTTTCCATTTAAAATAGACATTAGTATTAAGATCAATGCCATCTTGTGTCCAATAGTCGAACAATATAAAATACGGTACTAGAATACTTTAAAACTGTTTTGTGTACTTAGTTCAGCTAGTTAACGATAGATGTACAACGGTGTTAAATAATTATTTAAATCTAGACATCTCTAACCGAGGGTACCTAGTTATTTTTTTCATTGTTTATAATATAAAGTAAGTTTTTTGTATTACGTTTTTATTTTTATATTTTTTTAATGCGGGGAAAAGGAATAATTTATTTGAATTCATTGAAACGTATTCATTCGCTATTTAAAACAGGTAGATAAAACAACATAAAATAATCAAGTAGGTATTGTAATTGTACATCTGCGACTTTCATTTCGTCATTTTTGTAATTGAAACTATTTTTTTCTTTGAATATTATTTTTAAACAACAAATCAGTATCCTTTTGAATTTTTAAAATGATAAGTATATTCATGTTACTTTTTAACAAAATATACTTAAATTAGAACCAAATAAATATTAAAAAGTATCAGTTATGTAAGTATCATAATTAAGACTATTGTTGCTCTCCACTTTGATTTTATTTTTGTTTCTCTACAATCTACATCACTGTTGGACAATATCAGGATATTTAAATCTCTGACACAGTTAAATATAGTAGTTGTGTTGCGACGTTCTTTGAACTCGCTTGTTTTTATTATCAGCTTGGGGAAATATGAAACTTATTTTACTAGTGCTTAGCGTTCTTTTTTGCGTAAACAATGGATATAGGATACTTTGCCTGCTGCCATACCCCGGAAAGAGTCACCACATGGTTTTCGAGCCCCTTCTGCAAGAGTTACAGAATCGCGGACATCATCTCACCGTAGTTTCGTTCTTTCCCCAACCGAGCCGGGAGAATAGAAGAGACGTGAGTCTAGTTGGACTAGCACCTCTGGCAGTGGAGTCCATAGATTTGAGAAGCTTGGAGACATCGTACACAATAAAATATTTCAATCATATTCCTCTAGTGACTCACCTGGCTAAATCCAACTTGAAATTATGCGAAACGGTCCTGAATTCGCCGGTTTTTCAAGAGTTTATTGCGGGGAAAGGAGACTACGATGTGATTTTAGTGGAACATTTTAACAGTGACTGTATGTTGGGGGTGATACATAATTATGGGGTTCCATCCATTGGATTGATGTCCTCCGCGCTTCTACCATGGAGCCACTCGAGAGTTGGCGCTTCGGACAACCCCTCCTATGTTCCCGGCATGACATTACCGTTCAAAGACCAGATGAGCTTCTACGAGAGGACGGTGAATACTTTCATCCTCTTCTTTTACATCTACTGGTACGAGATAGAAATAAGGTGGAAAGAGCAGAAGCTTTTAGAAGGAAAATTTGGAATGTTACCGCCTCTGGAAGAGATAGCGAAGAACACAAGTGTCGTGCTAGTGAATACGCATTACTCGTGGAATGGAGTACGGATTCTGCCTCCTTCCGTCGTGGAGGTTGGAGGGCTGCATCTTCATAACAGGACTATCAATCGACTACCACCGGTAAGTAGGATTAGCTGCATCTGATAATCTAGTTAAAAAGCGAAAACTAAACAATGGGGTAAAACATAGTGGTTAAACAATATTAGCTTAACAATGTTTCAGTCTTGAGACTTGAAGGTGGTTTGTTGACATAGACAGTTATGACTTATGACTGATGATGATTAGCAGATGCTCGCTCAGCTTCACATACTATCGGTCATGACCCGGCTTTAGTGAGGCCGGCTTTGTAGCTGCGATAACAAAATCGAGATACACTATGATTTGACACGAATAGATATCTATCCACATACTGCCTAATGCTAAGTCATGTTTGCTTAAACACGTAAAAAGATCACGTTCTGTAAACAACGTTTGCACGTGAGTAAATCTATACCTACATATAATAAAACTGTGGAAATGAAAATTCTGTACATTAAAGATATTCAAAAAATAATAAGCGGGGGGTGTCACAGTGTCACTACATCGCTATAGAAGCCAAAAATGTTGTTAGTTTTTTTGTCTGTCTGTCTGTCTGTATGTTTGTTCCAGCATCACACGAAAACTATTGATCCGATTTGAATGCGGTTTTCACAGACATATTTGTCTTCTTCCAACTTAACATCTGGTGTATAAAATTTTTTCCCCCCACCCCTCTAAGGGGACAAAAGAGGGGGTCAGATTTTGTATCAAACTTTTTTCTTTAACACGAAAACTACTGATCCGATTTGAATACGGTTTTCGCAGATATATTTGTCTTCTTCCAACTTAACATCTATATTATTATATGTATAAAATTATCTGTCTGTCTGCCTGCCTGTCTGTCTGTCTGTCTCTGTCTGTATGTAATAATATTCTTTACAAATAAAGAACTACATTACAACTACAAATAATTTATGTGGTAAAACAACGTTTGCCGGGTCAGCTAGTAGACAATAATTGAACATTGTTGACGTGTTATTCAAAGCAGAAAGTTATACTTAATTATTTGTAAGCAGTAGGTTATTAAGTGTCTTTTATCTTCGTGTTGCTATGGCATCTATTGTTCACTGTAATTATCAGTCTCGCTTAGAACAGCATACCTATCTACTTGGTCATTCTAACTACTTATTACATAAGAGTGTTAGCAATAGGAAGTAGCTATAAATTGTAATCATTTAACCCTAGCTTAATTGTGTCAATAGGACTTGAATCAATCAATTTATTTAACAGTCTGCTCGCACGTGCGTTGCGTCTACTATACTGTAGGTACTCGGCGAAACATGGCACAATGAAGTGTCAGATGTTGTCAATCGCGGCTTTGTATAGAAAATGACAAGTTTTTGACAGGGTGTCAATGACCGCTACCGCCATGTTTCGACATCCATGCCATCTATTTATAGGTCGATACGTTTCTGTCTGACAACGTCTATACGTGTATACAGCGTCCCTAAAAATCCTGAAATTACAAACATCCTGTTGTTTGTAATAATTTTAGTTTTTTTTTTTTGCATGGAGACAAAAGCAGACCAGCAAATCCGTATACATGTCCATGCAACTAAATACACGTCTACAAAAATAATAAAGTATCGATTGTCTAGTAAAGTAGGCTCCAAACTTAATAATACTCGTGCGTACAAGTCACAAAGATGCAATCTTAATGATTTACATTATATCCTTCAGGTATGCATTAGGTACAGTATATCGCATACCTGTCTATTGTTTGCAATAAATAATAAATGATTTAATCGGTTACAAGAAATCTAGAAATGCATGAATTAATTATGTCCTTTCATATGTGGCAATGACAATTAAGGGCAAGGTAATGAATACTTTATTGGCTCCGAAGAAGTTGACCTACGACAACGTGAATATACAAAACGATAGGTACACTAGCTGTGCCCCGCGGTGTTACCCGCGGTTTAAGTGATATAATTATAATAAAAGAGTAAAGACTATGATCATCAGGTCACCACTTTTATGAATATGGTACCAAATTGAGATGATAACCTATACACCAAAAGAAAAATTTTGAAAATCGGTTCACAAACGGCGGAGTAATCGTTGAACATAAAAAAAACAAACATAACACATAACACCTCCTTCATTTTGAAAGTCGGTTAAAATTGTAGCATAATTATGTGTTATTCTGATGTATAAGCTATATTATTGTAAAGTTTCATTAAAGTCCGTTCAGTAGTTTTTGCGTGAAAGAGTAACAAACATCCATACATCCATACATACATCCAAACTTTCGCCTTTATAATAATATTAGTAGAAAGTAGGATAACATTACATAACATTATGCATATAAACAGATCGGTGGATATAATGATGAATTCTGTACCACAACCAGCCTCATCCTCCATCGAAAAAATATGAGATCGCATAAAGTAGTCGCAGTAAATTATACTTACTCAAATGCTGTATTGCATACATCATTTGAGTATATAACTTAGGTACCTACTGATTGTGTGGGGTAGCACATAATATTTGTTGACATACGACTTGCAAGTTGCACGTAGAAATTATCAGACCATGCTACCTACCTAGTACCTACGTAGATTTGCAAAAAGCCAGTTTTATGGCAAATTCATCAAGTCCATTGTGTTTTGATTTCTCATTGTGAGAGTATTTTATTAATTGATGTTACATTATCTCACCTACTCTACATAATCATTAATTTAATTCCTTTTATCCGGTGAAGATCTACTTTGCATATCTACTTGACTATAACATAACATAATTTTTTAGGAACAAGTCCGAGTCAACAAGGAACCCTTATAGTTTCGGTCTGTCCGTCTGTCTGTCTGTCCCCGGTTTTGCACAGAGACCATAGGACCTACAAAGCTGTAATTTGGCATGAATACACATATTAATGATGTCGACAAAATGGTACATGAAATCTTTAAAAAATATATTTTTTTATGGTACCTTCCCTAGTTCCCTACACATCAAGCGGGGATGATTATTATTTTTCGCGTCCACCCCATCGTGTGGGTGTCGTTGCATAGGTTTTTTAAAAATATGATGAGTATTCATAGATTATTTTCCGATTTAGGGATCCATTTGTGAAATATTAAGTTTTAAAGTGGAAAAAATCGTTGGAGTCCAGTGTCCCCCCCTTCTACCAGCTAAACGGTTGGTTCTAAAAATTTGAAAAAATTCACGGGAGTAGGAAATATGCTGAATTTAAAAGGAAAACTATCACGGCTAAGAAGACTTCATAAGTTATTGAGTAATAGTCGATCAACTAAAAAAATGTATTCGGCGAAGTATAAAGGAAGTTTTCGTTCAAATTCCTTCGAAATTAACTGAGATGATGTTGATAGTAGTGTAAAACACGTTATAAATGTATGTACATTCGTTGACGTAAGAGTCAATTCAGATCGCAACGCGACGCGAAGATGCATTTCTTGTATGGACTTGTCACTAGACAGATTTGCAAGACTCACGCTCACGAAATCTCTCAATTCAGTATAAAATAAGTATTTAGTAATGCATCTACGCATCGCGTTGCGGTCTGAATTGACTCTTAATGACTGACGACACGTCGTATGCGGTTGCTTCATGTCGCCCGCTACCAACCGGCACCTTAATGCTTTCTTTAGAGATACATCATACACCGCACTATTCTACACTGAAATATTATGTTTATACACAGTTTTATATTATACGCGAAACTATAATTACAAGCTTAATCAATATTTCAGGAACTGCATCAATTCGCCCAGGAATCCTCAGAAAATGGGTTCATAGTGATGAGCTTTGGGTCACTGGTGAAAGGATCCACGCTACCCCAGAAACAGTTGCAAGCAATCATTAACGTGTTTGCCCGATTGCCGCAAAGAATAGTCATGAAATGGGAGACCGACATACAGAACCTACCCAAAAACGTGATGATTGTGCGATGGCTGCCACAATATGATCTGCTAAGCGAGTATCTTTGATATTTTTTCATTATCATGCAAATGCTATACAAAAATAGGTAGTAGTGACAAAAGATTTCTAAGAACTCACATAAAAACTAATTGTTGGTCGTTAAAAATCTACAAAAATAAATATGGCGTCAGCCGTTGGATGTGATAATACTATTTTACTTCACACCAAGTTTAAAATATTATTGCTTCGTAAAAAAAATTAAGTTCAATATTGATTGCAGATCATCCGAACTGCGTAGCATTCATCACCCACGGTGGACTTCTAAGTCTGACGGAAGCCGTGTCTGCCGGAGTACCGGTGCTGGCGATGCCAATTCTTGGCGATCAGTTCGGTAATGCGGCCCACGCGCATAAAGCAGGCATCGGTGAAGTAATAGAACTGCTTGAAGTGGAAGAAAAGGAATTTGACAGAAAATTGAAGAGAGTGTTGTCGGCAGAGTAAGTTATGCATAATGCATAATATCTTGGTTTTATAGAAACCAATAATTATTAACTGGCCGTTGTGTTATTACTTATTACAAAATTGCTTTGAACAAAATATAATAATATTATGTGTAAAAAATTAGGTACAATCAACCGCGGTCTGTGACATGAATGTACCAAACGAATTCGATTTACGAGTCCGATATTATTTTTAATGAGTCGACTCAGTGAACAAAATCAAATCGAGTTCGACATCTTGTTTTGATCGTGTGCAAATTTCTCGATCCAGTTAACTAAAATGCATGAAATTAGGAAACTGAGTATTTTATACTTTTAGTAAAATAATTAAAATCGAGTTGATTCCATACTCGAGTGTGTCTGTAGTTAAGGATTGATGTTGTTACATATTATGATAACGGAAGCGTTCATTTAGCTAAATTTAAATCCGTACCGACATGTAGTGCGCAGGAGCTCCCTAGTCTTTTCTGTTCATTTAAATACGAGATAACACCATGCAGCGTACTATTTTCAAGAATTATATTTCTTAAAATTATTGTTGGAAATTATAAAAAACACGCCATCTCTTACATCAAAATGTTACTAATTGTTTTAGTTACATCTGCTACTCATCACTAGATGGCGTTTTTATTATAATCTGATAATTTTAAAATAATATATTTTTTAATAAATAAGTATTTTATTATTATATATTAAGTACACTTTTAAATACACAGGACCCGCCTTCAAGCGAAGCTAGTCAGTGATATGTGGAAAGATCGCCCCAGCAGCCCTATGGACACAGCCATCTTTCACATTGAGAGAGTTGCAAAATACAAAGGTCTGGATATGTCCAGCGAGGCCCGAAGACTTAATAGGATACAACTAGCCCTACTCGACGTATACGCCTTCTATCTATTTAGTTTAGTATTAATGTGTTTTGTTACCTGGTTTTTGTTTAGGAAATCTGGCTTAGTGTCAAATAAGAAGAAAATTAAATAGTTACTAGAGTTACTTTTAACTACCTTGTTGATTATATTTAAGGTTACTAAATAAAATAAAAGTCTAAACAAGAATATTTATTTGATTTTGACAATAACAGGAGTAAAAATGTGCAATAGTATAAAATATTGTTCTTAAAATTTGAAATTTGTTCGAGACGAGAAATTCTCAAAAATATCACAAAAATGGCAAAACATACCTTAAAAATGTTAAGCATTTCTACAGTAAATCGTTTTAAATAAGGCACTGACAAATAAGATTAAATACAATAATTTACGGAATGCATCGGAATGTAAACAAAATAGAACATAACATCAAATATAGAATTAGAATAGTAGGATACAGACAGTAGCTCTAAAAATGTGTAAACATAAAACTAAAATCTAAATCACTGAACGAAAATATCTGTCTAGTACAAAATTTACATTTAGTAAAAAAATAAAATAAATCTTTATAATGTTAATAATGCTCAATGTGAAATTTACAAGTTACATTAATTTGGTTTTTAATCATCAACCTACCATTAAACAATTATTGTAAAAAAAACCTATCCTGTTATACAAAAGTATAAAATGCATACAAAAATAAATGCAAATATAAGTTTATATCTTACATTTACTAAAACTATTCTCTTAGCTTGTTCCTCAAAAATGTTGGCAGACAGAAGGCAGCCTTATGGACATCACTGTTGTAGTATTTTAGATCCATATCTTTAATTTCCTCATCACTGAACACAAGCGTAGGCACTTGGAAATCTATGTCTTTGTCCAATGAACCAATAATAAAGCCAATTTGTCCAGCCGGGTATGTCGGGACTGAGGTTGTAGCGTATGCAGCTGCAGGGAATTGATTTTTGCAGAAGTTGAGGGTATTCTTGACTAAATCTATGTTGTCCCAGTATGTTGAACCCTGGCAACAGACTATGCCCCCTGGCCTCAAAGCCTTCTTTGTAAGTGCATAATAGTTTTCCTGAAATAAGGCCACAGCTGGTCCAATAGGGTCGCTACTGTCCGTTATGATGACATCAAACTCATTGATGCTTTTCTTAATGAATTCAAAACCATCTCCAATGTGTAGTGTAACTTTCGGGCTGTCAAACCCAACTGCCATGAAAGGCAGAAACTTCTTAGCTGCCTCAACAACTTTGGCATCAATTTCCACCTGTACAAAAGTTTTAAAATTAGATTAAATGATTTCATTTAAGTTTTTAAAAAGATAAACAACAAACTGTTACATGATGTAATACTCAACATCTGAAAAATTTATGCAACAGAAGTTTTAATGTTTTAAACCAAAATGTTTTTATGCAAAGATTTGTAATGTAAAAGACACAAAGATGTTTGAGAAACCATTTTTATTAGAAGATAAATGTAGTAAGCTGATAAGCCTGACCTATGTTTGGTTTGAGATAAAAATCCCTTATCAGCTAATAAAGTTCGAGAATCTCATGTGTCTATCAAAGTACAATAAATTAATATTGAAAATTCATAAGCAATATTCTACTGCATTATAAAAAAAGCTAATTTAACAATATTTTTACGAAAATGCAATAAAACATACAAATTTTCTTCAAAATGCTATATCACTTACTCTATACCATTGCAGTATTATTACTTGACATCATTTAGCAATTAATTATCATGACCAAATTAATTTGTTTAATTTTTAAACTCATTAAATTAAATTTTAAAATCAGCATTAACAACTGATTTTAGTTTGGTAATATTTTGGAGGCCTTTGCCCAGCAGTGGGACAGCTTATGCTCCAAAAAAAATCAGAGTCTTCATTAAAATATTTTTTTAATTTCTATTATAGGTCATGTGTCCTTAGCCCCGGTAGTAGAAAAAATAATTAAGCTTAAGGCTAATTTACTAGTATGACATGTTAGAAACCTTAGATCTTGAATAAAATAAAAAAGGTAAAGACTAATTTAGTATACAGCATGTAATATTAGGCAATACACACCTGTACAATTTGTTTGACTCTGGGGTGCTTTGCCACCTCTCGTGCCACCCCACCATCGCCGCCTCCAACTATCAGCACTTTTTCAGGATTTTTGTGACAACACAATGGCAGAAATGATATCATTTCCTAAAAACATTTGTAACATTATGATGATAGTAATATTATGATGATTTCATAACATAAGTCATATTCAAGCTTATAGAATAGAGCTGTAAAAGTAACAAAAAAAGTGTACCCATATGTATCCGTTACTTTAACTGTTAGTACTCGTTACTATAGTATTGTTACTCATTACTTTTAATACCTCATACATAACACAGCATACTGCATAGTATAAATCGAGAAGTAGCGTTTTAATATTATTAAAAATCGTGAGAATATATTATAACACATAACATTGCAATCCATCGTGCATCGATTATAATTATTAAAAAGCAATAAATAGGTATCGAAAATTATTATTTATTGACAATATAATTAAAACAACATTCTAAGGATAAATCTTTTTTCTTAGGGCATAGAGATATTATGTACTACGTAGTACTTATATGTCAGTGTCTTAGGGCCGATTTTTCAATCGTCAGATAATTTTACCTAAAGAATAAATATGACACTGACATTTTTTTCATATAAAGTCTGTCAAAATGCGAAATTTATTCCAGTGATAAAATTTATCTGACGATTGAAAAATCAACCCTAGAAGTAAATTAACCCTTCGATCGCGGATTCTTGGAAATGCTATTGTATTCTATTGTTGTCGCGACCACCGGTGCCCGTATGGGGCTTGATGAGTTAAGCATAAAAATAAAATAAAATATATTTAAAAAAAACTAACACAACGCCATAATAGTACAGGTTCTACAAAAAATCTGCTGGTTAGGGTTCTGTTTTAGGGTTCCGTAGTCGATCACAGTCAACCAAGTTTTGTTACTTTTTTGTACAAGTTTATTTTTGTATATTGATAGGTTAATAGTTATTTAATTTAGGAGTAACATTGTCCCACAAAAAAAACAAACTATATTTTAGGACCATCAAATCGAAATATTTAATCCTTTCTATCTCTATTAGCTACCACTTTCAAGAATTTTTGCAGAAGAAATTGTTGTTCGTCATATGAAAGTGAAGCTACTCACGAAAAATTAGCTTGATAGTAATAAAAAAAATTGTTCTAAGGAACCCAGACTATAAAATCTTTTTTCTTAAAATAAAACCTAGAATACTTCAAGCGTTAACGCTTAACATCTGGTATACGACATGCTCGTCACGACATTTTAGTAAAAAAACATATTAAATTAAAAAAATATATGGTAACTACAAAAAATGCATGAAAAATACGAGTAACGAACCGCATTTGTGAGTAATGTTTTGTTACTCGGTACTAGATGGCGCATCCATTACTCAGTACTGATTCATACATACGGTTTGCTACAGCTCTATTATAGAATAACCATTTTTGAACATGAAATGTTTAAACGGATGTCGCCTGAAACTTAATTGCATTTAATTAATTTCTATGATAAAAAATTTATTGTTAGAGCTCAAAATATCTCAATACCAAACTTTATTTAAATTAGTTCAGTAGTTTAAGCAATAAATAAGGTAATACCTGTACCCATAGGGGGCATCTACCCTTATGGGTACAGGGGAATATACCTTAGGGGAATATTAGAGATGCTATTTACCTGATACGAGAATTCATCCTTCTCGGTACATTGAATGATTCCATCAAGAACTAATACTTTTCCTAGGCTTGCTGTATCAAAAACTTGAATTTCCTGGTATGGAGATTGTTCTTTTAACAGAACTTCTTTGACTTCGAAAGAAAAGGTACTTCCTGGCCACATTTCACATGATTCAGAAAACCAATTCTTCTTTAGGGTATCCATGGCTGGGAAAAAAACATTGAGTAAATAATATTGCACAAATTATATGGTAATATGTATAGATTGTTAAATATGTAAATACAGATGGGAATTAACTGAAACAGTGTTAATAATATCTAGATAGTAAACACGCAAGTACTTAATTAAATACTGATATGTTTAATGCTAGTTATGAATTTGAAACTTTCTTCAAACAAAGTTACGATGAGTTTAACCACTATTAAAACTTTAAATTTTTGGTAAATAAATTAAAATGAATTAGCTGAATTCATAAGTATTTACCTCAGCGATAAAACTTCTAATTCTATGCTTAAAATACGAAAAATTATTGACTAAACCCACCACAGCGACACTCCTTCGCCGGTAGCACGCGACTTTTTGAAGCAGGGGTGGTCAGTTCCCTAATTTGCTCCCTACAGCCAATCTCGAAGCGGGGGCCAAACTTGGGATGCCAATGTAAAAATATTTTAAAACTCATAATTTTTTAAACTGGGCACCCAATTAATTAACTAGTATAGTATCATAATCTGTGTAATTTCGTCACAAGAAAAATGTCCGCCATTTCCGTGGTTTTTTGTTGTAATTCCGTTCTTTTGTGATTATCCCAATACCTAAACTGTGCTCGCTTATTAACATTGCGTTAAGCTTCGGTTCCTCCGTGTTTTGTGCTTCTCGCCGTGCTTTAGTGCTGTGAAAATTGTGTGATAGTGGCTTTGCATTTGATGTGAACATTTAAGTCATAAATTCGTGTAAATAAGGTTGTAATACTGAAAGAGATAAGACCAATAATTTGGTTTGGAGATACTTTTGAGTCCCGGGAAAGGACATAGCATAATATTGGTTTTAAAATAACCTATTAATCTTTCTTCTTCTCCTTCTTTTTTTAAAACAATGGCTCCTTAGTGAATCGCCAATGTCTTAACCCTAATCACTGTTAGAACTTTAGAAGCATATTCACCTGAGTCTACAGGTACTTAATAAGAAATAAGAACAAAACATTAACGAAACTGTGTATAGGTGACTTATGTTTGAAAATAAATGACTTACATTGTATATGTTGTTTTTATTGTTAACTTACATTAGTAAGAAACTTAATTTGCCCCAAGTTTCTTGCTAGTGTAAAACTAAACCTAATTATTTTAATAGTAAAATCTTAACGAAAACCCTATGAATTGACATACGTTTAAAATTCGCGGGTTCATGAAGTTGAATAGGGGCCACCAATAGATGGCGTTGAAAGATTCGAGAATTTCTTGTACTAAGTTAATGTTCTTCTCCGTGAGTAATATGTATTCTGTGTTTTGAAGGCGGAAGAAGGGCATGAAAGGGGAAGGGCCAAAGGGGCTAAACTCTATAAATGTCAATAAGGGCTGTGGCGTTAAGATACTATGACTAGGAGAGAGCCTTATATCGGTGTATAAGCGTCAAAAGCGTGTAATGTTATGTCCTACCTACCAGAACATAACAAAGGAGTCGGTCTGCATATTTCATGTACTAAAAGTGTTAATAAAGGTATTTGTGACGTTATCTGGGAAAAGGGACCTTGTTGTCGGTTCTAGTTTCCGAGATAATCGCCTTTAAAGTAAAACGTCGATAAAAATCATTTTTTCTTTTTTTGCTCCATATTAATCAACAGACTCTAAATTTTGATATAACAAAGACACAGGCTTTAAAAACGATTTTTTATAGGTTAAAATTGAACCTAAAGTTTAGTAAAAAAGGGACCTTATTGTCGGTGCTGCAGCCGAGAGTCGATTGCGGCACGGTATCGGGTTAAAAGACTTTGACCAGTGATCCCCAACCTTTTTTTCATACGGGCCACAAATATCTTTTGGTCTTGGTGTCGCGGGCCGCAACAAATTTTTTTTAGGGTTAAAAAACAAGTTTCTTCAAAATTTATGATTTAAAAGTGAAAAAAATTTCACGACTACATTATTTTGCCGGTGGGCGTGAATTTCAAAATAGTTTAACATCACGCGGGCCACAGTGCACAGATACGCTACGGGTTGGGGATAGCTGACTTCAAGACGGTACTAGTGACTAGTCGGCGAGCAAGGTAGCGGCGTATATCAAAAGATTTGTCGTCTCTTTCTGATTCATGGCATCGGTTCTGCCCACTCGCTCACTCGCTGCGTACCCGCCTGTTAATTCATTTTTTCGCTACTCGTCAAGTCGTCAGTGCGTCAGTTGGTGCCACAGAATACAAATTACTCACGTTGGTGCTCGAGTTTGTGTTTGTTTAGACGTGCGGATAGTGTTGGCGCTGTTTATTTTGGATCGAAGAGCCTGTAAGAAATGGATTTTTCTAATGAAAGGCGTAAGTTAAGTACTTATGTAAATACTACTATGAAGTTGCTTTTATAATATCATTCAACTTGATTTGTATACAATTTGAATTTCTACTTTTTTACGATTATTATCGAATTGTAATAATCGACTGTCTAAATGGCAATTCGGCGATAATGGCAAATCGGTCATAATCGTCTTAACTGGAAACATAATATTATGTGGCCAGTTACGACAATGTACCCTAATTGGTTTATTTAGAGGTTGACCGCCCGTTGATTTATCATTAAATATTGTATAAATAGAGAGAATTATAATTCGTTGTTACAACTACGAAATTAGTAGTATTTTTGTATCTTCTTTTAACCCTTCGATCGCGGATTCTTGGAAATGCTATTGTATTCTATTGTTGTCGCGACCACCGGTGCCCGTATGGGGCTTGATGAGTTAACTTTATTACTAAAATTGTAACGACCGACATTAAGGTCCCTCTTAATATATTTTATAATAACTAAGAGAAATTGCATGTTTTGGTACACGTCTTGTTACTAAAGGATAATTAAAGTTATTTTAAAAATAATAACCTCAATGTTAATCAAAATATATATATTCATTTTTATGTGATATCACTAAATTTTTAATCAACGACAATAAGGTCCCTTTTATAAAATGTTTAGTGTTTGTACCAGCTTTTTACTAATAGTAGGAACACACGTCCCGATTTGGTCGGGGCCGACCGAATCGGGGCTGATATGCCAACCACTCCGACATTGCTACAGATTGTCCGACGGTCGGCCTTCTAACCGTCAGTTGACTTTGTATGAAGTAGTGAACGGACGTCTTGCCAGCTATTGCCGTCGATGCATTAAAACATCATGCCGCCGGTATTATCTAATAAAATCGGCCAAGTGCGAGTTGGACTCGCGCACGAAGGGTTCCGTACCATTATAGAGCAAAATTAGACCAAAAATTGTGGTTTTTGTATGGGATGCCCCCCTTAATTTTTAATTTAATTTTAATATTATTATTAAATATTAAAGCACACATATAACTAAATATTGTGTGGAAAATTCAAGTACCTACCTGTTGCTATTATTGATATAGAGCAAAAAAGGCCATAAAAATCACGTTTGTAGTATGGGAGCCCCCCTTAAATATTTATTTTATTTTGTTTTTAGTATTTTTTGTTATAGCGGCTACAGATATACACAATCTGTGAAAATTACAACTCTCTGGCTATTACCGTTCTTGAGCTACAGCCTGGTGACAGACAGACGGACAGACGGACAGACATAGAAGTCTTAGTAATATGGTCCCGTTTTTACCCTTTGGATACGGAACCCTTAAAATGCTAAAATAGCGTTGATTGCGGCAACCATTGTTCAAAGTTCAAAGTTGCCGTACTGTTCATTTATTTAAAACATCCAGCATAATTAGATAAGCTTGATGCCTGGGATTCCTATTTGCGTAATCTCTATGAGCTAAGTCCTACAAACAGGGAAAGTCTTTATAAAGTTCTAATATCTTTATTATTATTTCACGTTCTGAGATCGTTACTCCCTCGGCGTTCATAATGACGTTTTACAACGGCGGCGCCACGAATGCGACTGAGCCGATTTGGTCGGGACAAAGCTTCCAGACGTTCCAATTCGGTCGGGCGGTCGGCTTGTCGGGTGCGCCGGCGACCCGACCATGCCCCACCAATATTAATAATAATTATGTCGGGCCGACCGCTCTCCACACTTCCCGATTTGGCCGTGGTCGGGTGGTCGGGACCCGACCAAATCGGGACGTCTGTTCATACTATAAACTTTAACTTGAATTTTAAGACTGAAAAAAGTTACTTTTTTAAAAGAACTTTATATATTTGATCTCATTTGACTATTTTTAAGCATAGTAAATATATATTTTTGTTGATTTTGACTGATTAATAAGATTAGTGAAGCACAATGTTTCATTTGTTCAAATATTTTTTTTATATAATAAACAATGTCGTTTAATATTGAAGTCGTTTTTATTTAGTAAAAACTTACCCGTTTTATATTATTCTTTCATAAAATACTATAGAAAACATACTATAAATGAAATATTTAGTAAAAACCATCTTGGGCATTTTCATTACATCATGCACTTTGGCGTGGTAAAAAACAGGAATAAGGCTATAAAATTATATAATTGAAGTTAAAATCTAAAAGGCCATATAATGTACTTCTCGAAAAACATAATATCTATGTAACTTCCCATAATAACATACTTTTTTTGGGTTTCGAAGTTAGAATGCGATTTTCTCAATATCACCTTTTACGACTTTCGAGTTTCAACATTTTTAAAAAAAATATTTGCCAGGCCTACACGCATGTTGTTTACATGGTTCGATAGCTTAATGTAGATTATGGGGATGCTAATAACTCAATACCGACAATAAGGTCCCTTCACGCTGATAACGTCACATTTAGTGAACATTTTATGCTAGATATTGTTGAGTTTTGTGGTTTCGCTAAATAATAAACCATAAGAATGGCCAAAGAATGCCGTAAAAACGTAAGTTTTGAACAACGTTTTTTGGGCTTTTTAATCGGTATTTTTGTAAGCTAAAAAGATAATTTATAAGTTTAATAATCCCTTATTCGTGCTATATAAGGCATTAGTGCTAAAAATGTCACATCAATTAATAATTTGGCTACAAAAATTGCATAGCTTTTTACGTGTGTTTACGGATTCTCATTACTTGAACTATAGTTTATCGATATCATGAACTAAATGACTTTCTTTTCTGGATTATAATGTGCTTCAAAATGATCGACAAATAGAAATATTCAAGAAAATAAACGCACACTACTTGTATGAAAATAAGCACAAAATGGCCACGCGATGACGGGCTAATATTACATCTATACTATAATACTTTATCTATGGGCTGTGGGCTAAACGCAAAGAAAAAGAAAACCAGAGTTTTGCCGGGAATGTGAAAGAGTGATGTTGTGTTTTTGTATTATTTTCCTAAAATTGTGTTGACTGGGTTTTTAATGTGTAATATTGGTAGTATATTAACCATTTACTCATCAAGCCCCATACGGGCACCGGTGGTCGCGACAACAATAGAATACAATAGCATTTCCAAGAATCCGCGATCGAAGGGTTAAACATATTCGTTATCATGCAAGTGCCGGAAAGTGATCCAACATCCAGAAACGTGCTATTTTGTGTTCCCTCCAAAACTCCAACGAAAGTTTCAGTAAAGCGCCTACCACTTTACTGAATCGACCGACATGACTCCTTGACTGTATTGACTTTTACTCCGACTTTGACTAGACTTTTGACCTGACGATGTAGAGAAACGATGCCGAAAATTGTACACAAGAAAACTGTTTTCCCGCCATATTTTATATACTTGACACTGGCCATGGTTAAAAAGCCGAGCGCCATAATAAGAAAAAAAAAAAAAAAAAAGAAAACCAAACGGCTTGACACTTGACAGTGACATTGTATTGTTTTTTTTTCTTATTATGGCACTTCGGCTATATAACCATGGCCAGTGTCGAGTATATTATGGCGGGAAAACAATATTTTATAATACAATTTTTAGCATCGTTTTTCTATATTGTCAGGTCTAAAGTCTAGTCAAAGTCTAAGTAAAAGTCAATACAGTCAGGAAGTCAAGTCGGTCGATTCAGTAAAGTGGTAGACGCTTTACTGAAACTTTCGATGGAGTTTTGGAGGGAACACAAATAGCACGTTTCTGGATATTGCATCACTTTCCTACACTTGTGCACGATGACGAATATCTAATGGTTAATATCCTACCAATATTACACATTAAAAACCAGTTAACACAATTTTAGGAAAATAATACAAAAACACAACATCACTCTTTCACATTCCCGGTTTGACGACCTCTGTGGCTCAGTTGGTGGGCTGTTCTGTTGGTAGCTCAAGCCGGGGGTCGCGGGTTCGAATCCCGCCGACGGAACAAAAAGTTTTCAAAGTTCCTGGGTCATGGATGTGTATTTAATATGTGTATAATATAATAAAAATCTTAAATATATTATGTATAGTATAAAAGTATTAAATATATTTCCGTTGTCTGGTACCTGTAGGCTGTAACACAAGTCCATCAGGTACTTACCACGGGGCCAGACTGACGTGGTGTGAAGCGTCCATAGATATTATTATAATTAAACTCCATTGTATTGTTCTATTATATTATATGATTTACACGGATTTACAAAACAATATTTTCGATTTATTAAGGGGACCCTAGACGGTAATGCAGCATGATGATGCGTTACATGTTGTCAAGCACGCATGATCATATTTTATTGTATTGATTGATGCGAATAACATGCAAACTACGTGCTGTACATTGATTGACAATTTGCTTAATTCTTCGTCTTGCAATACATTCATGATATGCGCGCATGATCGTTTCGCGATGTCATGCTGCATGACCGTCTAGGGTCCACTTTATAATATCAAATCGCATTCTCTTCTCTTTATTCTTTATATTAAATTAATATTAAATTCACACGAAGAAAGTGAACCATGAATAATTTTAGAGTATATTTTGTATTTTTTCTAATTTTTGATTCTATTGTGCCTCAAAATTCAAATAACTTAAAAAAAAACTTATGTCAAAACACTTTTTTTAACCTATATTTTTTGACGAAGAAGTAGATAGTAGAAATGTACAGAAATTTGTATTTATATAAAAATATTGTTTACAAACAAAATGAACAAAATAAATACCTACATAAATATTTTATTATATCTGAGTCGTGATTTCATAATAAATCTGCTTGAACATTAATAAAATTAGTTATTAATTAATCTTGTGTACAGACACACATAATATTATCTAGATATTAGGTATAGAACGCAGAAAGAGTCATATAATTAATAACAGATCACCCTTTTTAAAATGACTCTTTTGGCCGCAGAGTTTTATAAAGCAATTAAGCAATTTGTGGATATATCAAGAAAATGCAACGATACTTGGCGAGTATTAGAACCTGATTCACACGAAATGCACAAGTGCTTTTTGAAGAAAGAAGAATTTATCAAACATATTGATGGAAACTTTTGTAAGGCTGAATACATAATATTCTATAATATTAGCTACGGTGTTCCTTCGTTTAGTTTCAATATATGGAAGAGTGATGGGACACTTTTAAGCCTGGAAGAGATAAGGCATTTGTCTCCTACAGTGTAAGTTTCTTTATCTTCTGAAACACACACAATATTAATTTACAATATGAACCAGTTACTTATCTATTTCAGAGTTAAAAAGGAAGACTTTTACAGTGTTGTCACTCAACAGGAGCATCCCTTATTTCACAGACCCTACTACATAGTACATCCGTGTAACACAGAATCTATTTTATCAGCTCTGTGTTCATCTCAAAACATCATTTTAACATTTCTGAGCTTAATTACTCCTATTGTAAAACTAGATGTGGATGAATATGGAAAATACATTTTATAAAAGCTGATACCTATTTAATTTGTCTACATGATAACTTTTATTACCTTTCTATGATGGTTGAATTAATTAACCCTTCAACTCTGATAAGTAAGGGCCTCCCACTTGGGCCGCGAGAACAATAGATTCACAATAGATTTCCAAGAATCCGCGATCGAAGGATTAAATTGAAATTTGAAGCTATGGTGTTTAACTAACAGATGCAGAGAAGGAAGTCTGATTCATAAAATATAATATAGATGAAACTATTGCAACGGCTCCTACCAAAAACTTTCTTGGAGCCTACCTCAATTAAAATATTTATCATCAATATTTAACACATTCATATTAGGTATTTCTGACTTTTTCTTAGTCATATGAGGTGTGGTATTGTCAAACAGTTTTGGAGGACTTCAGCAATGATAAGAGATACTGGTTAAAATTTAGAGATCTTACTCATCATACCCTACGAAATTTTAGTATATTGCAATGTCGTGTCAGACATTGTATTGTATCAGATTATGAAGGCTTGATATCATATTTCTCAATGCTTTTGTGTGATTATGTACAATGTACACTACTACAGTGTCACAACATTTTCGATTTGACGATTCAACATTATTAATAATAATAATATCTATGGACGTTTCACACCACGTCAGTCTGGCCCCGTGGTAAGTACCTGATGGACTTGTGTTACAGGTACCAGACAACGGAAATATATTTAATACTTTTATACTATACATATATTTAAGATATTTATTATATGATACACATAGAGATATTATGTACTACGTACTGGAGGCGCCATTGCAAACAAAAAACATGTCGCACTTGAGGCATGAGCGGGGTGAGAGGCGGGGCGGTGATGGCTATAGATCAGTACCGCAGAAGTGACAAAGTTTTGTGCTTACACTCGAATGAACGCAGACTCTATTTGAGTAAGTGGATAAAATAAAACAAAGATTTTTGTTTTATTTTAAGAACTTGCTCTGTATATTATTATGAACATATTATTAAATATATTAGTACATATTATTATGTAAGTTCGGGTGGAATTTTTGAACTCAATTTCGAAGTATGTATTTACGTATAATATTTTAACCGATTGAGCTGAAATTTTGTATACACGTTTGGTTTGAATGACAATGCACGATACAGTATGACATCACTATAATATAAATATAAAATGGCCGACCATCCAAGATATCGGAATAGTTATTTTCTATGCCGTCCTATAATAACAGTATGGATATTAAATGAAAGAACTTTTTGAGAATAACTCGAAAACGAATGTAATGTCATTCTACATCCAATATGGCGGCTCATCTAAGATAGGGGAATACAAACAAAGTTTCGTTTATTTCTGCATGACTAAAGAATTGGATTTCAGTTAAAAATAGTTAAGTGAAATCCAACTTTTAAGTCATGCAGAAATAAACAAAATAATAATACACCAAGTCGCTAAATATAGACACGGTTTTTTCACTAATCAACATCAAGTACGATTTCTCAAGGACATAGAAGTTAATTAGATTTTTTATATAAAATAACGGGGCAAACGAGCAAACGGGTCACCTGATGGAAAGCAACAACCGTCGCCCATGGGCACTGGTAACGTCAGAAGAGCTGCAAATGCGTGGGAATATGCCTTCTTCTTAAAATGCTTCTGGCGATAGTTCGTTCCACAGTTTTGCAGTGCGCGGAAGAAAGTTACGCGAAAAATACGGTGGAAGACCGCCACTTATCAAGGTGATGGGATGGTCCTCAGAGCACTCCCCGTGATACAACTGATAGAGGATGCAGAGCGAAGCTACATCTCGGCACAATTCCAAGAGGTCCAGCCTATTTAAAACACCATGGCAGTCAACAATTCGAGCGGCCCTTCGTTCAAATTCAATACTCGTACAATAATACAAAATAGCACTTATTAGGCAGCGTACATCGTTGGATACGATCCAGAGGGAGTAGTTGGTATTTTGGCGCACCATAATATGAGGCCGAACCTGCGCCTTACAGAGTTGTAGGCGTTGGTCCGGACTGAAATACTGTCTCGCTCTATTAAGAACACCAAGATTCTTCGAGGCTAACTTGGCCTTTTAAGTGGTGAACGCACAGACGTGTCTTGACGATGATAATGATTAATCTAATGTACCATTAGCATATGCCTTCAATTCTTAAAACAACGTAGAAACCCCCAAACATGTATCTATAAGGAGGCCGGAGATCTGTAGGCCTACTACGAAACTGTTTTGAGACTCAAACAATCGGACTAGAATGCCGCGTCCTGCTCTAACAACGTCATTTCACGTTTGTTAAGAGTAGGACGCGGCGTTCTCGTCCGATTGTTTGAGTCTCAAAACAGTTTCATGGTACAAGGCCTGTTCACCACCTTCGAACCTTGGTATATCTTGGTGCAAAATCTGACTTTTTGGTATGATTTACTTGAAATACTTAATTATTTATCCAAAATCACTATAAGTTTCCATTTGAAATACTTCAGAATTCAGATTATGAATCAAAATCACAATATCATCCAGATAAATGGGGTTTTAGTACACACTTCTCGCCGGGTTAGTTCCCGAATCGGTGGTAGGCACCATGTAGTATCAAAATTCTGAAAGCATTTTTTTAAAAATCTATTCAGAAATAAAACTATTTTTATTTTATTTAATAGCGAGGAATTCCCTCGATTACTTATGGATCCATCATCATCAAGTCACCTTTTTTATGAATATGGTATCAAATTCGGATTAAACCCGATACAATAGCGAAAAAATCTTGAAAATCGGTCCACAAACGGCGAAGTGATCGTTGAACATACAAAATATTTAACCTCCTCCTTTTTGGAAGTCAGTTAAAAAACATCATCATCATCACTCTACTCCGAAGGCATCACTCCGAAGAAACACTCCGCAAATTACCGAGAATAGAATATGACGTAGCCTCAAAATTCCGTAAATTTCAAAGGTGAGTACAACTCGGTCGAGTTAACTCCGTACCTGGCGGCCATACTTATACAAACCCCCCAGTTTTGAAGCTACAAACGGTCGAGTTAACTCCGTACCAAGGATTTCGAAAATCGGACCACAAACGGCTGAGTAATCGTTGAACATACAAAAAATAATAAAAATAAACATACATACAGCCAAACGTATTACCCTCTATGGTATTACCTCCTTTTTTGGAAGTCGGTCAAAAACCAAAATATTATAGGTCTACCAGAATCTGATAGCAATTTTTGACAGCAGATTTTCAAAAAATATCCTTGATCATTGGATAAATTTTTATATTTGCATGTTTAACACACAGAATCAGCCGCTATAAGAAAAAAAAAAAGGATCAAAATGTTTTATTCCAATTACCCCGGTATTGCTAGAGTCAATTTATTTTCTCACTTTTTGCCATCAGATTCTAGGTAGACTACATACCAAAATTTTGCAAAACCGTTACAGCGGCTTGGGCGTGAAGAGGTAACAGACACAGAGAGAGACAGACAGATAGACGGACGGACAGACGGACAGACAGACAGATGGACGGACAGACCGACAGACGGACGGATAGACAGACAGACAGACACACTTTCGCATTTATAATAATTATATTATAATAAGTATGGCCCCAAAGTCCACTACATACTTACCTTATTTAAATTACTTAAATATTTATAAATACAATTATAATGTACACGTAATACCGTATTTATATTACCAAAATACAAACTCGTCTAAGTTAATACTTCATTCATCGTCGTCTCATCATAGATATCTGTATTCTGCCTACATTCCCCTCTGAATCTATGACAATGCGAAATGGCGCGCGTCTTCGCCTAGTAATTTAATGTTCGTATTTTAATTGAAAATAATTAAATAAGAATACTAACCGATGAAATGTTATTCCGTCGCATTTGGAAGTGTTTTTGGAATTATTTTTACAGTATCTTAAGACACACCAAGGCATTTTTGTGACTTTTATTTTGTTTTTTTATAAATGTCATACGTCTAGTGCGCAGAAAGAGTTTGCGGCCGACTGTGCGCTGCGGCTATATAGATTCTGTTGAATGTGACCAAGCATTGCGTTGCGGTTTCAAGTCTAGTACCTAGTACTTATATGTCAGTGATTATACACAATGATATTCTACTTATACAGATCTGTTACGTCCATACTATTTTCCGGCTTAAATCTCTTACGAACAATTTTCAAATTCAAAATTGCAAACATTGACAAATTTTAAAGATAAGTGAAACAAAAGATACTCTTTATAGGTCTGTGAAAAGCAATGTGAAAAGATACGAAAAACCATTTACATAAAAGAGACAGTTCTATTTTTAAACATCGAATCGTATCGCTGTCTCTTTCTTCGCCTGAGCTATGACGAAAATTCGATTTTTTCCAGATTGTTCGAAAAAATAATTGAAAATGTAAATAATCGAGGTATTTATTGCAATCAAGACATGTGGTAAGAGATTCCATGTGTTTTGTTTTCTTTTGAGTCATAATTGGTACATTTTCGAAACACGCACGTCATTTTCAATTTATTTAGGTAAGACAAGACGCGGCACGGTCGTGACTGCGCTCGATGCAGACTAAATAACAGACGACCCAATTGGTCCGTATTTGAATCTTCACAACGCGCGCGGTAGTAACATATCTGCTATGAGTTTTTCATCATTGATTATACACATATTTAATACACATCCATGACCCAGGAACTTTGAAAACTTTTTGTTCCGTCGGCGGGATTCGAACCCGCGACCCCCGGCTTGAGCTACCAACAGCTCACCAACTGAGCCACAGAGGTCGTCAATTCACTCCTTGTATAGTGTTACAGAGACGTATTTTATATTATTTACGACGTCGTAATATGATATGTTCTCTTTTAGTAAAATGACTTAGAAGCATGCTATGCCTCGTATGCAACGATGTCGTATCGTCTCGTATAGAGCTACGGCCTACGACGTAGCAAATTCCTGTCTAGTATGGTACTACCACGTAGCAGCTTCCTATGTGTCGTATTGCTTGGTATTGCTACGACTTCATATTATACTACGCGCTTACTACGCGCGCTCTAGTTACGAATATAAAGCTACGACGCGATGTAACAAATTGCTATGTCTAAAATAGTGCTACGACGTAGCAGCTTGGTATGTGTCGTATTGCTACGCCTCCGTGGTCTAGTGGTTAGAGCGTAGCTCTCGACTCCGGAGGTCGTGGGTTCGATTCCCGCGTTGGAAATATCTTATTTCCAAGTTTGGTTAGGACAATGCAGGTTGATCACCTGTTTGTCTGACAAGTAAGATGATCCATGCGTCGGATGGGCATGTAGAAAGTCGGTCCTGCGCCTGATCTCTCGCCAGTCGTGTCGGTCTTCCGTCCCACTGGGTTATGAGAGTAAAAGGAAGAGAGAGTGCTCTTGTGTACTGCGCACACACTTGGGTACTATAAAATTACTCCTGCGTAACCGGCTCGGTTTCAATGAAACCGGCCACCGTCACCGAAACCGGTGTGGGAGTTATTATTATTATTGCTACGACTCCATAATAATTCTACGCTCTACAGGCCCGGTTTTATAATTAGGCCGTATAGGGCGCGGCCTAGGGGCGGCAGCGTCCTAGGGGGCCGGTAGATTTCGTATAGGGGGCGGCGGAAATAAATTGGTCTGCACTCATAAAAAATACAAATACGCACTGACGCTATAGCATTATAGAGCTACAATGCAATGTAGCAAATTGCTACGTTTAAAATCGCTCTACGACGGACAGCATGATATTGTGTCGTATAACCGTACTAGCTGTGCCCCGCGGTGTTACCCGCGGTTTAAGTGATATATAATAAAAGACTGAAAAGTACCAATAATAGGGTCAAAACGGGACGATAAATGGCTCTATAATGGTTTATGGTAGCGATGATGATGATGATGAATGTAATTTGCATAGTAGCATATGCTTTTTGTTCTTAAAACAACGTCGAAACTCCTAAACTTGTATCTATAAAGAGTCAGGAGTTCTCTCAGCACCTTCCGAACCATGGTATACATTTGTGCAAAATCTTGCTTGTTGGTAGCATATGGTTAGAATACTGCTCACGAAACCGAAGTCACCACATGTTTCCATATACATTTTGAGGAGTTCCCTCGATTTCTTATGGTCATCAGGTCATCACTTTTATGAACATGGTACCAAATTGGGATGATAACCAATACACCAAAAGAAAAATTTTGAAAATCGGTTCACAAACGGCGGAGTAATCCTTGAACATAGAAAAACGAACATAACACCTCCTCCACTTTGAAAGTCTGTTAAAATTGTAGCCTATGTGTTATTCTGATGTATAAGCTATATTATTGTAAAGTTTCATTAAAATCCGTTCAGTAGTTTTTGCGTGAAAGAGTAACAAACATCCATACATCCATACATACATCCAAACTTTCGCCTTTATAATATTAAGTAGGATAACGTATTACTACGACGCGACGTCGCATCTTAAGTACATTTTCGTAGAGTAATACGATATTGTATCGTGGGCATCCACAAAAATTATAACGACAACGACTACGCGACAGTACTATTAAGCTCTTTATTTAGCATTAACGATATGAGGATGCATTATGATACGATATCGTGTCGTACCACGTGTACATTGTATCGTGTTCAAAAAGGCGGCGACGCTGAATCAATTCATAAAAATGTTTTATCAATTGATATATCTTAGTTATCTTTCTTGGCCTTTTGAGATCACGGGAAACCCTAGAGGCTAGATTAAAAACTTCCGACAGTCAAGTGTTTTAACCTTGTAGTATCTACGAGTACCATTTTGTCAAAAATCGTTATTAAAATTATTATTTAAGTGTCGATTGAGATCAAAAGCACCCTTAAAAATGTTGCAACAACCCCATCGGAATCGGTCGAATCAAATGGAGTTAATTAATAATAGTTGCTTGATGATTTGAATGTTATAATAACGTTCTCTAGGCAGATAAGAGTTACAGACACGTACTCCAAGCACATGAATGTTACAATTACGTTATCCAAGCCCATGCATGTTGCAGTTACGAACTCCAGGCAGGTTAATGTTACAGTTACATACTCGAGGCAGATTAATGTTATAGTTTACTGTTTCAAGTATTATCTCAACAAAAACATTTCTTGTAAAATGTTGCCGAGACGATCACATAAGGTTACCGTGTGAAAAAGATATGAGATCTCATGTTGAGCCAAGCTTCTGAATCTACACGGCCTAAATGTCACGGTCAGTACATACTGACCCTAACTTAAACAAATTCTACATACCAGTAAATATGTATGGCTTCGCCGTTTCGCTACCGTCGCGGAGGTGATACGAATATTTAGTTTCTAATCTGAAGTTAGTAATGAAACAGCCGAGCCATACATATTTACTGATATGTAGCACTCTCACTCATAAACTGACACACTGATGATCATCAAACATTTTGATGATCATCAGTGTGTCAGTGTATGAGTGAGTCAGTGATTCAGTGACGAAATCGGCGTATTTTAGATATCAATAAAATCTAACGTATTAGAGCTATTCAATTGAGACTTTGTATGTTTAATTAGTCTATTATTAACATCATATCCTGAGAATATGAACATCTGGTACATCGGAAACCAACTCTATGAGGGTTCAAAAAACGACGAAACACTTCGAGAAAAGGTAGGTAGTGCCCTTGCGCTTCGCTTTACTTGTCTCGGCGGGTGCACCACCGTGCACCCAGATACACCTTCTTCAGCTAGATTAACGTTACAGTTAAGTACTAAAGTAAGATGAATGTTTGTAAAAACTCTACCCCACATAGATAAACCGTGAAATAGTCGAAAGTATTTTTATTGCCTGTCAAACGTGTTGCTTTATCTAAGCATGTAAATACTCAAATAAAAGGTCTAGGTTCTCTGATATGGTTATCAAAGTTTTTTATTGATATCATATTGGCAAGATAAGATAGTTCAGTACACCTGTGTTACATTTGTGGAATATACGTGTTTGATGTGATAGACAATGCATATGAAACGGTTTTGTGACTGTCTTCGATCATGTTTTCTTCTATTGTGCTGTTGGTGGCGAGTAAGTAACGAAGCAATTTATTATTGAGTACAGGGAAAAGAAATTTAGCGACAACTCGTTAAATTTTGCAATAGTTAATGTTGACATTCAGTAAGCCATGTTTTGAAGTAAGATATTTTGACGCTTGCATTGTAAACTCGGCGTGAATTCAAAGAACCAATGTTCAATAATTTCAAACTTACAAGTTTGAAATAATTGAACATTGGTTCATTGTTTTCTTGACGAATTCAAGATTCAAGAGAAGAAATTGAATGGATAACTTTATTTTCAAATTAAAATGAGTAAGTAGCCTTACCAAAAAAACCATATAATCATCTTATGCTATTTTATCAATAGCCAGAAGTTACAGTTATATACGGTAGAAAAAATGTCGATACTGGGATATATAGCAGTGAAATCGACTGGCAATTTCACTGCTACAAGCATGCGAGTGCGAATATCTTCTATCAAGTAGACAGCCTGGCAAAATATGTGTGTAAAATTCAAAAGCGTACCACGCTCCATACCCACGAATATACTTTTGACCCTGTGAGGTTGTTATGCCACTGTAACGAAGCCAAGTCTGTAAACGCACCGAGTCCAAACAGCTGTTTCTTCGGCCTCATTATACAATCGACACTGAATGTAAATGTCAAGACAATGTGGCGGAATATCAAATATTAACAGAGGAGCCACGTGCTCTGTTAATATTTGATATTCCGCCACATTCATTTGTTGCTGAAGCCAAATGATCGCCGAAACTTAATTTCCAATAATGTTACGAATACGTAGCTGATGTTCCTGAGGCCGTAGACAAAATCCCTTTCGTTAAAAACGATGACGAAATTCGTTATCAAAATGTATGGGATTTGACATTAGTCTTCGTAAGCGAAATGTCATTTAGCGATGAGTTATGTCAAACCGCATACATTTTGATAACGAATTTCGTCATCGTTTTTAACGAAAGATACTTTGTCTAGGGCCTCTGTTTAGCCTTCTACCGTTACTTCTCCGTTGTCTTCCTACAAGGTCCCTTACCTTACTAGGTAGAGTAGGTAGGCAAAAATTAATAAATGCCTACATCTTAGTAGGTACAATAGAAATGGTGTCGTCCTCCCCTTAAGTAAAAATGAAAATTTTAAAGGCTTATAATCTACGGGGCGAAAACGGAGTAGATTTTTTAACAGCCATAAACCTATATACTATATTAAAAAGGGCTTCGCCTGACTTTCAGAGTAAGAACTTAGTTGTACGGTGTTCCTACATAAAGTACGTCTGAGTAATATCCTTGCAAAGTGTCCTAGGGCAATAGTTTGTGATTGTGTTACAAGAAAAACGTTCTTACAAGTCTTTGAAAGGGGAAAATGTAGAATTCTTATATACAGGTGTAGTCTTAAAAATTTTGGGGAGGGACGTCACAAACATTTATACGTGGGAGAGCCATGCTTCGGTACGAATGGGCCGGCTCGACCGGAGAAATACCACGTTCTCACAGAAAACCGGCGTGAAACAGCGCTTGCGCTGTGTTTCGCCGAGTGAGTGAGTTTACCGGAGGCCCAACCCCTACCCTATTCCCTTCCTTTCCCTCCCCTATTCCCTTCTCTACCCATCCCTACCCTCCCCTATTACCCTATTCCCTCTTAAAAGGCCGGCAACGCACCTGCAGCTCGTCTGATGCTGCGAGTGTCCATGGGCGACGGAAGTTGCTTTCCATCAGGTGACCCGTTTGCTCGTTTGCCCCCTTATTTCATAAAAAAAAAGAAAAAAAAAACATTTGGAGGGGCCAAAAACACTCGAAAGTGCATCAATCAGCTAATCTCGTCATAGACTTACCTACATGAAAACGTTTTGTTGGGATTCATTCTTTGTTGCCTACATTGTATATTAAAAAAACCGGCTAAGTGCCACGCGCAATATAGGGTTCCATAGTACCGCTAGTATTTGATAATTTTTGTATAGTTAATTAATGTACATTTATAACGTGTTTTACACTACTTTATTAAAGCCTAGTTGCCTACCAGTGACGCAACGTACCGCCTACAGGCCGGAATTGATTTACCTCGTTGTTTCCACGAAATTGACCCCTATGTAGTCGGCATAACAGTCTCTGAGAGGTAATATAACCCTGGACGTACAGTATCTGGGTGTTGCACGTTCGCACACGTAGCTTGTAATTGCGAATGACACATGCGGAGGATCTCACGCCGTGGCATTGGCCAAGACAACGACTTGGCTTCAGTGAGTGCAATGAGGATGACGCATCAACCACATGAGGGTAATACTTTACTTATATACCATAAGGTGTGGTAGAATCGAAGAGGACATGATCTACTGACTAATTACAGATGTTTAAGCAGAAATAATTGTCGTAGGTACTCGAGAAATAAGTCTTACTTTATATAGGCGAGGTTGTGCACAGATTTATGAGAATTTTTTGCTTTAAGTATGACTCCAAAAATATCTGCAAACTTTGATTTACCACACCTTACCTATAAAATAAATTAGACAGTACACTTTCTTTATACTACTCCAAATCGGGCGCACGCGCACACATTAGCGTTATTTCAAGTAGCGCAACAGTGTCTCTTCGCACTGCACTCGCGAAAAGCTCTCTGAGCGCAGAGCGAGTTTGATTTATGAAGATGGTTGAGTTTCTCTACTGTGCGATATTTGTACTGTACTTATATCGTAGCGCGGTAGAGTTAACACAGAATACTTACGGCTTTGTAGGCCCTACAGTCTATGAGGAAAACCGCGGACAGGCAGACGAACGGACAGACCGAAACTAGAAGGGTTTCTTGTTGACTACGGAACCCTAAAAATCGGGTAAGTTGAAGGGTGAAGGGTTCCGTATCGCTATAGAGCGAAGCGAAAAACACCTTTGACTATCATGGGTATGGGCAAATTCATGACGTTGGGTAAAACCTAAATAGTAACTCTTTTAGCGCTGCTTCTTAAATTAGCCTACTTTCAAAGTGAGCTCTATATAAACGACACATTATTGTCCTAAAGTATTATCCCTCATTTTAAATGTCACATCTGGAATTTCTAGAAATTTTTAATATAAAAAGTAAAAATCAGAACCTAAGCAACCTGCGACAAGCCTACGCTTGCCTACTAATTTGTCCGCTCTATTATTTGATTTCAATGGTATTAAGTAAACAAATACTGGCAATCGATTCGTTTACCGGCATTGATCGATTGCAATTTAAAACGAATCACTGTATTCTGTAACTCATGTAAATATTGTGCTTCATCCTGTCCCTGAGACAACATGTTAAATATTGTGTAAAGTGTAAAAAAATTACCATTTCTACCTTAACATATTTTGATCATGCTGAAGTTTCAAGTCGATGTTTAGGAGTTTGATTAAATCTTTTTGTGTAAGTACTAAACATAAGGTTGTATAATATACTTATCGCTCTGATTGTGGTCTAAGAAATAGAACGTTTGACTTTTTTTTTCCAAAAATCTAGAGATATTCTAGGTCACTTCTCATGCTTTGATGTCGCCTCAATCGCTGGCACTCATGCGCGAGAGAAAAAATATTCTGATATCGAAGCGAATTTCGAAATGTGAGAATAGGGCCATTGCAGTGATTCCTTCACGTACTCATGCGAATTTGCAATTTCATTCATCCAAAACTGTTTTCAAATGTTTTTCAAGTGAATAAATTATGATAACCGAAGGACATGACTCTGAAAGTTGTCTTTTTAATGACAAAATAAAGCAAGCGCATTTATTGCACTAATTAGAAACATATAATTTGCATTAATAACTGAATAGCAATTTGCATCGAACTTTAGCGGCCTAGAACTTATTGATTGTAAAAATTATTGCCAGCCTTGAAGGCGACAGCTGTTTATCCTACAACTTTATTGAAGACATAACTTATGTATAAGAAAAAGTGTCTCATAATAACTTCACGCCCTAAAATTATTTCTAAACTGTAATTTATTTTGTCCAGTCTCAGACGATTAAGTCGCATGATTTGTATATCGGCTTTTTATGGACTGAAGTTAGTCTCTTATTTTAAAGTGTCTGTCTTCGAAAAGTGTTAAGTGCTTTCCAAATTCCAACTGAAATGAATAACGTAGAGTTCCTGAAACTGTGGCGTGATTTTTATGACAACTAAAACTGTATGTGTAAATTCTGATTTTCGCTTAGCGTAGTGGATCCTAGAAAACTCGTTATCACTTAAGACCGGACCGCTCTATAATAGGTATCTAATTATCTATATAACTGCACTGCAGCGGAGCGTCACTTAACGTCCCGTAGGCGTACTGAAGTGACATGTCCCGTACTTCCGATGCCGCTTCAGCTGTTCGCACATTTGTGATTTGTCAGCAGTCAGCACCGTACGCGCCGAACGCACCGTATAATACACGAAATGCGGCGCGTACGATGCGGACGAATGTGCAACGAATTCTAAAATGCGGCGCCGATAAATGTGCGATCACCTTTAGTAGTTAGGGCGCTTAGGTTCATAATATACAATTCCTTTGATATTTCTTCGCTTTATGTCGTTAACAACAGAGGAAATTTCTTACAAATTCATAGAAGAGAGTTGACTGAACGTTTGCTGAAGTTTTTCGTCCGCTATAAACTTTTACCTAAAAAGGTTGATGTTAGCTTCAACATGGTAGTCGCAAAACCAGATTTCTATAAGTACCTTTACGCGATAAATAAAAATATAATCAATGAACGTAACTAGTTAACAGGTAAACATTCATCAACGCTTATCTGATTTCCTCGTCCCTTATCAAGTTGGTTCGACCGAACGGTTTCGATTGTTGATAATATTATTATAATCGATACAATAAGTATTTAACACGTCAATGAACTCGGGAGATTAATGAGGAGGTATGAAAATAATATTCTAAAGGTAGAGATGAAAACTCCCCGGAAAGTTTCCTTTTCTAAGGAATACTTCCTGAAAACTTCCAAATTTGGAAGTTTTGAAAACTGTCATTTATCTTATAAAGACAGTTGTGAGCTGTGACGTTTATTTTTAAATGCAAATAACACTAGGTACTTTTTATAGTTTTGATTAAATTGAACATACTTTAGGTATAATTATATATTCAATTTATTATTCAGTCGCATGATTTAGATAGTTGTTATAAATATTTATCTTAGATAACATTATTTTCAAACATATATTGCTCAGGATTGACTTTGCTTTACGCTTTTCGATTTTTTATGTTATATTTTTCTTTGAAACGTATATTTGTATTTTTTTTTATAAAAACTAGAATTGTTTTCTAATAGTAATACAGAAAATAAAAAATTTGAAGTATACTTATAGCCCGCTATTAAGGCTCGAATTAACGGTTAAACTTCTTTCTAAAGTCAATCAGCTGATTTGATCTAATCTGACAAGTATTTTTTTATTATAGTCCAGAGGACGCAATATTATTTTTGGGATATGTTGTCAATTGAAGCTTAACCTCAAGTTTGTGGAGTCGCCACCCTTGTCCCCCGGCCGCCATTTTGAAAAAAAGAGTGACAACACTATTTTCGCGATAACTCAGAAACTATACGTCTTACAAAAAAAAATATCATAATGTAATTTGTTACAAATTACTTTGCCTACAAATATGTTTGAGTATATAAATTTTCCCCCTAAATTAAAAATTAAAAAAGTTATAATCAAAAAAGTTAGATTTTTTAAAATTTTCTTATTACTTTTTAACTTTGTTTAATACATTTTACAAAAAAATTACCTCAGACCAACCTTGTAGATGATCTTTTCAGAAAAAGATCCCCAGATCCCCCCCGATCTCATGAAATTAATTTTCTGCAGATACAAAGGAAACTGTTGAAGCATGTATGGCTGCAGAAAAGTACCTCTAGCGCCCACTCAAAATTTATTATACTAAAACATAGGTACATAAAAAAAATTACGTATCGAATTGAGTACCTCGTCTGTTTTCGTCGGTAAAAAATTACTATTTTATAGAAGAAAAACCATTCTTAAGAACTTCGCAAATGTTTCTGAAAGTTTCCATTCCTATTGACGCCCAGGAATACTAATAACGCGTCTTTGTTTATTCTCAAAAAACGCCATCTAGTTGACGTACAGGAATACTATCAACGCCCTCTGCCCCTACTATGCAGGTACTAATAAAAAGTGTCGAGGTCAAATATCGTTCTGTCTAGCCCTTTCGCAACGCCGAACGCGCCATAAGGAACTTCGTTACAAAAAAACATATGACGTAGAACGTGCTCAAATGCTAGAGTCGGGTCGCTGGATAGTTAGAAATTTGGCTATCGTCCTATATCTGCTAGTGCTAGCCCATACAAAAATATCGGTGTCTAGATCACATAACGTCAACGTGATATCAACATAATATTTTTCATATGATACTCGCACATGAAAGAGACAAGCAGCGGTATGTCAATGGACGAATTTTTCTTTATTCTTCGACTGGACAAAGCGCTTACGTTGGTAACCATTTCTGACTTAAGATTATAACAACAATATGCAGGCGTCACCAACCTTTTCCGTCCGATTCTCACAAACAATTTTTTCAGTCCAACAAGGTGTCAGCGGCGACAGAGACGCGTCAGATCGAAGTGGGCGTGGTGACGGCGGGGGGGCGGCGGAAGCACAACAAGATCAAGACGTCCAAGTACACGCTGCTCATGTTCCTGCCCAAGAACTTGACGGAACAGTTCCGCAGGGTCGTCAACTTCTACTTCCTGATTGTCACCGTCATCGCTATTATTATTGGTGAGTGTTATGCTGGCTTCTCACGGCGCGTTATATTAAGAGCCAATGACAATGCAGTTTTTTTTAAACTACTAGCTGTGGCCCGCGACTTCGTCCGCGTTAACATAGTATAATAACAAAGATGGATAATTTTCCCTTTTTGTGGTTCTTATAAAAGGGGTAAAAAAGAAACCCTATTGCAATGTTCGTTGTTTGTCTGTCTCCAGGATGTATCTCAAGAACTTCGCAAGCTAAATAGTTGAAATTTTTACAAATTAAGTATGTATTTCTGTTGCGGCTATAACAACAAAAACTTAAAACAAAATAGAGCAAATATTTAAGGGGGGCTCTCATACAACAAACGCTACTTTGGCCTTTTTCGCTCGACACAAATATTGGCAACAGAGGCACTTAATAATATAACTACAAAATATTCAATTTAATTGTTCTTAATCTAATTGTCTTAATTTATTCGTTCCATTAGATACTGATAGGTTCAAAATAATATATTTACATCCTCCATCATCCCTTATTTTATCCCCATGGGGGTTGAATTTATCAAAATCCTATTTAAGCGAACGTTTTCATCATAGAGGCTCAAATCTTTAATAATTTCAGTTCAATCAGTCGAAAGTCTAAGAAAATTCATAAAAATTTTCATCCCCTATTTCATCCCTTTAGGGGTAGAATATATTAAAATCCTTTCTTAGGGGATGCCTACGTCATAGTCGCTTTATGCATACAAAATCTCAGCTCAATCGGTTTAAAATTGACAAAGTTTCATACAAACTTTCATCCCCTATTTTACCCCCTTAGGGATAGAATTTTTTAAAATCCTTTCTTAGGGGATGTTTACGTCATAGTAGCTTTATGCATGCAAAGTCTCAGCCCGATCGGTTTAAAATTGAGAAAGTTTCATATAAAATTTCATCTCCTATTTTACCCCCGTAAAATTTTTTAAAATCCTTTCTTAGAGGATGCTTACATCATAGTAGCTTTATGCTTGCAAAGTCTCAGCCCGATCGGTTTAAAATTGACAAAGTTTCATACAAACTTTCATACCCCATTTTATTCCCTTGGGGGTAGAATTAGGGGTGGGATTTTTTTAAATCCTTTCTTAGGGGATGCTTACGTCATAGTAGCTTTATGCATGCAAAGTCTCAGCCCGATCGGTGTAAAATTGAGAAAGTTTCATACAAAATTTCATCCCCTATTTTACCCCCTTTAGGGGTTGAATTTATTTAAATCCTTTCTCAGGGGATGCCGACGTCGTAGTAGCTTTATGCATGCAAAGTTTCAGCCCGATCGGTTTAAAATTGACAAAGTTTCATACAAACTTTCATCCCCTATTTTACCCCCTTGGGGGTAGAATTGATCAAAATCATTTCTTAGCGGATGCTTACGTCATAACATCTATCTGCATGCCAAATTTCAGCCCGATCGGTCTAGTGGTTTGGGCTGTGCGTTGATAGATCAACATGTCAGTCAGTCACCTTTGAGTTTTATACAGGGTGCAATTAAACCTTCCTGCCAAATTTTTTCCAGGGCTTACGTATCATAAGGAGAGTCCATTTAACCAAAAAAAAATTGGGTGTTATTTTTTTTTTCAATGACATATTTTATCCCATTTAAAATCGTTGCAGAACGGTCACTCGCGGCGCGGGGGAATGAGAGGGGGTGATGCCGGGATGAGGCGCGCGCGCGGGGGCACGTCTAATATAACTTTCGGAAGCTGTTTCTCAATAATTTAGTACTGAGTGACTATAAAAGAAAATATACGTGTATTTTTATTTTTAACAAGGATCAATATATCAAAATTTGGCAGGAAGGTTTAATTGCACCCTGTATATATAGATTATATTATTATTATATTTTTTCATTAAACTCAACTATCATTACAGACAGTCCAGTGTCACCCATGACGAGCATAGCGCCGCTGAGTTTCATGGTGATGGTGACGGCGGTGAAGCAGGGCTACGAGGACTGGCTCCGACATAAAGCCGACAATAAGGTCAACAACAAAATCGGTGAGTGATGAAAGTGTTCTAAGATATATGCGTATTTTAGTAATAATACAACTTGTTCTTGATAAGTATTATAGGAAAGAGGCCAATTTAACAGTGGGTATTTTGGGCATATTAGGGTCAATTCAGATCGCAACGCGACGCGCAGATGCATTTCTAAATTTGTATTGAATTGACAGACTTGTATGACGTCGCACGCACCAAGTCTGTCATTTGACAGACTTCATGTAGGTATTACTAAGTTGCAAATCTGTCAAATCCATACAAATTTAGAAATGCATCTACGACGCAACGCTGACGCAACGCGCCGTGTGGACTGGCCGTTAGGGTACAAATGGTATCATAATATTATATCTGAGTAGCATATTATATGATACATAATGTAACAAAACGAAGTGATAAGATTCTAGGGTGTGTATGTGAACCTTGTATAGACTCAGTATAGAGTTCACCGTGAAAGCTAATTTCGCCACGCTAATTTCGCCAAGGCAAATTCACGATGTTGGGACATTTTTCTCAGCAAAGGGTCAGATCATATCAAAGGGTTTTAACGGTTGGATGCCGCTGTCGATCCTGGCGACACAGGAGATACAGCGGTGGTAATGTGTAGTGGGCCAAAGCCCGTTAAAAAAACCGACCAAGTGCGTGTCGGGCCACGCGCAATATAGGGTTCCGTAGTACCGCTAGTTTTTGATAATTTTTGTATGGTCAATGAATGTATATTTACAACGTGTTTTACACTACTAAAAACATCATCTCAGTTACGTTCAAAGGGATTTGAACGAAAAGTTCCTTTATACTTCGCCGAATACATTTTTTTAGTCTATCGACTATAACTCAAAAACTTATGAAGTCTTCCTGTGTTAGGTTTTCTTTTAAATTCAGTATATTTCCTACTCCCGTGAATTTTTTCACATTTCCAGAAGCAACTTTTTAGCTGGTAGAAGGGGGGGAACCTGGACTCTAACGATTTTTTCCGCTTTCAAACTTCATATTTCACAAATGGATCCCTAAATCGGAAAATGATCTATGAATACTCGTAATACATATTTTTAAAAAACCTATGCAACGACACCCCACACGGTCGGAAAAAATCATCCCCGCTTGATGTGTAGGGGGAGGTACCATTAAAAAAAATATATTTTTAAGAATTTATATACCATTTTGTCGGCATCATTAATATCTGCATTCATGCCGAATTACAGCTTTGTAGGTCCTATAGTCTCTGAGCAAAACCGCGGACAGGCAGACGGACAGACGGACGGACAGACCGAAACTATAAGGGTTCCTTGTTGACTACGGAACCCTAAAAAGTTATTGCACATGCACCGATTGAATTCAGTTTCTACTTAAAGTTGTGCGCAGTCATAGTTCTTTTAAACATTCATATTTTTAATCTATTAATTGCGAAGTATAGTTGCAAAGTGGATGTTTAATGTTTATAATCCAAACTTAAAAATCAATAAAAAATAATTCAATTGATAAGATATGTCTGTCTTCGATACGATAGCAATATTTTAAGGAATCAATATTTTATGTTTTATCTCGATTCTCGAGTGAGTGTTAAAACAATAGGCATAATACATTAAAATAAACTAAAAAGAAGTAGTGACGTAATTTAACACTAAAATGCTGTTTTTGTGACTGCCTGTTTTCACTGGCTTCCATGTATGAGAACAATTAATTCGTAAGAACGGGCCAAGATCATGCAAGTGGCACATGTACATTTGGATGGTGTTTTTAAAAGGATAAAAATAGTATGAAGGAAATTAAAAGCAAAAACTAGAAAAAAATCTTTTGCTTGCTACGCCATCCGCTCTTGCTACGTCATCGCTACGCGGCGTAGCACGCTACGAGTTTGCCGTAGCAACGTAGCACTTCTACGAAACTCACATTTCTTATATTTTTGGTATTTTTTTTAACTTTTTAAAACATTAATAGTTGCTGTAAAGTAATGAATTTAATTTTTTAAAATTATATCATGTTTTTTGTAAGTAAAAGAATGTCAGCCTCATGCAAAATTCTACATGGATATTGACAAAAGGTTAATATTGCAATGTAGAGATTTTAGGTCAAATCCTAATAAAAAATATTATACCTTTAGCTTGCAGCAGGATTAACGATTTCCGTTCGACTCAAATTCGGAAACTTTACCGTGCGGTCATTGGTCAACCTTTCAAGTCAAAAATTGGTGAAACAGGGCCAATCTTCTTTATAAATGTTAACTCAGCTCCGTCTTTACAGTGGAGATAGTTCACAAGGGGGTCATCAAGGAAGTTCGTAACTCGACCGTGGCCCCGGGCACCCTGGTCCGTGTGAAGCGAGGCCAGGAGGTGCCGGCGGACCTTGTTCTGCTGTGTGCCGCGGGGGAAGGAGGGAAGTGCTTCATTACGACGGCCAACTTAGATGGAGAGACGAATCTAAAGACGCTGAGGGTGCCGCCTCCGTTGGTCGGGTATACTGCTGGTAAGTTGGCATACGATATAGGTTAAAGACGTGCTTAGTCCAAAGGGGAGTTATGTAAAAACGCATACAGGTGTAGCAAATTAAAGCGATTTAATACTCGAGTGATACGCGTTAAGCTTCTAACTATAATAGAGTTACTCTCTTCTATAGTTTTATTACATTATAACTATTTGTATAATTTATATAATATAATATTTTATTATATGATAACGTTACTGCCTGAATTCATTCTAATATGTGACAGGGTGAGGTCTGTTTGTTACTAATTCTCTTCGCTATTGGACCGTAACAGTAGATAGTACAGTCCTGAGGTTATGTTATATTTTTTTTTTCTAATAAAAAGTTTCTGTTTCACATAATATTAGATAAGGCTTTTTATAGGCAAGAGATTAGGAAATAAAACATGGTTTTGAAAATGTTTGCACGATCATGTATAAGATTTATTATATCTAAGCTAATATTTTGTTTAATTAAAATAGTTTCAGTTTTACAATAACTAAAACTAGCTGCTAAGTGCTAACACGAGGTAAATACTTCTTGCGAAAATCAAAATTTATTTATGTCACGTAACCGATATCAATATCCGCCTATAACTTGTCGATAAAATTATCATAATACATCATTCATACGAAACAAACTGATAAAATATGTGATTGTTGTGTATGCGTAAAAATACCCCTTTTCGGAAGAAAAGGGGGATTTTTACGTCGTTGTCATTACATCTTTTTAAGTTCTGTAAATAGGCGCTATAACTTTTATAATATATTTAATGATATTAAAAGAAGTCATTTTATTTGTCTTTTTAACTCAAACAAGTGTGATAGAAAAATAAAATATTTACACAGCGAATATCTCCACAAGGTCTGCTTTATATTTGTCTGACTTATTGGAAGCGATACGTTACTGACAAAGACTTTCAAAACTTTATGCTGCGTAAAGCGTGTCCCAGACAGACACGGCCTGCGGTGGCGGTAGCGGTGGCGGTCAGTTGGATGACTTGAGAGTTCTAGGAACGACACAGACACACGCGGCCACGCGGCCAAGCCATTCAACTGACCGCCACCGCCACCGCAGGCCGCGTCTGTCTGGGAGACGCTTTAACATTTTTATTAGTAAATAGACAGTGATAATATTATTATAGTATAATCGGCTAAGTGCGAGTCGGACTCGCGCACGAAGGGTTCCGTACCATTATAGAGAAAAATTAGGGCAAAATTTGTGTTTTTTGTATGGGAGCCCCTCTTAATTTTTTATTTTATATTAATATTATTATTAAATATTAAATTTAACATAAAACTAAAGATTGTGTGAAAAATTCAAGTACCTACCTGTTGCTATTACTGATATAGAGCAAAAAAGGCCAAAAAAATCACGTTTGTTGTATGGGAGCCCCCCTTAAATATTATTTTTTTTGATTTTAGTATTTGTTGTTATAGCGGCAACGGATATACACAATCTGTGAAAATTTCAACTCTCTAGCTATAACCGTTCTTGAGTTACAGCCTGGTGACATACAGACGGACAGACGGACAGACAACGAAGTCTTTTTACCCTTTGGATACGGAACCCTAAAAACAAAGAAAGTTGCCAAATAAACTTTAACAAGTTTTTCTTAGAGTTTTACCAAAAAATCTCCCATTATTCAATACTAGCCATTAAACTGTAAATTATGACGATAATGATGATGATTTTTAGATATCCTACCGCAAGGAATGCGTATTGAAGTCCCGAATCCGGTAGCAGATCTCTACACATTCTATGGCCGTCTAGAGATACCTAGAATGGACAGTCTGCCTCTCACTCCAGATAATATCATGCTGAGGGGTTCCAGGGTGAAGAATACGGAGTGGGCTATTGGCTGTGCTGTGTATACTGGTGAGTCTAAGGGCCAACCCACACGTACCACAACCACACGACATCGCAACGACAAAATGTCGTCGAGCAGTGGTTACGTGTAAATGGTGTCGCTGCAGCTTTTTGTAGTTGCGTTGTGGTACCGACAAAATGCCGACGTGGTTGCGTTGTCGCCAGTGGTTGCGATGTGGTTACGTACGAAAGTCAATGAAACGGAGGGGGGGAAGAGCGCGGACGGTGTGCGCGCACTGTCGTTGCATCGACGCAACGTTGTGGTTGCGATGTGGTCGGCCGTGGTTGCGATGTGGTCGGTATCTGACAAGTGATCGCCAACGACTGCAAAATGTGGTACGTGTGAATGGTCCAGTTCATTTACAATACGAAATATACGCCCGACCACGTGGTGTGGTTGTGGTGTGGTTGTCGTGTGGTTGTGGTACGTGTGGGTTGGCCCTATGTCATCGTCATGAGGAGTAGAAGTAGAATTTGCAATGCTTAAAATTTTAGGTTATGTAAGTTAAGGTAGTATGGCAGAGATTGGAAAGTCCTAGTCGGAAAACAAAAGGAGCTCTGCAATATTTTTTTAAATTGTTATTAGGACTTTATATAGCTTACAAAAATTTTGTTTATCATTAGTTATTATAATTTAAATTCATTCTTACATTGAAAATTTAAGAAGCATTTTGGAATACAGTTATGATTTAGCATCCAATGAAGATGGAAAACCATTTGTTTTTAAATTATTCCTGAATTAGATACTATTTTCTTATTTTTATGTATGTAAAGGAATAGGCTTAACACAAAATTACTCAATAAAGCTTAATGTAGGATTAAGCTATTTAAATTCGATGTCTTAAATCCATATAGCATCAGTATAAATTACAAAATTTTACAGGGGAGGAGACCAAACTGGCGTTGAATTCCAAATACTCTGGCAACAAGTTCTCCTCAAGCGAAGCGGCTGTCAACTGCTTTCTTGTCTTCTTCATCTATATTCTGTTGATAGAGATGGCCTTCTCATTGGTAGCGAAGGTTATTATAGACAAGTGGAACTACCAAAGACAGACGTATCTGGGGAAACCGGAGGAGCATCCCTTGAATGTGAAGAGCGTATTGCAAGATCTGTTCTCTTTCCTGCTACTGTACTACTATATTATACCGATGTCGTTATATGTCACTATAGAGTTGTATAAGTTTATTGGTAAGTCGTACTTGAATACATGAGTTTGTGAGTAGTTGTACTCGTAAGTATGGGTGGATTTGTGTGTCTAGCGTACGTACACAAAAACGTCTCAATCTGATGGATATGTGTCGGTACCTACATATAGCGTCACAATCCTGCATCGAGCTATCGAAGTTTTCGAAGTGCGTCGTTATCTATACTAATATTATTAAGCGGAAGAGTTTCTTTGTTTGTTTGAACGCGCTAATCTCAGGAACTACTGGTCCGATTTGAAAAATTCTTTCAGTGTTAGATAGCCTATTTATCGAGGAAGGCTATAGGCTATATTTTATCACGCTAAGACTAATAGGAGCGAAGAAATACAGGAAAATATGAAAAAAACGGGGGAAATTATTTGAAAGGGCTTATCTCACGAACTACTGAAGCGATTTTTCTGTTATTTGGCACAGATAAGAAGTAGACTACGTGAAGGATCATAGGCTATTTTTGTGGACTAATGAAGTGTTGGAAACAAAATATCTTTTCAGTCAGATTAATAAAAGTCAATTTTCATGATTTTTTCTTTCAATATACCAGACCGACCATCTTCTCGAAACAGGTATACTGCCCCCCCTAGCTGAAATCCTGGGGCATACTTGATGATTAAACTAATCTATTGGTCGTGAATATAGTTATTACGTTTACGTAATAGATCATTATCACCTCGATAGTATCAAAACAATATTAAAATGGCATCACACAAAGCATCAGACTTTTCATTTAGCGTAGTTATAATATTTACGTGGGAGAGCCATGCTTCGGCACTAATGGGCCGGCTTGACCGGAGAAATACCACGTTCTCACAGAAAACCGGCGTGAAACAGCGCTTTTGTTTTTTTTTTTTTTTTATGAAATAAGGGGGCAAACGAGCAAACGGGTCACCTGATGGAAAGCAACTTCCGTCGCCCATGGACACTATCGCAGCATCAGAAGAGCTGCAGGTGCGTTGCCGGCCTTTTAAGAGGAAATAGGGTAATAGGGGAGGGTAGGGATGGGAAGAGAAGGGAATAGGGGAGGGAAAGGAAGGGAATAGGGTAGGGGATTAGGCCTCCGGTAAACTCACTCACTCGGCGAAACACAGTGCAAGCGCTGTTTCACGCCGGTTTTCTGTGAGAACGTGGTATTTCTCCGGTCGAGCCGGCCCATTCGTGCCGAAGCATGGCTCTCCCACGTATAAATGTAAATCCGTTTGCTCGTTTGCCCCCTTATTTCATAAAAAAAAAAATATGTACTAACTTTTTGTCTTAGCTCCGGGCAAAGATCATTTTCGCCGTCCTTTACATACAGAAAACCATAATTTAAATTTTAAGTCATGGGCTAGTTTTGTTGGGAGATAATAGGGGGAATATTTAAATACGTAAATTTTTCCACTATCCAACCTGAAGTAGGTTGGAAGGTAAAATTCTCTAACTTAGATTGTGGATAATGGCTATGTTGGAAGATAGAAATAAGTCAATTTTGCCGCCCCACATTTTTGCCGCTCTGGGCAAATGCCCGGCTCGCCCTTCCTCAGATCGGGTCCTGGTCCGAGCTCAGTTTTACTTCTATGACGTCGTTTCAGGTGCCCTCTTCATAGGCTGGGACGAGGAGTTGCGTTGTAACGAGACAGGGAGACCAGCTATAGCCAACACCTCAGATCTTAACGAAGAGCTTGGTCAAGTAGAAGTGCTGTTCTCGGACAAGACCGGCACACTCACTAAAAATCTGATGATCTTCAAGGCTTGCTCCATCAAGGGACAGATATATGAGGAGAGGGACTCGAAGTTGTATGACACGCAAAGATTTGACGAACCCGCTGATACTTTTCAGGTCAGTTATTTAGTATTAGCCATTTCTGAGTAAACTATATACAGTATATGTAATTGATTGTACTGTTGGTTCTTGATGGAAATTCATGTTGAACACTAATAAAACACAATTTTTCGTGCACTTTTTCCACTATATTAAGAAATTATTATAAATTTTAACAAATTACACACCCGGTTTCGAAATGAACCTGAACCTGAAGATGATTTATTTCGAAACCGGTCGTGTAATTTGTTAAAATTTATAATAATTTCTTAATATAGTGGAAAAAGTGCACGAAAAATTGTGTTTTATTAGTGTATACAGTATGTTCCAGTCATAATGAATTGAATATTCTATTCAGTTCAAAATTCTAATGAAAACAAAGATTATAGCCTAAAGGCAAGGGAACCAAAACGTGATGATTGCCACCAATATGCTAAGCAAATTCTTTTTATTATTTTTAGTAAAACGATATTTTGAGACAATTAAAAACAGCTACTAACAAATCCATAACTTTCGAGTTAAGGATTTGTTAGAAGCTTAAGGTACCTTTTCATTTTGGATCATGATGTATAATTACTATCATTGCCACTTTGGTAATAAAGCTAGCTCTCCCTCTACACATATTTTGTAATCGCTTTGTAAGCGCCTATAATAATGGGCTAAGTTGGAAAGGCCGGATAAGGTTCAAAGCATTATCCCTCTTGCCATTGTAGCGACAAGAGCTATATTTCTGTTTTCCCACCGTCACCGCATCTGCTTAAATTGAGAAGAGCATGTAGCCGTTTTGAAACAATTAAACCATATAAAATCGACCATTTTAGTGTTGAACGCAAAAAATAGCACGCGTGAAAAGATATGGATAATAATTTTAATGTGTATTGAGATACTGTTTATCGTATAAAAAACAATAAGTTTATCATCGTAATATTTTTTTATAATAATTATATATCCTCTAATCGTCTAATCTGTTTATACATTTAGTTATCTGATCACGTACAATAGTACATAACAAAAGTGTATGTGTAGATAAATTAATAGTTTTCAAGTACAAGATTTGATAACCAAAATTCGCATGTGTCATTATTATATTAATACGCGAACGAAAAACTTTGGATCCCTTTTGACGAAAAATGTGGAAACGTAGGTGATTGAAATTTTGCACAGTAATTATAGTTTATATGGTGAAGGAGTGCATCGAGCTAATATTATTTTGAAATTATGCTTTTATCACATAGAGATATAATGTACTACGTACATATTTTGGTAAATGGAAATCTACAAAAAACTTTAAAAGCTACATAATAATATAACGTAACTTTTAAAGTTTTTTTAAAGATTTATTACAATGTTGTAAGAAATTACAGGTAAATATGATTTTTCTTTAACCCCACCGGCCACCGTTCTTTTAGAAAGAGTTCATAGTCTATGAATTTCTTATTTTGTTTCTTTTGATTTGTTTACTATTCATTTTTAAAGGTTCATAAATTATACTTTCTTTTTGTACCTCCATGTTTTTAATCTGACACGGCTTAGGAACATGACTCTTAGTTATAAGGTACTTGTTATCGATAATATAATTTTATTCAGCGTCACTCGTGAATGAATAATGTTTATGGAGTTCCCCGCTCTCAAAAATTATATTGTTATCTTAAATAGCATTAACGATATTTGCGAGTTAGGGCTATTTTAATATTCTATAAATAATCAAGATAAATAATCCTCATGAACACAAGACATTGCTTATATTATCTATTGAATATTACTTTACAACAGTTAGTTATATCCTTTATAATTTAGTAACACCTTCTATTTCAGACAGACATTAAATTTTTCTTCACAATCCTCGCTCTGTGCCATTCCGTGCAAGTTTCTAGCGAGGATATGAAAAAGTTGAGCGCTCAGCTCTCTGGCCACGGGAATATGCAGCTCATGAACTTTTTTCGCAAGAAGAAAAGTGGCAAAGCGAGTGGCAGAATCGCGGATAATATGGCTTGGAATGGCCTGAACGAGAGCGGCAGTAAAATGGACTACCAGGGTAGCAGCCCCGATGAAAAGGCTCTAGTGGAAGCTGCAGATAGAGTAGGGGTCACATTCCTAGGAGAGGAAGGCAATAATTTGCTCCTAAAGATTGGCGAAGACACGGAAATGTATGAAAGATTGCAGATTATTGAGTTCACTTCGGAAAGAAAAAGAATGTCGATCATAGTTCGAGATAAGGATGGAAAGGTGAGTTTTAACTAATACTCGGATATTCTCAATTGCTTTTCGACTCGGGTTCGAAAGTAAATCACGCGGTTATGTCTTGAATACACCTACCGAGTAGATTGGCGAGACAGTGCCCTCAGCAGAGTACTCGCAATTTGATTGGCCAAAAGCACTGTCTCGTCACTCTCGGTAGGTGCAATCTAGGCTCTATTGGTAGTCACGACTAGCAGTCGACTAGTCACTCAGAGAGATTTAAATGATTAGGTACTTAACTTTGATTTAACAATGATTTTGACATAGACTCTATACATTTTCGTCAAACTTCATAATAAAGTTATGTAAAGATTTGATTCTAAGGGCCTGTCCACATGTCTACTCCACATCACGACGTCGTCAACGTGGAACGGTGCGATAACGTGGCACGGTACGTTGTCGTAACGTGAAAATTTACGTCAACGTAACGTAAAAATGCACGTCACGGTGTAGCAACATTGTACGTCACCATGCCTTGTAAAACTGCTACATTCTTCACTACTTATCTAGATATGGACCGCACAATACGTATTCTGCTTCTGCTATTGTTAAGAAGACGGAGAGAGAGATTTAAGAAAAAAAAAGACGTAAACTGTTGCTACACCGTGACATGCATTTTCACGTTACGTTGACGTAAATTTTCACGTCACGTCAACGTACCGTGCCACGTTACCGCACCGTTCCACGTTGACGACGTCGTGATGTGGAGATGTCGACAGGCCGTAAGTTCGGACATAAGAGTCGACAAATTACCAAGTGGTAAAAATTCTAAATTCAAGTTAGGGTTTCGATCTCTATGTAGGGTTCATTACCCAAAGGGTAAAAAGGGTCCCGCCCTATTACTAAGACTTCGATGTCTGTCCGCCTGTCCGACTCGCACTTGAACGATTTTTTATTTAATACGCCTAGATAAATATCAACAAAAACTTGAGTTTCAAGGTATGGTGTTAGATAAGTAATCTTTACAGTTAAACTTGAAATTCGAGATATGAGGTTATCTAGTAATTCCCTGAATTGGGCGAAATGTTTGTCATGTCAATGTCATGGTCTTATCATGAACATTAGATAATAACAAAGGTATGTTAAAATTATTAATTAGTGTTGAACACGACGGAAGTGTACCAAAAGAGAGTTGTTTGACGCTTCCGTGATTTAAAGTTCGCTCCTGACTGGTCGTGGATTTTAAGTTTTAGATTGCGAATAAAATCTGTATACTAATACGTGAGCAAAAAACTTTGGACCCCTTTTGACGAAAAATGCGGAAACGTAGGTGCATGAAATTTCGCACAGTTATAGTTTATATGGAGAAGGAGTGCATCGAGCCAATATTGTTTTAAAATTAATATGCTTTTATCATACCTTATTTTAATAAATATAAAACATTACACACACTACAATGTGCACACTACGATATTTTGAATGACAAGCCTAACGAATTATACTATTTTATTTATGGTTGAAGTCTGTTGTCAAATTAAAAATGGATTGTTGTTTTTTTATTAAATCTGAAATAGTCAATACTTAAAACGGGGAGCCAAAAGAAGAAGAAATTAAATTTAAGGTCGAATTTCGACCATTGGGCGATCTCTAATACTAATAATTTTCTCAATTTCTACAATACCACTATAACAAAATCTAGTAACAGGCACGAGGTTTTCTTTGAATAAGATCGTAGAAGAGGAACGTTTTCACATTAAGTATACGATACGATATTGCAAATTTTACTGAATTAGCCACGGAGTTAGAACTAGCATATCGATTTCGTGTTTTTTAAAGATGCCTGTAAAGTTTTTTAATTAATATAATATTTTGTTCTAGATATGGTTATTTTGTAAAGGTGCTGAGACCTCAGTGTTCCCTATTTGCAAAGACACCGCTCTCATCGAAGAGACAGATAAAGACATCAGTACATTCGCTGTGAAAGGATTAAGGACTTTGGCTATAGCGTATAGAGAAATACCCAGTGAAGAGTACGAGAAAGTCGGAGAATGTAAGTTTATTTGACGTTAACTTTATACTTACTTTAGTGAATCTAATCTAAGGACGTTATATTTTGGGGAATGCATGAATTTATTTTTTATTTATATAATATTAATATATTCATTATCATTAATCAGTATGTAGATTATACAAAAGTTTCTATACGATTTCGTTGCAGTCTCGGTATCTAAATATATTATACTAGACGTTCCGCGTGGCTTCGCCCGCGTAAATTAGATATTTCACAGACAAACCAGTCTACAAAAAATAGCCTATGATCCTTCTCACGTGGTCTACTTCTTATCTGACCCAAATAACAGAAAAATTGCTCTAGTAGTTCTTGAGAGAAGCCCTTTCAAATAATTTCCCCCGTTTTTCCCACATTTTCTTCTATTTCTTCGCTCCTATTAGTCTTAGCATGATAAAATATAGCCTATAGCCTTCCTCAATAAATGGGCTATCTAACACTGAAAGAATTTTTGAAATCGGACCAGTAGTTCCTGAGATTAGCTCGTTCAAATAAGCCCTTTCAAATAATTTCCCCCCGTGTTTTCCACATTTTCCTCTATTTCTTCGCTCCTATTAGTCTTAGCGTGATAAAATATAGCCTATAACCTTCCTCGATAAATGGACTATCTAACACTGAAAGAATTTTTCAAATCCGTCCAGTAGTTCCTACAAACAAGCGCGTTCAAACAAACAAACAAACAAACAAACTAACAAACTCTTCCGCTTTATAATATTAGTATAGATAACTCAAAGGTGACTGACTGACTGACTGACATAGTGATCTATCAACGCACAGCCCAAACCACTGGACGGATCGGGCCGAAATTTGGCATGCAGGTAGATGTTATGACGTAGGCATCTGCTAAGAAAGGAGTTTGATAAATTCCACCCCTAAGGGGATAAAATAGAGGATGAAAGATTGTATATAATAATACTTCTTAACGCGAGCGAAGACGCGGGCAAAAGCTAGTAAATGATAAAACTAAAAAGGTATTTACATAAAATGCAAAGCGCGTTCTAATCGGTCAAAATGAGAAAATTCAATCTTTTTACGTTTATTTGGCTTAAACAGTATACAATTTTTCTGTTTGATATGATCCAAACTAGATTAAAGGCTAGCTATATTATTATTATTGAATAAAATACCAGAATCATATTTATAAACAGTTGTTGCAATAATTCTATCAAATATTCTTTCTGTAAAGTAATTGAAACAAAAGAAAATTGCTCCGTGTAAAATACAGAATGCTGTATAATTAAAATTCTGATTGAAACTACAAAGAGCTTTTAGCTTGATGAAAGCTGTGCAAATTTTATGAAGGGTGTGTGAAAATTGATTTCAACTACTCATCGAGTCTTATTGCTAATTCATATGTTGGCCTCTATAGTAGGAACTTTTACATTATGCGATATAGATCGCATGCGTTTTATGTCAATATCATTAAGATGTTCTATATTGCGCCGATACTGAAAATTTTCTGTTTTACTAGATGTCCCGACTGGGACCGTACATTTAAAAAAAGTAGCCTATGTCCTTAACCGGGACTCAAAGTATCTCCATACCAAAGTTTAGGCGTCAAGAGGTAACAGACAGACACACTTTCGCATATTTTATAACATTAGTATGACGACCTCTGTGGCTCAATTGGTTGAGTGTGTGGCAGCTCAAGCGGTCGCGGGTTCGAATCCCGCCGACGCGGAACAAAAAATTTTCAATGTTCCCGGGTCTGGATGTGTATTAAATATTACTAGAGATTGTCCAATGGTCGAAATTCGACCTCAAATAAAAAATTAAATTACCTATAAGTTTCAAATTTCCACGCTTTTCTATCACAGATCTATAAAGAGTTTTCTATTGATATTCTATTGTCGAAATATTGACTTGACTTGAAATGATGACAGACTGGCCGTGTAATAATTGTCTAACAGACAACAGTATTTACGATTCAATAAAAAAAACTAAATCTATTTTCAATTTGACAAAAGACTTCAACCATAAATAAAAGAGTACAATTCGTGTGTATAGGCTTGTCAGTCAAAATAATATGGTCAAAACCAAAGACCTCTAAACCTAGTCAAAATCATGTCAAAATCTCTTGTGTGTGTGTTGTTAAAATGTATGATAAAAGCATAATTTCAAAATAATATTAGCTCGATGCACTTCTTCACCATATAAACTATAACTGTGCAAAATTTCAATCACCTACGTTTCCGCATTTTTCGTCAAAAGGGATACAAAGTTTTTCGTTCGCGTATTAATATATAGATTAGGGCTTCACGCGCGCAATTACGAGCAAAAAAAGCCAAAAAATCACGTTTATTGTATGGGAGCCCCCCTTAAATATTAATTTTATTTTGTTTTTAGTATTAATTGTTGTTATAGCGGTCACATATATACACAATCTGTGAAAAATTCAGAAGTCTAACTATAGCGGTTGTTGAGATACAGCCTGGAGACAGACAGACAGACGGACAGACATCGAAGTCTCAGTAATAGGGTCCTGTTGTTACCCTTTGGGTACGGAACCCTAGAAACGATGATTGTCAAATGCAATGATGTGGATAACGAAGTCTAGGTACAAGTTGGAACTCAAGGTACTAGTTGGAACCGATAGTGACACGCGACAACTGCAGACGGCGTGTCGTCGCGACACTACTGGTTTCTATGTATTTCAATGAATAAGTGTCGCTAGCTGCGGAGGGTATTTCGTAGAAATACATAGAAACCAGTAGTGTCGCGACGACATGTCGTGTCGCTCGATTCCAACTAGTACCTTTAGTTCCTTACTAGGTGACGCCTGCAACTCCGTTGCGCCAAATATTGCGCAGGAATCGTAAATTTTTCCGAGATGAAAAGTTATAGAATGTCATTTCCTGGGACTCAAAATATTTCCATACAAAATTTCAGCAAAATTGGTTCAGCGGTTTGGGCGTGAAGAAGTAAAAGACAGATAGACAGACACACTTCTCAATTTCTAATATTAGTATGGATTATTATGAGCAACTGCTAGTAAGAATGATACATATGAAGTACCCACTTATAGTCTTATAGCAGAAGCAGAATGTATTTACACCCAAACACACCTTTGTTTATGTAGTTCGTAATATTCGAGGAATACTCGCTGATAAGATAGCAATACAACTGATACAAGCTAATATACCTCTACCTAAATACTAAAATAGACATATTAACTAAATATTTTCCAGAGCGGGTGTGGCCTAAATGCGACTCCTGTGTCAGTAAAACCGAGTCTTAGAAGACCCATTCAACTGAGAAGTTGACGTATTATTTGGGCAGCGTCCGCCGCGCGGTAGACGCTCCCGCTTCGCAGTCGCTTTGGTCGCGTAGGTTTGGCCTAAGCTCTTTTTTCATTAATCTTAGAATGACAAAAACATCAAGTTTTCGTATTACATGACCATGTCCGAACTGAGGACTGACGAATTGACGACGAGTCTTTGGGCGTACTTCTAAAAGCTTTTCCCATTTTACAGCTATAAAACTCCTCGACGGCAAGAGTGCAGAGGAACTACAGCAGGTGACGCAGCAGTACAGAGTTTTGGAGCAGCAACTGACGCTGATCGGTGCGACAGCAGTGGAAGACTGCTTGCAGGACGATGTGGCTGATACTCTCGCTGCCTTACGAGCTGCGGGCATCAGGACTTGGGTGCTTACTGGTGATAAGGTAAGTCATCATAATCATCATCATCAGCTTTAGCTGTTTGGAGCAGCAACTGACGCTGGTCGGCGCGACAGCAGTGGAAAACCTCTTGCATGATGATGTGGCTGATACTCTATTCTGATAAGGACTTGGGTGCTCACTGGTGATAAGGTAAGTAGTAAGTCATCATCATCATCACATCAGCTTTAGCTGTTTGGAGCAGCAACTGACGCTGGTCGGCGCGACAGCAGTGGAAAACCTCTTGCATGACGATGTGGCTGATACTCTATTCTGATAAGGACTTGGGTGCTCACTAGTGATAAGGTAAGTAGTAAGTCATCATCATCATCAGCAGCTATAGCTGTTTGGAGCAGCAGATACGTGCCTTCTGTTGGGGCTCTGGTAGTTTAGTTTAAGGTATATTCGATACATTTTGTTCGTTAACAAGTATTTAGTATATAGTAAGCGATCACTTGCGTAAAATCTTACATACTCTTCATATCAAACTTCGGTTTCGGAAAGTGTTGATTTTTGACTAACTGGCCTGCTGACGCAGCCATAGAATTATAACCTTTAGAAGAGGCATTCCATACAATCGTCAGCGCGAAAATGTGACACCCTCGAAATGAGTGAGCTCACTCATCTGAGAGCAGTGTGCCTTAGGACGCGGTGACAGTCGGACGTGTTTAGTGCATTGATTACGTAAAATATGCATTGAAAGCGTGAATGAGTGAAAGAGAAAGTAGTATAAGCTATTACTGTAAGACAAAAAAGGACGACAATATTTTCTCGATACACATTTTGCATGCAAAAACATTGCTACAGTTTTGATGGCGTATGCCATATCCAAGTATTGACATCGTTGGACGCAGCATTTATTTTTGGTAGATCTACGTGTATCTCCTTATTAGTTGGTAAGGATCGATTTATTTAGGCTTAAATCAACCACGAAGATTTAAATATCGCATGTTATCGGGAATCGAGATCGCATGCCAAAATATTATCTCACAGACAAAAATCAGAAACAAGGCCATCACGAGCCCGAAATTTGCACATCGACTGATATCTTATCGGGACATAGATTTTGTTCTTGAAAATATCAATAAAAATATTCTGGGCTTGCCGACATACAATGACTTCTGTATTGGTAACAAAGAATTTTCAGTAGGTAATCAGTATTTTGTTTATCACATTGTCTAAAAGTGAAAGTAATGATAATGGTAATCTATGAAACCTATTTACTGTCCGGTCAAAATACTATTCCGGATTTCATGACGTCATTACGACACAGCCGTGTTATCGCACATCAGGCGAGTCTATAGATATTTTGACTGGATTATGCACACATTTCATTTTCCATAATGTGTTTCATTCATAAGTAGATACTGATGTTGACCGATTTCGAAAAAACTCTAAAATTTTCTCTCCTTACCAAAGACTCAAAGCATCGCCACGTTCATCAATATTGGTTCAAACGTGAAAGGTTACAGACAAACAGGCAGTCACAAATCACAATTTCGCATTAATTATAATATAAGTATAGATTATAGTTTCTCATATTATTATTTCCAGGTAGAAACAGCGATAAACGTCGCACAGTCCTGCGCTCACATCTCAGAGAACGACCGACGCCTATTTTTAGTTGACGTCCAAACTGAGGATGCCATGTTGGCTCAACTGGAACACTGTAAGAGAGCCATAGAGGAACCGAGCTATAGGGAACTGACTCTCATAGTAGATGGTACCAGCATGAGCCAGATTCTCGACACGGCGTTGGCGGATACCTTCGTCGATATATCTCTGAAATGCCACGCGGTTTTGTGCTGCAGACTTTCGCCTATACAGAAGGCTAAGGTATGTATTTTACAGTGAATGTTTTACTTTGTGTGGTTTGTTTACTTAAAGCTCACTCTGTAATCCCCATTGGGCCTGCAGTTACCTCTGCAGTAACTAGCCTCTGGCCCAATGGGGATTATAGACTCGCAATACAAATATATATCAATATCCAATGATAATAACTCCCACACCGGTTTCGGTGATGGTGACCGGTTTCATTGAAACCAAGCCAGTTACGCAGGAGTAATTTTACAGTGCCCAAGTGTGTGCGCAGTACACAAGAGCACTTTCTATACATTTTACTCTCATAACCCAGTGGGACGGCCGACCGACACGACTGGCGAGAGATCAGACGCAGGACCGACTTTTTACATGCCCATCCGACGCATGGATCATCTTACTTGTCAGACAAACAGGTGATCAGCCTACATTGTCCTCAACAAACTTGGAAATAACATGTTTCCAACGCGGAAATCGAACCCACGACCTCCGAGTCAAGAGCAACGCTCTTACCACTGAACCACGGAGGCGTTAATATCCAATGACTAAGGACCTGGAACATTATTGGTGTTACTCATCTAGTGGGTTTATGAACTTATGTTATATTCTCTGTGTCTGCTCGATTTTCGGTTTATTTATTTTATTTTATTTCGATTTCTAATATCAAAATAGGTTATTTGTTATCGTTTAAGTAAGACAACTTTTTAAATTATTATATTTTTAGGGTTCCGTACCCAAAGGGTAAAAACGGGACCCTATTACTGAGACTTCAATGTCTATCCGTCCGTCCGTCCGTCCGTCTGTCCGTCTGTCCGTCTTTCCGTCTTTCCGTCTGTCCGTCTGTCCGTCTGTCCGTCTGTCCGTCTGTCCGTCTGTCCGTCTGTCCGTCTGTCCGTCTGTCCGTCTGTCCGTCTGTCCGTCTGTCCGTCTGTCCGTCTGTCCGTCTGTCCGTCTGTCCGTCTGTCCGTCTGTCCGTCTGTCCGTCTGTCTGTCTATCCGTCTGTCAGTCTGTCCGTCTGTCCGTCTGTCTCCAGGCTGTAACTCAAGAACCGCTATAGCTAGACTTCTGAAATTCAATCACAGATTGTGTATATCTGTTGCCGCTATAACAACAAATACTGAAAATAAAATAAAGTTAATATTTAAGGGGGGCTCCCATACAAGAAACATGGTTTTTTTGGCCTTTTTTGCTCGTCATCAATAATGGTAACAGCTAGGCACTTGAAATTTTCACAAAATCCTTAGTTATATTTGTACTTTAGTAATTAATAATAAAATTAAAATAAAGTAAATATTTAAGGGGGGCTCCCATACAAAAAACACAATTTTTTGTCTACTTTCGCTCTATACCGGTACGGAACCCTTCGTGCGCGAGTCCGACTTGCACTTGGCCGATTTTATTATTTGTTAGACATTTCTCTCTACTAACTATTAGATTATTATTAAAACTATTAGTGCATTTTTAGGGTTCCGTAGTCAACAAGGAACCCTTATAGTTTCGGTCTATCCGTCCGCCTGTCCGTCTGTCCGTCTGTCTATATGTCTGTCCGTCTGTCCGTCTGTCCGTCTGTCCGTCTGTCCGTCTGTCCGTCTGTCCGTCTGTCCGTCTGTCCGTCTGTCCGTCTGTCTGTCCGCGGTTTTACTCAGAGTCTATAGCACGTACAAAGCTGTAATTTGGCATGAATACACATATTAATGATGCCGACAAAATGGTACATAAAATCGTAAAAAAAATTTTTTTTTTAATGGTATCCCGTACACATATAGCGGGGATGAATTTTTTTTTTTCGCGCCCACCTTATCGTGTGGGGTGTCGTTGGATAGGTTTTTTAAAAATATTATAAGTATTCATAGATCATTTTCCGATTTAGGGTTCCATTTGTGAAATATTAAGTTTTAAAGTGGAAAAAATCGTTAGAGTTCAGTGTGCCCTTCTACCAGCTAAACGGTTGTTTCTGGAAATGTGAAAGAATTCACAGGAGTAGGAAATATGCTGAATTTAAAAGGAAAACTATCACGGCTAAGAAGACTTCATAAGTTATTGAGTAATAGTCGATCAACTAAAAAAAATGTATTCGGCGAAGTATAAAGGAACTTTTCGTTCATATTCCTTTAAAAGTAACTGAGATGATGTTGTTAGTAGTGTAAAATACTAATAATAAAAATAAAAAAACAAAAGCTAGCGGTACTACGGAACCCTATAATTATTGCGCGTGGCTCGAGCGCCCGACACTTACTTGGCCGGTTTTTTATTATTGTTTTTACAGATAGTAAAATTAATAAAGAACAGCAAGGAACATCCGATCACGGCGGCCATAGGTGACGGTGCCAATGACATATCGATGATACAGGAGGCGCACGTCGGCTTCGGAATATTCGGGAAGGAAGGCCATCAAGCTGCTAGGTAAGAAAATTAAAGAGTTTTGAGAGCCTGCCAAGAAGAATAGTTAGTTTTCCAAGTACTATCAGAGAAGTTTATTCCTAGGCAGATGGCGGACCGCGGATCTAAGTAATTTGGTCGCGTTAAGAGCGGGCTGTCAAATTTTGCTGTGTTTTCTAATAAGTATTACGATCCCAGAAGACGATTGACTCAAATGAAATTGAGATTTATTTAATCATTGTATATTTATCTAATATTTGGGTAACCAAAAACACGATTCACTTATTTTGACTCGATAGTTTTAATTTTTGAAATTATGAATCTTTCTGGGCTTTTCAACAAATACCTGTTACACTTATTGAGTTACTATCATTAAATAACTTGCACTACTACAATCACACACTTTATAAAATAATAGCTAAAGGAAATATTAGTATTGTATTTAATTTTTAAGTAATCATCAAAAACATTTTTAGGACTTACGACCTTTACTTTCGTGCTATAATGCGGGAACCGTTGTTACGCGATGTTGTTCACTATTAGCTGCAGCGTAAAGCATATTTCCCGGGAGCACGATTCATGGAATCATTGTATCACGATTGGAGGATAGCGGTGTGTGTGGGCTAGCGTTTTGACAGTGGGGTAACATTGAATTGACATAAGCCGACCAAATGACGTAGGTCCGTTAACTGCCTAGGAATCAATTTCCTCGATGGTACTTTAATGCCCGTATAAATAGTCAGTAAGTACTTAAGATGCGACCCGGTTTCAAGACGCGGTTCGGCTCTGTGATTGGTCCAAATTATGACAGCCAACCAATCACAGAGCCTAAACCGTGTCTTGAGGCCGATATGCATCTTGAGTACTGACTATTTATACGGGCCTAAGACAGGGCCCTTAGCGGCAAAAATGGTAACTTTGTCCTTGTGTCTGTGTGACTGAGCACTTGTGCACTTGAGCAGTGACTTCCACCGTTACGTAATTTTTTAAGGAAGATTTATAATAATAGGAGTTTCAATACTCAAATAAAAGAAGCACAAAATAGCACGCCATCTATCCGAAACAATTAGAACTTATTGTAACCTTTGAAGACATTTCTTCCTCGTGTCTAAATCCAGAAGTCAGAACAGAATAACATAATTAACGTCTTAAGATTTTATTTAGCTATCTATGGTTCTTACAACTTATTATTGTGATTACAGGTGTGCAGATTTTGCGTTCACAAAATTCGCGATGGTGAAAAAAATGCTACTAGTAATGGGACACTGGTATTATCAGCGGCTCGCCACACTCATACACTACTTCTTCTATAAAAATCTAGTCTTAGGTAATATAATGGTAAGTAAAAATGTTTCCAATATATTTTGTTGTAAACTTCAAGTAAGTACTTATAAATTATAATTAACGTGCTATTTATTGGTATTAAAATACACCCTCTTGGCTCTTACTAATAAAAATATGTTTTGTCGCTTGACAGAAAAGTAAACGTCTGTAGATAAATAAATCGCCGCGATCGAAGGATTACGGTTATTATTGCTTGCAATAACTGATAACATCCATACTTAATAATAATAAATGCTAAAGTGTGTCTGTCTGTTATCTATTAACGCCTTAACTGCTGAACCGATTTTGATGAAATTTGGTATGGAGATTCTTTAAGTCCCGGAAAAGGACATAGGATACTTTTTATCCCGGAAAAATGTACAGTTCCCGCGCGATACTCGAGTTTTGGCGCAACGGAGCGGGCGTCATCTAGTATTATAAAAAATTGTTTCTTTCAGTTCATGTTTCAAGCAACCTCGGCGTTCTCAACTCAGTCGATATTCGACTCGATGTACCTGACTTTCTACAATCTGTTCTTTACGTCTGTACCTTGTCTACTCCTGTCTGTGACGGAACAGCGGTGGCCGGCTGATCTGCTGCTAAAGTAAGTAACATTCAATCCATAAAGGCTCTTGATTACGCCGCAATAAGAGCTATTATGTTGTGAACCTCAGCCCGATATTGCTCGTCCGTCTTATAAGTGGTGATGTAAAAAAAAAATCGCATAAACGGAAGGCGGACCTACGTTATTTGATCAATTTTTATCCCAACCCAGCTGACAGGATATTGACATTGGCATAATACTGGCTGGACAGCATTGTAACATTTTAAGTGAATACTGCGTAACGATATTAGTTGCAGCCAACAAACTTTTTATTATACCACACTAATCAAAGATCAACTTCAATTCAGAATACACAAATAGTCGACTAAGAGCTGACGACCAAATTCGTCATGTAGCTTCAGCTGTATTAAAACTCCGTTAGCTACTTCCCTGAACAACCCTTTCTGATAATCTGCGTGCTGGCAGGCCGTGGGCGGTGGGTGTGGGAGTAGTGGGATGGGAAAAAAAGAAAAAAAATGTAGATTCGGCTGTATTAAAACTCCGTTAGCTACTTCCCTGAACAACCCTTTCTGATAATCTGCGTGCTGGCAGGCCGTGGCCGGTGGGTGCGGGAGTAGTGGGGTGGGGAAAAAATGAAAAAAAAATGTAGGTTCAGCTGTATTAAAACTCCATTAGCTACTTCCCTGAACAACCCTTTCTGATAATCTGCGTGCTGGCAGGCCATGGGCGGTGGGTATGGGTGTAGTAGGGTTGGGAAAAAATTGGAAAAAATGTAGTTTCAGCGACTTAATAGTGTTTGCGATGATAATTTATAATTTTTTCACGTGGATAATAATGAATAATCGGCCAAGTGACTCACGCACGAAGGGTTCTGTACTGGGATAGACCGAAAGTAGACAAAAAATTGTGTTTTTTGTATGGGAGCCCCCCTTAAATATTAACTTTATTTTTATTTTATTAGTAATTATTAAAATGCAAATATAATTAAGGATTTTGTAAAAATTTTAAGTGCCTAGCTGTAACCATTATTGATTACGAGCAAAAAAGGCCAAAAAAATCACGTTTATTGTATGGTAGAAGATATTAATTTTATTTTTGTTTTTAGTATTTGTGTAAAGCACAGCGGCAACAAACATACACAATCTGTGAAAATTTCAGAAGTCTATCTATAGCGGTCCTTGAGATACAGCCTGGAGTCATACAGACAGACGGACAGACAGACGGTCAGACGGACCGACGGACAGACGGACAGACAGTTGCTGAACATACATTTTTTTTTCATTTTTTCCCCACCCACCACTCCCACAACCACCGCCCACGGCCTGCCAGCACGCAGATTATCAGAAAGGGTTGTTCAGGGAAGTAGCTAACGGAGTTTTAATACAGCTGAACCTACTTTTTTTTTCTTTTTTTTCCCCACCCCACTACTCCCACACCCACCGCCCACGGCCTGCCAGCACGCAGATTATCAGAAAGGGTTGTTCAGGGAAGTAGCTAACGGAATTTTTATACAGCTGAAGCTACATGACGGATTTGGTCGCCAGCTCTCCGTTGATAGGCCTAACAGCACTTATATTTCAGGAACCCAACCCTCTACCGGGAGATCAGCAAGAACAAGCTGCTCTCTTGGCAGTACTTCGCGGCGTGGACTCTGTCCGCGATATACCACTCGCTCGTCGTGTTCATGTTCTCCTGGGCCATATTCTGTATACCCGTCATACACGCGGACGGCAACATTGTTGACTTGTGGTGAGTGTTCCATATAATTTACTAGCATAAAATTTTGTGTCCACGTGCCTCGTGCAAAATGATACTTAGAGGGAGCGAGCAAATAGTGGAGCTGCCGCCAAATGCCAAAACAGCTCTTTGAATCTGTATGTTTAATGTGTTTCTCAAAGTACCCAAGTGGAAGAATCTATTGCAACGAAGTTCCTTATGGCGCGTTCGGCGTTGCGAAAGGAGGCTAGACAGAACGATATTTGACCTCGACACTTTTATATTAGTACCTGCATAGTAGGATCAGAGGGCGTCGATAGTATTCTTGTGCGTCAACTAGATGGCGTTTTTTGAGAAGAAACAGCGACACGTTGTTAGTATTCCTGGGCGTCAATAGATGTCGTTTTTTTATATTTTTTTTTGAGTATATATGTATACAGGTTTTTTGGACATAAGAAATAACTTCGTTCCATTCGGGTGTCCCTTGACACCTCTCAAGTTTTTGTAAAAAATATTTATTCATTATTATATTTTTTATTTTATTGTCGTGATAGCTATTACTCGAGGCTAACTTTTTTAATTTTCAATTAAACTTCCAGGTCATACGGCGCGTGCTGTTTCCACCTTCTCATGATAGTGGTGACGCTCAAGCTGTGGCTGCAGGCGCGCTACCAGACCGCCGTGTTCATACTGTCCGCCGTGCTCTCTATACTCGCGTATATGATGTTCAATACTGCGTACTCGCTTATTAACGTGTAAGTATACCCCCTTACTAATAAACGTTGTATAAGCTTTGAATAGTTATACAGTGTTTTGTTCCTGTCACACAAGTGACATTTTTAATTGGATTGAAGAAGACAAAACACTGTATAACTAATCAAAGCTTATACAGCGTTTATCAGTAAGGGGGTTTGTGTTAGAGAAATTGTAGGCAAATGTCGGCTGTTATTTGGTAGGAATCATGTCAATGTAATCGTTTGTCGTTTAACAAAACACGGCCAAGTAACGAAGTTCCCTCATCTCATCAGTTATTGCAGTAGGTAAAATTTAAAGGGTCCACTTATATTTGTACCAAACAAAATTAAATGTTTCTTCCACTGCTGTAATGGTGCGGTAATGTCGCCATTTTGCACTCTTTTAAGGATTCGTAGTTATTTCTGACAGATCAAAATCATAAGGAGCCCTTAAAATTTTGATCTGCCTTTCCTTTAAAAACTTCAGCGACCATAAAATTTAATAGTCGACAATTTGCACAAACTGCATATTTTTTTACTAAGTATAGTTGTAAGTACGTATAGTGCGTTTCATCAAATAGTTCCTTTGCCGTCATGTTGGCACTAATGCAAATTAGTGTTGCCTCATTACCCTTACTGTGCTGCCTTAAATTAGGGGAGATCATAGTATGTTATCACAAAATACTTTTAATAATTCCCTTAAGAAAATTTCATATAATTCTAACTTTCGCCCGCGGCTCTGCCTGCGTTAACGTCTATCGCTCGGGAACCGTTCTTTTTCCCGGGATGAAAGGTACCCTATGTCCTTCTCCATACCCCAGACAATGTGTACCTATGAAAGTTTCATGATGATCCGCTTAGTACTTTATGCGTGAAGGCGTAACTAACAAACAAAGTGACTTTCGCATTTACTAGCTAAAAGCCGAGCTTTGTGAATTGTGAGGGCTCGCGTCGTCACACCTCGACTGACTGATGATAACACTACATAGTTTTTCCGTAAAGTGTACCACAAAATGTACAGGCTGTGGGATATACTAGGGCTCGCTTCGCTCGCCCTGATAATATTATTATACTAGCTTTTACCCGCGACTTCGTTCGCATGTATGTAGTTTTCGTCACTAGAAGTGCGTTGCTTCAAATAGTTCTTTTGCCTACAGGTTGGCATTCCTGTATGTTAATAACGTAAACATGGTAGACACGCTCTGCGAATATTCATAAGTTTTACTGTGTTTATGGGTGATTAAACTGATGCTGGTAACCCTATTTCACTAAGCTGTAATGGCGGCATCCCGAGCTTGTATACATCTTAATGGAATTATTGGGGCCTCGTTACGTTTTTCACGTTCACAAAACTCTTTCACTCTTAGCACCATCATTCTTTCACCACTCTTTAATGTTTTCGGCATGATTTTCTCACGAAATCACAATAAAACCTATGAATACTCGCAGAGAGTGTCTACCGTGTTTACGTTATTGACAGACAGGAATGCCAACATGACGACAAAGGAACTATTCGATGAAACGCACTCTAAAGGAAACAAAATTCAAATGCATGACATATAGAAATAAAAGAGTTTTTATTGACTTTTCCAGGCAAATCGACGGAGACGTGCTCGGTACCTACACGAAGCTCCTCAGTTCAGCTACCTTCGGTTTCCTCAACATCCTAGTAGTAGTTGCAGCTCTAACACCAGACTACGTCACAAGACTCATATCAGACAAGTGGGGGAGCCGAAACGTTAGGACAGTACAGCCGCGGTTATCGGTGTTCGCGACCAGACTATAGCTGTTAATGCTGAAGAAGATATTAGTTATGGTATTGACAGATGTAAGGACATTTTTAGTGCTCGAGATTATTCTATAGCAGGTAGTTGCTAATGGCCTCGACAAATGAATGCTGCTAGTGCCCTCGTTAAGGAAATAACAGACGACATTATCTGTGCTAGCGACCAGACTTAAAAAATAAGACATAATATAGTAATAGGGAATATTAAGCAAAGGTCGGAGCAGAGGGCGCTACTAACACATACAGTAAATAATCCTACATTAGACACGTCATGTCAGTATATTGAGTATTAGGTATAGCGCGAAGCCATAGTATAAGCGAAGCGCTAGGCAGGCGCGGCGTCCCGCGCCGCGCCCCGCGCCCCTCACCTGCATCGATCGTGCCGCTCTGGCGTTCGAGTCGCGAGAGAAGACCGCCGCGCCGCAGCACTCGTACGGCTATGTGCGCGCGCAGCTCTAAACTGTATGCGCGCGCATCGGACATCGCGTCGGTATGCAGCTCAGTTCGCGCCGGCCGAACGAATTTACGTGCATCACGTAAATTCGTTCGCAGTCCGAAGCCGGTTATAATAGTTTTGTTGTACTTGTTGTTGAGAACATTGTAATCTCTGTGCAATAAACTATTTCGAACTATAGTATTGACAAAAAAGTTGTCAAACGTCCAATGTTATAATATGAAAAACTCAAATACTATATGTAGAATATCATTGCAAACGTCGAACAAAACTTTTTGTTTACTATCTATGCTGGTGCTGCCTCTAGCGTGAAAACACTACAGTAATATTAAGTAATGTTAGTTAATTTTAATAAAAAATATATTTCTCTAGTATTTGCGATTTGTTAAAAAAGTTAAATCTTAAACCTATTTTATACTAATTGTGATAAAGAATATTAGATTATTAATTTGTAAGTGTGTACGGTCACCGACGAACGGGATTACCATTTCGACCTTATTTTCTTAGCGATAAAGTTTTTAAGTGGTGCACTAAACCTAAGTGCTCACAGTAGGTACATTTTGACTACAGGGTATTTATTTCGTAGAAAGTTACCTTTGTATTTAGAATGTTAATAGTCTTGTTATTTAGTTTTAATTTGTAAATATACTTAAATAGCATTTAAGTAGTAGAATAAAATGTAATCTAGTCAAATTACCAAAACGATATGTACGAGCTAGCACGTACATTGCTGATTCAAACATATTTTCCCGTAGTCCCGACCGCGACAAAGTGCATACTCTCGGGCAGTTCGCTACAAGCCGTCATCAATCGCGCACTCATTATTAGCATTAGCATTAAATCAATATATTATCATTTTTTATATCAAGGACTTTTAATTTATCAATCAACTATCATATCACAAAAAGGGTGTAGTCGAGTAAGCAGCTCCTACACGATATAATTCTTTCCAATCTTTGCGGCAAGCGACCGCGACCGACTTAAATTCAAATAAAATGCCATTCAAAGAGGATATAAACTACGTAACATGCCATTTTTTATTTATTAATTTTTTAATTCAGGACTCTTGGTAATAAAAACTAAGGAGGAGTCACTGTGCCAAAAAATTTGTTCCGCGAGTCTATAAAATGAGTACATACCGAATACATGCATAAATTACGCAGGTATTCGGTACTCATTTTGTGTATATGTTACGCTCAAAGACCGAAAACACTCAATAAGCGGAAAAATATCTCACAACGCGTTGTGGTCACAGTAAAACAGCCACAACGCGAAATTCGCGTTGTGGCTCTAATGAAAACGGCCACGACGCGTTCTGGAAATCACAAAAAGACCAAAAAGCGAAATTCGTGTCGTGGCTGATATGCTTTTCGTTTTTCTTGATTGTACTAGTCTAATTTGAAGTCCATAGGTATTAATTAGGTATGGAAGATTATATTTGGATTACCACGCGTACTAGGTATATTAAAATAATTTTTTTTTTACTAAATCACTGCTTATCGTGTTTATCATTATTATTTATAAAATATCCATAATTCTATACTATCCGTACTAATAATATTATTACTGTCTGTCTGTCTGTCTAGCGCAACGGAGCTGAGTTGCGGGCATCAACAGCTAGTAGTATTATATTTAAATTATTATTATTATATTATAAATTAAAATAAAACTATATTTTTATTATTTATTGAGATCTGATTACTTTATATTAAAAAAACAATATGAAGTAACAAATTACTGAACACAAAATAATATTGTTAATAATTTGTCAATAATACTTCACTTAAAACGATTAGGGATTTTAATTTTAAGCTATTGCATTTGCGATATATATGGTGAGAATAAATGTTCAGAACGCGTTATGGTCTTTTTGTGATTGCCAAAACGCGTCGTGGCCGTTTTCATTAGAGCCACAATGCGAATTTTGCGTCGTGGCTGTTTCATGTGACCACGACGCATTGTGATTTGTGAGCTATTTTTCCGCTCACTGAGCGTTTTCGGTCTTTGAGCGTAACATAATACTCGTCTATACTAATATTATAAAGCTGAAGAGTTTGTTAGTTTGTTTGTTTGTTTGAACGCGCTAATCTCAGGAACTACTGGTCCGATTTGAAAAATTCTTCCAGTGTTAGATAGTCCATTTATCGAGGAAGGCTATAGGCTATATTTTATCACGCTAAGACTAATAGGAGCGAAGAAATAGAGGAAAATGTGTAAAAAACGGGAGGAAATTATTTGAAAGGGCTTATTTGAACGCGCTAATCTCAGGAACTACTGGTTCGATTTGAAAAATTCTTTCAGTGTTAGATAGCCCATTTATTGAGGAAGGCTATAGGCTATATTTTATCACGCTAAGACTAATAGGAGCGAAGGAATAGAGGAAAATGTGGAAAAAACGGGGGGAAATTATTTGAAAGGGCTTATCTCACTAACTACTAGAGCAATTTTTCTGTTATTTGGGTCAGATAAGAAGTAGACCACGTGAAGGATCATAGGCTATTTTTTATAGACTGATTTGTCTGTGAAATATCTAATTTACGCGGGCGAAGCCGCGCGGAACATCTATACTAATATTATAAAGCGGAAGAGTCTGTTAGTGTGTTTGTTTGTTTGTTTGTTTGTTTGTTTGTTTGAACGCGCTAATCTCAGGAACAACTGGTCCGATTTGAAAAATTATTTCAGTGTTAGATAGTCCATTTATCGAGGAAGGCTATAGGCTATATTTTATCACGCTAAGACTAATAGGAGCGAAGAGATAGAGGAAAATGTGGAAAAAACGGGGGGAAATTATTTGAAAGGGGTTATTTGAACGCGCTAATCTCAGGAACTACTGATCCGATTTGAAAAATTTTTTCAGTGTTAGATAGCCCATTTATCGAGGAAGGCTATAGGCTATATTTTATCACGCTAAGACTAATAGGAGCGAAGAAATAGAAGAAAATGTGTAAAAAACGGGGGCAATTATTTGAAAAGGCTTATCTCACGAACTACTAGAGCAATTTTTCTGTTTTTTGGGTCAGATAAGAAGTAGACCACGTGAAGGATCATAGGCTATTTTTTGTAGACTGATTTGTCTGTGAAATATCTAATTTACGCGGGCGAAGCCGCGCGAAACGTCTAGTCTAGTATATAATATTATGTGAGTGGTTGCCCAAAAAGGTACAAGGGATTGGAAAGGGTTTTTTGTTTTTTATTTTTTTAATCCGTGGCCTTTTAGCTTTGTTTTGGTCTAACCAGAATATTTTTAGGTGCCGTAGCTAGTTTTTTTTATGATTTTTTTTAGAACCGAGGCAGTTCTACAACTTGTTGCACGAAACTTCAATGTGGCGAACAAATACAAGCATACATACTGCGTAATCTGTGCGACCGCCCAGGGCGCCGGACAAGAAGGGGCGCCGAACAACGATGTCAATACTTGGATATGGCATACGCCATCAAAACTGTAGCAATGTTTTTGCATGCAAAATTGTATCGAGAAAATATTGTCGTCCTTTTTTGTCTTACAGTAATAGCATATACCTACTACTTTCTCTTTCACTCATTCACGCTTTCAATGCATATTTTACGTAATCAATGCATTAAACACGTCCGACTGTCACCGCGTCCTAAGGCACACTGTTCTCAGATGAGTGAGCTCACTCATTTCGAGGATGACACATTTTCGCGCTGACGATTGTATGGAATGCCTCTTCTATAGGTTATAATTCTATGGCGCCGAAGGCAAACAAAAAGGGGCGCCTGCGGCAGGGTGCACCACCAGCACCCTCAACCCTGGAGAAATTTCGCCCGGGGCGCTGCTGGTGAGGATAAAACCGGCACTGTGTATAATATACAAGGTGTAATAAAACTCAGTGATAATACTTTTGGGGTTGTATCTGACCCTTATATAAAGTTCACTGTGACTTTCACACGCTGAAAGAGCCATTTTTTTGTGTTATGTAACCATACAAAAGTAAACAATTGTTACTCTTTTAGCGCTGCTACTTTGACAGTGAACTCTATATACTCAGGGACCAATACACACCCTAAAGTAATAAGTATTATAACTTAATTATTATGTTACGCTCTGTATACGCTGTCTAAATAATATATTATAAGGCTAGAGAGCATTTTTTATGTGTAAGTACACCGTATGAAATACCAAATAAGTTTTAAATGTTGACCAAGTACCTATACTTGGTCAACATTTAAAACTTATTTTACTTTTTAGTAAGTACAATAAGTTATTAAGTAGGTAGGGCTTGTCTGTCTAACTTAAAATTACGCGCCCCTCCCTCGTATTCACAGTACAAAATTTTTCATTTCCTTATATCAACAAGTGAAGTGGTGGGGCGCGTCATTGGGCGCGTCATTTCAAATGAGGCATTTTCTTATTTTTTTAATTTGAATCAAATTATTTGATTCAAACAGTTTTCATTTTAGTAACTAGATGGCGTATGGGTAGACAACTATCGGTAATACCATCATTAATTGCTACAAAACTGGGCAAAAGAATGTAAATTTGAAAAAGACGCAATAATATTCCAACGAATAGGATAGTAAAGTTATTATAACGATGTTTTAGTTAAAACTCACGGAAGAAATAGCTCTATTTACCGTTATTCACACCAAATGTCACAGGAATTATACATTTTGATTTTGACAACATCTTACCTGCACTTGTGCAAGATAACGGATATTTAATGGCTAATATTTTACCAATAATGAACATCAAAAACCCAAATAACACAATTTGGGAAAAAATAATAAAAACCACATCAACAATAAAAAGTAGAAGAAGTGTCAAAGTAACATGCCCGCCAAAACCCTTTCAGTTGTCAGTTTTCAGTTTGACAAGTATTATATTATGTCAGCGTGTTCCTAAACTGTTACCAGTATAATGGCCTAATCGCTTAGGCCAATGATCGCTTAGGCGTATGTTCTTCGTGAAATTTAAACTAGAGGGACGAAGCAAAAAAAACCTAGTAATATATGGAAATATATAAATACATACAGTTTTATGTTAATATTATGCTAACGGAAACTAGGTTTAAGATATTTTGATTTATGTCACACTTGACAGGACACTGAGATTTTTTAGAAACACAACCCATATGTAGTCAGTGATGCCAACCTGCAGATAATTTCAGATCGGTGGGGAACCAAAGTGGGGAACCGATAGAAAATCTAGAAGTGTCTATCGTCGCGCCGTCTGGTGGAGATCAAAAAAAAAACAACCCATTAGACAAGCTCTAATTTTTATTCATTTGAAAAAAAATGTTACCTATAAAATAGTAGGTATTATACTTTTGGTTATTAAATTATGATTTAAATATATTATGATGTTATTTTTATAACGACTATCTTTAGGTACTTGAGAGCTCTTTTCCAATAAAAAATAAACAAATAATTGAACTTGTTACCACTAAACAACGATTAGCATTTAGCACCAGCTATTACCTCTAATTTGGTGAAATGGATCTGAAAGAAAAAGGAGGGCCCTAACTAAACATCTTATTTTAATAATAAAAAAAAGAATAATATTAAATAATGAGGCATTTTCTTATTTTTTTAATTTGATTGTCAAACAGTTTTCATTTTAGTAACTAGATGGCGTGTGGGTAGACAACTATCGGTAATACCATCATTAATTACTACAAAACTGGGCAAAATAATGTAAAACTTGATACATTTTAATTTGAAAAAGACGCAATAATATTCTAACGAATAGGATAATAAAGTTAATATAACGATGTTTTAGTTAAAACTCACGGAAGAAATAGCCCTATTTACCGTTATTCACACCAAATGTCACACGAATTATACATTTTGGTTTTGACAACATCTTAACTGCACTTCTGCAAGATAACGGATATTTAATGGCTAATATTTTACCAATAATGAACATCAAAAATCCAAATAACACAATTTGGGAAAAAATAATAAAAACCACACCTACAATAAAAAGTAGAAGAAGTGTCAAATTAACATGCCCGCCAAAACTCTTTCAGTTGTCAGTTTTCAGTTTGACAAGTATTATATTATGTCAGCGTGTTCCTAAACTGTTACCAGTATACTGGCCTAATCGTTTAGGCCAATGATCGCTTAGCTTTGATTTATGTCACACTTGACAGTACACTGAGATTTTTTAGAAACACAACCTATATGTAGTCAGTGATGACAACCTGCAGATAATTTCAGATCGGTGGGGAACCAATAGAAAATCTAGAAGTGTCTATCGTCGCGCCGTCTGGTGGAGATCAAAAAAAAGAAAACAACCCATTATAATGAACGACAAAGTTTAACAGACGACGTCGTCGTGTTGATAAAATCTTGGATTATTTAAAAACCTGTTATATGTATTTTGCTTTTCTAAGACCCTTAATTATAATACAATAATTTATAAAAACACATTTTTATTTGAGAATATTATTCGTTATTTTCGTTTCTTTTTTTTTAAGAAAAAAATATTTACATACCTTAGTGATTTACCTGAAAAAAATCTTTACATGATATTTTGATATTACAAAAACTAAAATAAAAACGATATACTGTCATTAAGGTGGACCAAAAAGAAGAGTTCGTGAAGTTGACAAATGAGTTTTGCCGGGAATGTGAAAGAGTGATGTTGTGTTTTTGTATTATTTTTCTAAAATTGTGTTAATTGGGTTTTTAATGTGTAATATTGGTAGGATATTAACCATTATTATTAACCATAATTATTAACCAATAGATATTCGTTATCGTGCACAAGTGTAGGAAAGTGATGTATCCAAAAACGTGCTATTTTGTGTTCCCTCCAAAACTCCATCGAAAATTTCGGTAAAGCGTCTACCACTTTACTGAATCGACAGACTTGAGTGTATTGACTTTTACTTAGACTTTGACTAGACTTTCGACCTGACAATATAGAAAAACGAAGCTGAAAATTATATTATAGAATATTGTTTTCCCGCCATATTTATACTCGACACTGGCCATGGTTAAATAGCCGAAGTGCCATAATAAGAAGAAAAAAAAAGTTGACAACTGACATTGACGTTTGATTGTTTGCACTTCGCTTGGTTGTTTGTGTAATGTACACATATTGCTGCATATTGCAAGAAAATGACTTTATTTTAGGAGTGTGATACTTTTAGTTTGAATTAAAATTTATACATTTAAGACTGCACTTATATAGATTATCAATAACGAGTGATCACTGGGGTGTTAACTACAACAATGAATTTAGAGTTGCTTGGTTAGTATCATGAAACATTTACTCAGTTAAAGTTATATGTAAAATAACAAGTAGTAATTCATGTATTTCTTTACGTTACAGAGTCGTTCGGTCAAAATTATCCAGAGGTGTGTAAAAAAAAGCACAATCTTTACTACATTTTTTGGTTGGAGATATTAATTAAATTATTTTGCTTGTAGGAATTTGATGGCGCATTAGATTCTATTTCTTTAGCTGCAACCTGCGCCTTTAACAGACGGGGCACATTGCTGGCAGTGGGCTGCAATGATGGGAGAGTGTTTATATGGGATTTCCTCACAAGGGGCATAGCTAAATCAATATCAGCACATTCTTATCCTGTATGTAGCTTGAGTTGGTCAAGAAATTGTAAAAAAGTGAGTACTATTTTTTCTTTTTATATCTACATAATATATATTAAAAGATATCATAATAATTTACTGTATGTAACAGTAGTACTGTTTCAAATATTATATATGGATTGGAGGAATTACAGTGAAATATATAAATTAGCAATCAAAATCAGCCTAGACTAGAGTGCAACACAAATCTTTTTATGAAAATATTTTGTTCTAAGTGTGTAGGAATCCTAGCTTTAGTTTACACTGCAAAATAAATAATTAAATTGCAATTTTATAATAAAAAAAAATATATTTTATCAATAATATAGGTTTAAAGATATTTAGGGCCTGTTTCACCACTTCCTGATAAGTGCTGAATAGGCTATCCACCACTTAACTTGACAGATGAAGTATGGGGAATCTGTCAATAATTGGCTTAGTGCGAGTAGGACTCGCCCACAAAGGGTTCCGTACCATTATAGAGCAAAATTATGCCCAAAATTGTGTTTTTTGTATGAGAGCCCCCCTTAATTTTTTATTTTATTTTAATATTATTATTAAATATTAAAGTACACATATAACTAAGGACTCTGAGAAAAATTCAAGGACCTACCTGTTGTCATTATTGATATAGAGCAAAAAGAGGCCAAAATAGTCACGTTTGTTGTATGGGAGCCCCCCTTAAATATTAATTTTATTTTGTTTTTAGTATTTGTTGTTATAGCGGCAACAGATATACATAATCTGTGAAAATTTCAACTCTACAGCTATTACCGTTCTTGAGATACAGCCTGGAGACAGACAGACAGACAGACAGACAGTCAGACAGACGGACAGACAACGAAGTCTTAGTAATAGGGTCCCGTTTTTACCCTTTGGGTATGGAACCCTAAAAAAGCTGTGAGTAGCCTATTCGGCACTTTATCAGAAAGTGGTGAAACAGGCCCTTATTCTCACTAAGACCTGTATGACCTGTATCACTTACACGAGAACAGAAAATTACAAAACTAGACATTCATCCTTTTTGTTATCTTACATATTTTTGGAACGAAGTTCCTTATCACGCGTTGCGAAAGGGGGCTAGATGGAAAAAGTTGTAACGACACATTTTTATTAGTTCCTGCGCTGTAGGGGCAGAGGGCGTTGATAGTATTCCTAGGCGTCAACCAGATGGCATTTTTGAGAATAAACAGCGACATCTACCGGACTTTTAAATAAATTTTATTACAATTCTACAAAAGTGTCGTTGTTAGTATTCCTGGGCGTCAACTAGATGGCGTTTTTTTTTATAACTTGGTTCCATCTGGGTGTCCCTTGACACCTCTCAAGTTTTTATTTTATTTATTTTTACAGCTTCTCTCAGCATCCACAGACCACAATGTATGCATCTGGGATGTTTTGTCAGGGGAATGTGAACAAAAATATAAATTTCCAACAGCAATTCTACGAGTCCAGTTTGATCCTAGAAATGATAAGAGGTTCCTTGTGTGCCCCATGAGACATGCTGCCTTGTTGGTGGACACGGAAGGAGAACACAAAATATTGCCTATAGATGAAGATGTAAGTCCTCTCAAAGTTCTGACCAGTAGTAGTTTAAAAAACAAAATGACAATCCAAAGTTAAAGATGTTGGATATGTAACATATTATTGTTTACCAAGCCATTTTATAATTATTTGTATTTACAAAGTATTTACTTTGAATAGAAAAGATTTTAATATTACAAATTATAAGAAAAATAATATTATAGTCTCAACTCTCATCAATCATCATACATTGATTATGGCAAAACTACATGTGTGTTGGACTACAATAATTAGGGTATTCAAATATTTGTGTATCGAATCAGTACCTTATGTTTGCATTTGTTATTACAGGGTGATATAAATGTTATTGCTTCATTTGATAGAAGAGGAGACCATGTGTACACAGGCAATGCTAAAGGAAAGATTTTGATACTAGATTCACAGACATTGACTGTAAAAGCCAGTTTTAAAATCACAGTGGGTACATCCAGCACTACAGGCATTAAAAGCATAGAATTTGCTAGGCGTGGAGAGTAAGTTATTTAGTTTTTACTGTAAAACAAAAAAATATATGTTTTAATGAAACTTTTTAGTAGAGTTGCGATTTTTTTTTAAATTGTAACAAAGTTAAATTTGCGTCAGGATATGTGATCAATTGACGATTGCAATTCTGACAGAGAGCAGACCACTGGCATGGTACAGGAGAGGAAGTAATGTCCCCCTCTCTTTCTCTTGTGCAGCAAACCCTGCTTGTTATCTCTTTTGCTGGCATTCACTAAGTGATTTCATTGTTGCTTTTGTGTCTTAAATTATAAAACCTCAAAAAATATTATTTTCTTTCAGCTGTTTCCTTGTGAACACATCAGATAGAGTAATAAGAGTGTATGATACAAACACTGTCCTCAAATGTGGGATGAACGGCGAGCCTGAACCTATACAAAAATTGCAGGACTTAGTCAACAAGTAAGTATGTTACTTATATTGAAAAAACAGTAAATAATGAAACTATTTTCAAAAGCATTTCATTGAAGACAAGAACAATAAAGCACTTTGCAAATAATATTCTTAATAATAGAAATAATTTCATACATAGCTTAACTAATATGCAAACATAGCTTTACTAACAGACCTAACTAATGTTTTACTAAATAGAACTGATACAACTTTTGTTGCAATAAAATACAAGTTATTTTATATATAAGAAGATTAGACAAGAAAGTAACTGCACTCAGTTAATAAACTACTTTCCTTTTTTTCTCGACTGAACCACATGACTATTAGACAATAAAATTATATTGTACTGGTTAAAAAATATTTTTCTTGAATTGTCAACAGAACAACATGGAAGAAGTGTTGTTTCTCCGGCGACGGGGAATACATTTGCGCGGGGTCCGCACGTCAGCACGCGCTGTACATCTGGGAGAAGGCCATCGGTAACCTCGTGAAGATCCTACAGGGGACCAAGGGGGAGGTGCTACTCGATGTGGTGTGGCATCCCGTGAGACCGATCATAGCTAGTATTAGTGCAGGTAATATTGCTTTAGTTGCAAGTCATACGAATAAAAAAAACTATCTTCTAAAATAGCAGAGTTTTACCTACCATGTTATGTCGGGTTTTCTCAATTTTGTTTAAAGGCCTTGAATAACGGTGATAGGACATAATATAATTTTAAAAAATGTTTCATACTTTGAATTTTTGATTTCATAGAAGCTTATAAAGGTGTATTATGATTTTCGGTTGCTCTGGCATAAGATCTTATATGTTTTTTATCAATACAAAATGTAAGTTCCTAAGTGGGGTCTATTTTTGTTCTGTTATCGAATTTATTTATTTTTTATTGAACACACATAATATATCTATTATCACAGGACAACCTAATACAATACATTAATTTTAATACCATTCATTTATTTTACTTGTATTTCATGTAAGAAAAAGTAAATTGCTGCTAAACCCTAAGTTGGCTAAGTTAACCAATCTTAATTCCAAATTGACCAATCTTAAAATTTCTTAACTCGAATAGACTAGTTATGGTACTTTCTCCTCTTTAAGGGCGCGTATTATATCAAATTGCTTTACATGATCGTCTGTAATATCAATATTAATGAAAAACTGAATGTTAAATTAAGATGCAGCAAACTTCAGGATTAACACTAGTGACTATGTTACTCAAAAACACGATAGCATACAATTTTCTCGATAGAAAAAAATTGCGAAGTTGCTTCCAAATCACCTATAATTAACACGTTAAACTGCTAGTATTCGAGTAATACATTAAAATAAAGCTTGAAACTTTTTAGTATAATTACATTATAGATAAGGCAGGAATTATGTTACATATTTTTTTAATAACTTAATAGATATCCTTTAAAAAAAGAAAACCTATAACTGCCCGCTAACGAGGCGATGATTCCGCGTCGTCATTTTTCACCTAGCATATGAAAGACGGGCGTGAGTGTGAAGAGAGAAGGACGATGTTTGATTTTTTGGGTTGGTCGCCCCCTTAAATACTTATTTCTTACAGGTGTGGTATCAATATGGGCACAGAACCAGGTAGAGAACTGGTCAGCTTTCGCTCCAGACTTCAAGGAGTTGGATGAGAACGTGGAATACGAGGAGAGGGAGAGCGAGTTTGACGTGGAAGACGAAGACCGCTCTGTAGACCTGGCTGGGGAGAGCCAGCTCGATGAGGAAGTTGAGGTGGGTGGAAAAATGTAGGGTCTTGCAGTGCAATGGAATGCGTATTCGAATTAGCTATTCAAAACTGAACTTTAATAACTACGCAAGAAGATACATATTGAATTGACAGACTTGCTGCCTACAGTGTTAGCGTGCCCATTCCAAAGAAAATGTATCACAATGCTTCGCGACGTTGCAGTGTTAGTAGGAAATATTTCGCAAAGTTCGGAGCAAAGGAGGCTCCTAGCACATACATAAAATAATCCGACCAAAATGCAACATGTTGCACACGTGATTAATCAGAATATTGAGTCATTTTTAACCGACTTCCAAAAAGGAGGAGGTTATATGTTCGGCTGTGGATATTTTTTTTGTATGTTCAACGATTACTCCACCGTTTGTGAACCGATTTTCAAATTTTTTGTTTTGTTGTATTAGGTTTCACTCTGGATGGGATCCATGAGTAATCGAGGGAACTCCTCAAAATTTAAATGGAAACATATGGCGGTTTTGGTTTTATGAGAAGTAGGGGGGTTCTGGGTGAACACATCCCAGCGGCATGGCCCTATGCCACCCCCCGCGTCGCAGGTTGCGGATAGCGAAACGGTCCCCAGATATGGGGACTAGCTGCCTTGTGCAGCCGCGGACAATCGGGCGGTCCATATGGAGGGGTGTTGGGGTTACTCATGGCGGGGTAACTTCTATAAAGCGACACCAAACCCAGTGATATGTGGACGACAGTGGCGAGCAGGAGCCGCCACTATAATATAAGCTCTGACCCGGGGAGACCAACCTCGTAAGCCTTGGATGGTAGTTGGTCTAGGAGAAGGCACTCCGAATAATAAACCAATGTGCTGCCTTGTGCACAGGTGTTGGATCACCAAAGGCTAGGATGTATACCCGATACGTATACCGAATAAAAAATGATAGCAGGGTTTTCAAATTACCCCAGGAAGGTACCGGCCAAGCCGGAGAATCCTTCCCTGAGAAAAGCCCACAGGGAATTTTGCTACAGCGTGAGGATAGAAGGTTTCAACAAGAAGAAAGTAAAGAGGAGTCAGTATCACACGAGGATAAAACAAGTACACAACATAAGAAGATGACACAACAAATTTTTCATTCCAGTCTCTTCAAAAACATGAGACCCAGAAGCCAGTCTCTTGGCAACAAAGATACAAGCACCACAATAACTTCATCTCAAATCACAGAAGACTTAGTTGATGACATAATTATAATTGATGATAGGAACGCAAAAGACACAACACTTATGCCAACTACTCGTTATAGAGAAAAAGCAAGCAACAACCCATGGCAAAATGATCAGGTACCTACCAAAAGAAAAGCAGATACAAGTCCTGAACAAACTAACAAAATTAACAAGGTGACAAAAACTATGTACACGATACCAACACAAAACAGTTTCCAAATTCTCGAAACAGCAACAAATAAAGAATCAGCAGCTGAACAGAAACAATTGAAACCACCTAAACCGGAACCTATCTTTGTGACAGGAGTTCTAGACATTAAAAAACTTAAAGAACTACTATGTACAATTGTTTCAGAACAAAATAAATACACGTTGCACACGTTACGATCTGGACATGTTGTTAAGATTATGCCAGCTGATGTAGACACATATAAAAATATAAGAGCAGAGTTTATTGCTAAAGATGTAAGCCACTATACTTACAGACTAAAGAGTGAGAGAGCCTACCGAGTGGTTCTACGCGGTCTCCATGCATCAGAAGATACAGACGTAATAAAACAAGAACTGTTAGAGCTTGGACATGAAGTTAGAAATATAACAAACATAAGGCACAAAAATACAAAACAACCACTTTCTTTATTCTACATAGACTTCGAACCAAAACACAATAACAAAGAAATATTCAAAATCGATAGACTAAATTATACAAAAGTTTCTTTTGAAGCACCATACAAAAAATTCGAAGTCCTTCAGTGCAAAAGATGTCAAAGATTTGGTCATGCCAAAAACCAATGCAACAGACCCTTCCGATGTGTGAAATGTGGCGAAGAACACCCTACTGCTAGTTGCCTGAAAAGACCAGATACAGATGCAACCTGTGCAAATTGTGAAGAAAAACATCCCGCAAGCTATAAAGGATGCACGAAATACAAACAATACAAGAAACTTCTACTCTCTAAAAACAAGGTAATTAAGACAAGTCAACTGAAAATGAAGAACGATCAAAACACATCCAACGAGACTAAAGATAACATCCATAAGAACAAACCAGTAATAAGCCATAATATGTACAATAAACAAAATAATTTTTACTCCAAACACGAATCGGAAGATACATATGCAAATATAACCAAAAATAGACATCGAATACAGAAAACTGATACGGAAATCAAGGACCAAATAACATGACTGAACTCTTAAATGTGATGTTTGAAAAATTCCTAAACATAATGAGCATTATGTTAGACAACATGATGGATCGAATGATTCACCTAATCACATGTCTTATGAAAAATCCATAAACCTAAGGATAATTACCTGGAACGCCAACGGGTTAAACGACCGTCGCCAAAAACTGGATCATTTCCTCAAAACAGAAAAGGTTGATGTCGCCCTTATTTCTGAAACACGATTTACACACAAAACACATTTTAGTATTAAAAACTACAAGGTGTACACAACAGATCATCCATCTGGCAATTCTCACGGTGGAACTGCGATAATTATAAAAAAAAACCTAAAACACTATCCGCTTGAGGAATATGAAACAGAAAAGATACAAGCTACTACAGTTTGCATCCAAGGCAAAAACTATGATATTGCAGTGTCTGCAATATATTGCCCACCAAGGCACATCATATGCAGTGATGACTTCAAAACATATTTTAATACATTTGGAACCAGATACATATGTGGAGGAGACTGGAATGCTAAACATGTGTTCTGGGGATCCAGGTTAACTTTACCACGAGGTCGCCAACTGTTCTCTGCCGTAAACGACTTAAATCTTCGTTGTGCCTCTCATGGCATCCCAACATATTGGCCCACAGATCCGCAAAAGGTACCAGACTTATTAGACTTTTTTATAATGAGGAACATCCAACCAATACAAATAAAATTAGAGGAATGTACAGACTTGTCCTCTGACCACACACCGGTTATACTAAACCTTCATCACAAGCCTTTATTAAAAGAAGCTCCAAGTAGGCTATATTGTTCTAAGACAGACTGGGTGAAGTACAAAGAGAAAATCACTGAAGGCATAAACTTGAAAACGCCGCTTAACAATGTAGATCTTGTTGAAAAAGCTATAGAAGACTTTGTAAAGTTAATTCATAAAGCAGCTAATGAGTCAACGCCCACATTAAAACCAAAACTAAACACTTCTAAACAACTTCTGTTTTCTAAATCTATTAAACAGAAAGTTTGTGAAAGAAGGCTCCTTCGTAAAATATGGCATCGCACAAAGTATCCCTGTGATAAAAGAGCCTTTAACAAAGCCTCCGAGGAGTTAAAAAGATTGCTCTCACACGCGGAAGATGACCACTTGCAAAACCAGCTAGCTAACCCAACACCTTACAAGGACACTAACTATTCACTTTGGAAGATCACTAAAAGACTGAAAAGGCCTACAGCTCACATTCCACCAATTAAAGATCCATCTGGCAACTGGGCAGGGACCAACTCTGCTAAGGCACAAGTCTACAAGGAACATCTTGCATCAGTTTTTAAGCCATTACCATGTATAAACCCAGCCCATGATCAACTAGTCCAAGAATATCTTGATTCACCACTTCAAATGTGTCCACCAATTAAAAAAGCAAGCCCTAAAGAAATTTGGAAAGAAATCTCAAGGTTAAAAGTCGGCAAACCGCCAGGTTTCGACCAAGTAGTAAAAAAATTACTGAAACAACTGCCTAAAAAAGGTGTAATCTTCATTACTGCTATAATTAACGCCTGCTTTCGACTCGAGTTCTTCCCTGCTCAATGGAAAATTGCCCAGATCATTATGATCCCAAAACCTGGCAAGCCATTACATGAAGTAAAGTCATATAGACCGATAAATCTTTTACCTTTACTGGGCAAATTAATGGAAAAAATCCTGCTAAACCAGATGCTTCAACACTTACCTCATGTAATCCCTAACCATCAGTTCGGATTCAGGCAACGACATGGAACAATAGAACAGATTCACCGACTCACAGACGCCATAAGCCATTCGCTAGAAAGTAAAAAGTATTGCTCTACTATCTTTCTTGACATTAGTCAGGCATTCGACAAAGTGTGGCACGAGGGGCTCCTATTTAAACTAAAAAAGTCATTACCTCATTGCTTTTTTCTAATACTCAAGTCGTACCTAAGTGGCAGATGTTTTGAGGTTAAAATCGGCGATGAAACCTCGGCATTATGCGAAATTTTGTCAGGAGTCCCGCAAGGAAGCATACTCGGTCCAGTGCTTTATCTCATCTTCACTGCAGACCTGCCAACTAGTGATGACACAACAACGGCAACATATCCTGATGACACAGCCTTCCTCTCCGTGGATGAAAATCCTACAATAGCATCAGCCAAATTACAAACACACGTCAGTCAAGTAGAAACCTGGCTCGACGACTGGCGTATTCAGGCAAATCAGGACAAGTCGGTCCACGTAACATTCACTCTGAGGAAACAAACATGTCCTCCGATAAAATTACACAACAAAGATATTGTTCAGGCTGAAGACGCAAAATACCTGGGCATGCATTTGGATCGCAGGCTTACTTGGAGAAAACATATTTGGACAAAAAGGAAACAGCTTGACACAAAACTTAGATCTATGTACTGGCTCATAGGTCCAAAAGCAAGTCTCTCACCAGAATGCAAAATATCAATTTACAAGGCCATCCTTAAACCCATCTGGACATATGTTATCCAGTTATGGAGTACTGCCAGCAACAGCAACATTGAGATACTAGAACGTTTCCAAAGTAAAGCGCTAAGAACAATGCTAAAAATACCATACTATCTTTCTAACAAGCTCGTTTACAAAGACCTTGGAATGAGCACGGTTAAGGAAGAGATCACAAAACACAGCAAAACCTATCAAGAAAATTATTTCTATGCCAGTGTGTTGGTGTGTTTGGCTATTCAGCCAAACACACCAACACACTGGCATCAAGACTTGCTGGCACAGGAAGTGTCACTCACTCCAGATTGAGAAGACATAGTGTACCAACACTAAACCTTAGATTTGGCCAATAACTACAAAATCGATCCATCATAGGAGTAAAAGCATCTACTAGGCTTTCTCTGCTCTCAAAGCCAAATAACCTCAACTACCCTCCACAAAAATGGCTTATTGTGAAACACAGATCGCCAAGTAACAGTATTGAAAAGTGAAAAAAAAAAGAGAAGTATCCTAAGTATATGCTACCAAAAAGTAAGATTTTGCACAAAGGTATGCTATGCTTCCGAAGATACTAAGAGAACTCCGGATTCCTTATAGATACAAGTATGGGGGTTGGGGCGCTGTTTTAAGAACTGAAAGCATATGCTACTATGCAAATTACATTCATCATCATCATCACTACCACGTCAGGGTCACCAATGTCACATGGTAGTATATGGATACAATATTATGTCCCCACAACACCATGTATCATTAGTCATCAAGTTATGTCCCTATTATTGGTACTTTTCATGGCGATTTTGAAAATATTATAATGTTGTTTCAAAATAAATGATTCAAACTTAGGGTCAATCTATACTAGCGCAGTTTCGAAGCACATCTAAGCGACTTACCAAAATTGAACATAACAAATTCAACCTTAGCTCCAGAGCGTAATACACACATTACTTCTGAGATTTCGTCTTTTCTGTACAAAAATCCCTTTAAATAAATAAAGAAAAAAAAAAGATATTTTTATTGGAAGCAGTTTTCGCATCAACGCTGTGTTTCGTATGTTCGGTGTCGTATTACTTTCGACTTCAACCTTAGTTATTAGTTTTTATTTTGCTTTTATGCCTCAACTTTTTTACATAGGCAGTTTTAAATTATACATAGTTGTTTACCCACCTTTTTGTAACTTTCAGGTGGACGTGACTTCATGTGAGCCAGTGGCAGCTTTCTGCAGTTCTGATGAGGAAGGTGAAGATGAAAGTCTGCTGTCCTTCCTACCTATAGCACCCGAGATAGAAGACCCGGAGGTGAGAAATACTCTTGTCACTAAATCTGTATACTCCTTAATTCATCAAGCCCCAAGCGGCCACGATAACAATGGATAAGCTATTGTGTCATATAAAACAATTTTTATAATAGACCAGATAATTGCGTCTTCCTAATTACTTCAATCAATGCTTGACATTAAATTGGTTGCATCAGTCGCTCATACTCTTTCTAGTTTACAATTTGGGTCAAATTGAATTAATAAAGTTTAATTTCTGTAAATAAAATTGCGGTTATACAATATATTCCACTACCTTCATAATTAAATTTTCAAAACCTTGCCCCTTTTCAATTATTTGCCTAAATAGCATAGTGGGAAAATAATATTGTTCGCATTTAATGTTTTACGTATAATGAGTTGTTTACATTTTTATTTTCAATTTAGGACGGATGGGCAGCAACGCAAGAGACGGTAACCCCAAGCGAAACTCCTGAGAAATTAGAACCAGCCGCCAAAAGACCTAAGAGCAAAACTTACGACATTTCGCTCAAGATAACACCACCTGGTATGTATTTTTTTTCGGTTTAATTTTAGTAAAAGTCTAAAGGACTGTTATGTAGGTGTATGTATTAAGTGATGCTAAAAGGCTGCAGTTGTGTATTGCAAAAAAGTTTTTGTTACAAGTTTACGTGATAAAATTAAGACTCCAAAAGTGGGACCGCCATAAAAAAAATTGCAGAGGCAAATCAATGTAATTTTAATTTTTGATTGTGATATTTGGTAACAGCTTGCTTCGAAATATTTGTATACTTCCACATGGGCTTAGTAATTATTATTATTGTTTTGTGTTGGTTTCTGAGTTTCCCGATTTTTTTCAGAACAACCAATATCTTTTGGAGGCAAAAACAAGCAGGCAGCTGGAAGTAAAAAGGTTGCTGGTCGACCACGCAAATAAATTTAAATGAGGAATTAATATATGTACCAAAAGCTGTTTTATTTACTACGAATTGACCATACATTACTTTGTTAACTTATTTGTGGTAACTGATAAATAAAACGAGGAACTAAATAAAAATACAAAATTTGAGAAAACGTTTATTTTGCAAAATGAAAGTATTGTTATTCAATAAAATTCGTATTAAGAGTATAGAGTAAGTACTTCATATTGATTTGTATATAAATAAATCTCACTTAAACATAACCAAAATAATACATCGTTTTATTAGAGACCAAAAAGACTCTTCATTGTCAAACTAAATATCTCATTCTCGTATTATAATATCATACATAGCGTACGTCACTAGGCGCTACAGCCGTATAAATAAAATTATCTATTTTATATTTACAAGTCATCTAGTTAGTACTACGCGTCTATGTCGTCCTCGTGCTGGCTCGAGAAGTAGCTGACGAGGCCCCCGAACACGCCGCCCCCCTCCCGCGGGGCCTCGCCGGGGGGTTCCGCCTTCACGGACCCCAGCTTCGGCTCGCTCGCGCTATTTACAGGCACCGGCACTTTGAGGAACTGGGGCTTAACGTCGGGCGGTGACGGCGGGGCCTCCTTCTGTACTGACTCCGGGACGTCGTCGTTCGGAGTCGGCGGTCGGTCCGGCACCGGCGACGGCGGCTCGGCCGGCGGGGGCGCCAGATCTCGCGCCTGAAACGGCGGGGGCCGGTCTATTCTGTGCATCTCTTGAAACTGACCGAAGTGCGGCATCATCGGGCCCGGCTGCCGCAGTATCGGCATCCCGAACGGCCGCAGCTGCGGTCGCATGTAGGGGTAGTGCGGAGGCAGGTCGGGGGCCTGGTGTCGCTCGGGGGCCGGCGCGCGCATCAGGTGGTGCGGCGGGTGGGGCCCCGCGTCGGCCGGCCGCGGTATCTCGTGCAAAGGGCGAGGTGCGTCGGTCTCGAGATTCTTCGGCGCGTCCTGAGGCGGGCCGGAGCTCGGCGGTCGCGGCCGCTCGCCCGCGGGAGCGCAGTCGCCCGGATCCCGCGGCCACTCCGGGCCCGGGGCCCGCTCGGGCGGCTTGGGCAAGTCGTAGGCTACGGGTCGATCCTGCGATCGAGGCTCGGGAGCGTCGTGCATCGTCGGCCTCTCCGGCGTCCGGGGCCGGGGAATGTCTTGCGTCGTCGGCCTGTCGGGTCCGGGCATGTCGTGCGCGCCGGCATGCGGGCCGGGTACCCGATGCGCGGGCGCCGAGTGCGCGGGAGCCCCGAGGCCAGGCGGCCGCGGCATGCCATGTAACATGGCCCTATCTTGGATGTGTATCTTTTGCAGGTCCTGCATCCCCGGGCGGTCGGGTGCGCTCGGCCGCAGCATGTCCGCTATGGTGGGGCCCTCGGGACCCGGCGGCCGTTGCATATTCGGGGGCATCTGCGGTCGCAGGATGTCCTGCAGGCTGGGTCGCTCCGGACCCGAGTACCGAGGCATAAGGCCGGGGGCGTCCCCGGGCTTGCTCTCGCCGAGGTTCGGGGGCATGTACTGGTGCACGTTCGGCGGCATTCTATGCGCGGGGGGATGCTGGAGCCGCGCCTGGAGGTTCAGCAGGGCGTCCGGAGGCTGCGCCGCGCCCGGGGCGTACGGGCCGTACGGTCCATACTGCGGCGCGTACGGGCCGAGCGGGAATCTGAGCCGGCCGTCCTTGTTGTCGGTCCGTTTGATTTTCGGGTGATTCCGAAGCGGCTCCGGGGACGGCTGCTGCGACGGCGACGCCGGCGGCGACTGGTACTCCGGTTGCTCAGTTTTAACTTCGGCCTTGATCTTTATAGGTAAATCCGTAGTCGCATTGGAGTTGCTCGCCGGTGGTGAGGTTCGATGAGGGATCGCGTCGGCGGCGCTAGACGACGCCGACGGGATGGGCGGTACTCTGCTCTGCATAAGATTCATGGGGGGAGCCGGGCCGGGGGCACGGGAACCCGTCGCCACGCCGGGGGAGGGCCCTCGCGGCGGGGCCCCGCGAGGCCCCGGCGGCAGGCCCAGGCCGAGCGGAGACGACGGCGGGGGCCCGTGCATGTTGTGCGGACCGTGCGGCATGCCTGGAGGCATGTGCGGGCCGTGGGGAGAGGGAACGTGGGGTCCTTGCGGCGAGGGCGCATGAGGCCCGTGCGGCGAGGGGGCGTGGGGCCCATGCGGCGATGGGGCGTGAGGTCCGTGCGGCGAAGGAGCGTGAGGTCCGTGCGGCGAGGGGGCGTGGGGGCCGTGAGGTGACGGCGCGTGGGGTCCGTGTGGCGAGGGGACGTGGGGGCCGTGAGGCGACGGCGCGTGGGGTCCGTGTGGGGAGGGAACTTGCGGTCCGTGAGGCGGGGGGCCGTGAAGACCGTGAGGACCCTGTGAGTCGGGTCGGCCGGGGTAGGGACCCGTGGGACCCGTGGATCGCATGAGCATAGATCCGGACGAGCCGTGGGGGCCGGGCAGGGGGCCGTGAGGTCCCATGTGCCTCATGTACGGCGAGGCGGAGTGCGGCGAGGAGGAGGGCGGTATGTGGGGGGAGGACACGGGCGGTCGGGGCGGGCCGTGCGGCGAAGGAATTCTATGGCCGTGCGGACTCGGACCCTGCGATCTATGCAGTAGAGCCTGAGGCCCGGGAGGTAGACTACCGGGGGGACCTAGATTTGGTTGTCCGTGAGACATAGGCCCGTGCATGCCGGGGGGGCCGTGGTGGCCATGCTGGCCCGAGGGGCCATTGGGGCCGTGCTGGCCTGGGGGTCCGTGCGGCTGACCCGGTGGGCCGTTAGGAGACGAGGACTGCGGCGGCCCACCCGGCCTGTAGCCCTGTAGACTCTGGAGGTGAGAATAATACTGAGGAGGGTATTGATGTCGCGAGACGTTCTGCGGGTGTCCCGGATGGTGCATCTGATACATTTGCATCCCCTGTCCTCGAGGGGGGCCGTACGGGGGGTTTCCAGGAGAGTACATCATTTGACCTCTGAAAGCAAAAATAGTTTATTTGAAACACGAAACATTAGCACTTTATTGTTTATATGTTCGATGACGCTCGTTCTCATGCACGCACACGCCTACGTTTGCGTACTAGTGTGCGTGCGTGACGTCATGTGCGTTGCGACGTACCTGTACTGTTGTAGCATGTGTGGCATTCGAGTGATAACGCTGGGCTCTTCCGGCGCGGGCGCGAACGGCTGCGGCGACCCCGCCACAGACAGCGTGCCTACAAAGTATCATGATGTTAAAAAACTACAATGGGTAAACAGTATGCTGGACAAGATCATCTGAAATATCGTTAGCCAATCCACATATTATGAAATAGTTTTTAAAATGTTCCTATTAGATTATGACGAACCCTTCCTCCATGATAACGAACCCTTCCTCCATGATGACGAACCCTTCCTCCATGATAAATCGTTTGTAATGAAACTGATATCACAAAATGATAGGTATTTCATTTTTTTTAGTAATCATTGTTGTTTACCACTGACCTCCATTATACAAGTACGCTGGAGTCTGGACTAATGATACCCTTTGAAATGACAGCTATTTTTTGTGCCTATTTGAAGCGGAATCAGCTCCCCCAATGGGAGTGATAGGAACTAAATTTGACCATTGACCAAATATATTTGTCTATGATTTGACGTAAAAATGACGTTTGAAAGTCGCCATATTGGCGCTGATAGCAGTAGTGGGAGTATTTGGAACTAATACTAGTGATGACAACCAATAACGATTAAGCGGCCATTTGCAAGTTACGTCAAATTTAGTTCTCTTCCCTCTCACTGGGGGGCGCTGATTCCGCTTCAAATAGGCACAAAAAAAAAGTGGGTATCATAGGTCCAGCGTACTTGTATAATGGAGGTCAGTGTTGTTTACAAACAAAACTTGTCTAATTTATTGACGTCACAAAATGGCAGTTGCCGTTTTTGGTGACGTAATGTAAACAACACAATTTCATAATTGAAGACATGAGTGGAAGAAGCAGGATTTCATAATTGAAGACATGAGTGGAAGAAGCAGGTAAGTAACAGTTAAAAAAATTGCCGTTTTTCGCATAAATGGAGGCTCTTGAGCCTGGAAAATGATTGGAAATAAAAAAAAATGTGGATTTTATGCCTAGCCAGATGACAATTATAATAACATCTATGGACGCTTCACACCACGTCCGTCTGGCCCCGTATTAAGTACCCAAAGGACTTGTGTTACAGATACCAGACATCGGAAATATGATATGAAGTAGGAAATTTACAAGGTTTGCTTAAATTATAAGGAAAAAAATGAGTAATTGTCCTGATGTTATAAAATGTTAGTTATCTAACTCACGTCTTTAATTATTTATCTTTGATAGATGAAATCTTTTCAAATTAAGCAATAGAGGAGTTGCTTAATTTGAAAATGCGTGAATAAAAATGCATTTTAGTAACTTTTGTGGCGTGACACAAAACGCTACTGATTGGTCGGGATCGATAACGTTACCTGCTTGTTTGTAATATGCCACAGATCAAACAGATCACAATACAGATTAAAAGAAAACTTTAAATGAGTCTCTTTTTATCTTGTAATAAATAATAAAATATGGACTTTAAAAACTAATCAAATAGGTAGCCTATTTGCATATTATGATATAGAATAAAATATAAAATACCTTCTCTGAGAACATTTGGCTGGTCAGGACGGTGCAGGCGGTCTTCAGCTGTAGCGATGCCTCGTAGTTCAGGACGTACCTAAATAAATAAATAAAAACTTGAGAGGTGTCAAGGGACACCCGAATGAAAGTTATTTCTTATGTACTATCAGAGAAGTTGATTCCTAGGCAGATGGGGGACCTACGTAGTTTGGTCGCGTTACGTCAAACCCAGACGACAGATCACAATTAACATTAAATTGACATGATCCGACCAAATGACGTTGGTCTATCAACTGCCTAGGAATCAATTTCCTCGATGGTACTAAAAACCTCTATACACTCAAAAAAATTATAAAAAAAACGCCATCTGTTGACGCCCAGGAAAACAAACAACGCGTCGCTGTTTAGTTTAAAAAAAATGCCATCTAGTTGACGCACAGGAATACTATCAACGACACAAAGTGTCGAGGTCAAATATCGTTCTGTCTAGCCTCCTATCGCAACTTTCGAACTCCGTTCCAAAAAAATTGAAATCGAAATCGATGTTTTGTAACAACAAGTCGTATTGTACTGGTATCGTTAGTTTTCTATAGAAAGAAGCGTTTTGAATTTAGTCAGGTATACATTTAATGGAACGGAATATAAAATTTATTTTGTTTATATGAAGATACCAATAACAACATTGACATAGACCACTTAATTGTGTGATTGTGCTGTTTCGTTTGCTAAGCTCGTACTACATTGTTTTATAGGGCTAGTTCGCGAACCAGTGGCAGGCATTATTGTAGAATGTAGGCTCGACCATCAAAAAGTTTATTAATGATACCTATTTTTATGATTTTTTTTACACTCATACCGACCTGTAATCTAGGTGTAGTTGGGAATCTCTGGTCTGGGAAATCGCCAGGCGCGCGTTGCATTTGGTTGGGATTATAATTCCTGTCTGGTCCCATTCCTCGAATCGGGACACTGTAACCCATAGGTGACATCCCAAACTCCGGTTTCTCCTTCTTAACCCTTTTGCTCTCTTGCAGCGCGATTTTCGCCAATCTCTTTTCTTCCCTTTCTTTCGCTTTCATTTCCTTTAATTTTTCCTTTTCCTCTTTCTTCTGTAAGCGTTCCAACTTCTTTGCCTCTTTTTCGGCTAACTTTGCTTCTCTTTCCTGCCTCTTCTTTTCCCGTTCAATCTTAAATATATAATTGAGCATGGTTAGTAATATTTTAACACAAATCAAAATATTGTGGAAAGTTTTTTTAAATAGAAATGCTACAGACCTGATTAGGTTTCAGCGGACCGTCATCTGGCTTGAGTTCTGCAAATAAGACAACAATTTATTATTAATACCAGATACTTGCTTAAAAATTTGTTCGTCAAAATTAAGCAATTGAGCTTTTCCAAAGTCATAAGGAGAGAAAAAGAATAATTATTATCTGTCTCCTTATGGTTTTGAAAAAGCTCAATTTCAACAAAGAAATTTTCAACAAGGGTATGTAATTATATTATAATTAATTAATAAGTCGTTTCAAACTTGGCACATTGAATACACTATACTGCGAATAGATTCATATACCGAAATTCTGTCTGCCGATGTTAAAATGCAATAAATAATATACAGGGTGTAACAAAATTGTTTTGTTACATTCTGCAAACACAATAATTTTACAATGATGCTTAGTGGAATTATAACAGTGAAATTAATTACCTTTGATCTTGACGCCGACAAGTTTTGAGAGTGCGTCGTCGCCGGTGCCACCCTCACTGCCCGCGCCTCGACCGCGCCCTCTTCCGCCCCTGTACAGAAGCGATTTTAAGTTATATCAAAGACTAGCGGTCCGCCCCAGCTTCGCCTGTGGTACATACATAGCCTATAGCACTCAGGGAGATTTTAACTATCCATTGGTAAAAGAATTTTTGAAATCGGTCCAGTAGTTCCTGAGATTAGCGCGTTCAAACAAACAAACTCTTCAGCTTTTTTAAAGATGTGTTGCTTGATACTGAGAGGATAGTCAAAATTAGAGGCCCTCAGACAGCCCGCTAAGTGCTATTAAAGGTGTCAAGGGCAGCACAACTTAAATGTCACATAATTTACGTACGTATTGCAGTTACTCGATGACTTAGATATTATTATCTTTTTTTATACTTATAAATTAAAAACCCTAAAACAATATTAAACAGTTTGAACAATGCTACTAAAATCTAATATATTTTCAGTTTTTCTGCAAACTATTTGATCGACGACTACTGCACGATTATCTAATATATAAAAATTAAAAATAAGTCGGGCTTTCCTTCCTGACGCTATAACTCCAGAACGCACGAACCGATTTCCACGGTTTTGCATTCGTTGGAAAGGTCTCGGGCTACGTGAGGTTTATAGAAAAAAAAATTCAGAAAAAACTTGAAACAAGAGAAAAGCAGGAAAACAGGGAAAACAGGCAAAACAACGTTTGCCGGGACAGCTAGTTATTTCTAAATATCAAAAATCATTGTAAACAAATTAAAAAATAATATACCTGCTGCCGCGGCCGCCTCTGCTGCCTCTACCGCGCGCCGGCTTTGGTGTACCCGACGCGTTGCTCTGTTCAGCGTTATGTGATGCTTGCGCCTCTGTAATTTCGGAACATAACGTTTATACACTAGCTCGAAGAATCACCCACCGCAACCACCGAAAAACAATAAAATATTTTGTTGTTTTTCAAAAACTACCGGAGAGAGTATATGTATAAGTGTCTACCATAAAGTTAATATACCTAGCGGAATAGAGCAACAATCTCGAGCTGTCAAACGTAACCGAAACTGATTTACGTCTGTGTGTAAAATTTGTTTACGTATACACTTACACAAGTATCTTTCTAAGAGATTAAATTGTCAACGTGCCGATAAGTGCCGACTGGACGTCAAAAAGATGAAAAAAATTGGTTCTGCTGTCATGTATCACACGTCTCTTTTTACCACGCAGTGTTACTGATAGTGACATCTCGCTTGCTCAGGCCTTTGTTTCTCTATTCCGCTAGGTATATTAACTTTATGGTGTCTACGTAGAGATGAATCTACTGCGTGATTGGCCCGACCAATGACGAGGCTCGAGAGCCATGCGAATCTATCCACAAAAGTCAAAACAACTTAAACTAATTATGAGTGACATTATAAAGTTTTGTGCCTCGTTCTGTTACGTTCGTATTCAGGGGCCGTATCACGAAACCGTTTTGAGACTCAAACAATCGTACGAGAATGCCGCGTCCTACTCTAACAAACGATAAATTACGTTGTTAGAGCAGGACGCGGCATTCTCATCCGATTGTTTGAGTCTCAAAACGGTTTCGTAGTAGGCCTACAGGTTCGGACGCAGTCTTCTTTATTGCTTATTCTCGTTCGGACGCCTAATAAGATACAAATACCAAAAATGTGTAAGAATAAGTAACGATAAATAAAATGATGTTTTCATGAGCCTGAACTTAGCAGACAGCAGACAAAAAAAATAATTGATAGGGATATCTGCGAGCCCACGTAAGTTTTTAGAGTTAACTAAAGTGATAATTGTGTGTTTTCAAATTATCTAAACATGATAATAAATATATTTTTTTTACAGCTTATGAAAAATTTTTACAAAAAAATTTTTGGGAAGCTCTCACGCAATTTCCTATTGTCGAAAATTTATAAAAAATTGTAAATATGCTCAATTTTAGGTTCTTTAATGATGATAACAATTATTTTTTTGATTTTTTATTTTGATCATTCTGGGGCTCATAACTCTGTAAATAATCATTAAAAAAAAAAACAAATATCATGTCTTTCCCTGTCAACATTCTAAACATGATATTTTTTTGTTTTTTTATTTTGTCACCGAGTTGATAGATATCCGTATTTTTGTTTTTTTATTTTTTTTGGCGTCGGATATCAAGGTTAAAAAAAACCAAATTAAAAAAAAATATTCTCATATCTTCATTTTCAAAAGATCTAAACATGATATTTTTCAGAATTTTGATTTTTTCGTTTGTTCATTAATTATCTTAATTTTTTGCATTTTTTTTATTTTGGCCCAAAAATGGTTAAAAACTCAACAAAAATCATTGTTTTGTGGTTATTTGTAAAAAATCTGAAGATATGTTTTTAGATCTAAGGTTTTTTTTAGTTAATTATATCGAATCGTATTTTTCAAATTATTCAGAAGATGGCTGGATGGCGGCGGATTTCATTGTCACACAGTTTTGATCTTAATCGCCAGATGGTAATGGGGGAAATATTTAAACTTGATATACCTAAATTTAAAAAGGACCCATTAAAATGTTTAACATAATATACGGTAAAAACTTATAACTATTTTTACCTGTAACAACTTGTAGCCCGATGCAAAAATAGTCCTATTTAAGGCCATTCCCCGAGCAAACGACCTTGACCATACATAATACGCTTTATAATCTAATACCTGCTAATACTAATATTATAAAGCGGAAGCGCGAACGCGCTAATCTCAGGAACTACTGGTTCGATTTGAAAAATTATTATTTCAGTGTTAGATAGCCCATTTATCGAGTAAGGCTATATTTTATCACGCTAAGACTAATAAGAGCAAAGAAATAGAGGAAAATGTGGAAAAAGCGGAGGAAATTACTTGAAAGGGCTTATCTCACGTACTACTGGTGCAATTTTTCTGTTTTTTTTACTAATGGAGCAATTTGGCACAGATAAGAAGTAGACCATGTGAAGGATCATTAGCCTAGGACTAGGACTATTTTTGAATCGGGTTACAAGTTGTTACAGGTAAAAATAGTTATAAGTTTTTACCGTATATTATGTTAAACATTTTAATGCGTCCTTTTTAAATTTAGGTATATCAAGTTTAAATATTTCCCCCATTACCATCTGGCGACTAAGATCAAAACTGTGTGACAATGAAATCCGCCGCCATCCAGCCATCTTCTGAATAATTTGAAAAATACGATTCGATATAATTAACTAAAAAAAACATTAGATCTAAAAACATATCTTCAGATTTTTTACAAATAACCACAAAACAATGATTTTTGTAGTTTTTAACCATTTTTGGGCCAAAATAAAAAAAAATGAAAAAATTAAGATAATTAATGAATAAACGAAAAAATCAAAATTCTGAAAAATATCATGTTTAGATCTTTTGAAAATGAAGATATGAGATTTTTTTTTTTAATTTGGTTTTTTTTTAACCTTGATATCCGACGCCAAAAAAAATAAAAACAAAAATACGGATATCTATCAACTCGGTGACAAAATAAAAAATCCAAAAAATAATCGTTATCATCTTTAAAGAACCTAAAATTGAGCATATTTACATTTTTTTATAAATTTACAACAATAGGAAATTGCGTGAGAGCTTCCCAAAAATTTTTTTTTTGTTTAAAAAATTTTTCATAAGCTGTAAAAAAAAATTATTTATTATCATGTTTAGATAATTTGACAACACACAATTATCACTTTAGTTAACTCTAAAAACTTACGTGGGCTTGCAGATATCCCTATCCAATTATTTTTTTTGTCTGCTGTCTGCTAAGTTCAGGCTCATATGTTTTCTCTATGTCGAAGGAAAGCACTCTCACCTAGATGTCAAAAGACTGTTTGTAATTAAATAAATACGTTTGTATTTAAATGAAAGGCAGAAAAATTTATATTAATCATACCTAAATGTGCCCTCAGCTCGTCTGTCTTAGCCTGTGTCACGTGCTCCGGCAGTTTACACAGCGGCACGATAGCCGTCTTCTGTGTTAGGTCCTCGAGCGCGCGCTTCTCCCGGGAGCCGGACCGACCGCGACGTCGCTCCGACCCCGAAGACGAGTCCCAAGACTCGTCGACCTTGAACTCGTCCGAGCTGTCCATGTGCTTGCCGCTGGATTTGTGCATCTCCTGTGAACAGTATAACAGTAGAAGTCAGGGCGTTAAAACTTATTGCCGCACTCTAACTGCCGTACTCAGAGACATTTAATTATGATTAACCTTCAATTTAATGAAGAGTTTGACAAATAATGTATGAGGCTTATGTCAAAATTTTGAATTATTACATTTAAGTAATTAATGTTCCGCTCTGAGTGCGGTAGTGAGACGAATATTAATTAATTAACCGTAATTAAATGAAAATTTTCACATAAACCCCATACATTATCTGTCAATAATTAAATTGAAGTTTAATAATTATTCAATGTCTCTGAGTGCAGCCGTTACTTTTTAACTATAGTGACTAATGTAGGGTAGGATCAGGGATGTAAAGCGGTAAAATTACTTTCGTAAAATTCGGTAAATTACGATATTTTACGTGAAATATTATATTTTACGGTAAATTACGGTAAAATTGGGTAAAAAAAGATTTAATTTCGTGGCATAATTTTCATTAAGAATAGGGATATAAACAATTAAACAGGTTACTTAAGGGCCTTCCCCTACGGAGATTCCGTAATTTACTGTACTTAGAGCCTTATAAACTCATAATTTGAAAGCTACAAAGTTCTAATAAAAATACAGCAATAATCTTCAGTATATCAACATTCCTTTTCTCGGTTTAAATTTTCTATTTTTGTTTATTATACTCATGATATTAGCTTCCAAAGTTAATACCAATTTATTAAAATTGAAGCATACTTTCAGCATCTCCCTAGTAGTTACAAATTACGTTTATTTGAAACACACACCAATAGATAGGCCATTTCATAAGCTACATATATCACGGTTTAATTTTTTTTTTGGTCAATTTTGAACTAAGTTATTTAAAAAACTTAAAATTTCGGTGCGAACTCGGTAATTCTAGAGACTGCGGGTCCGTGCGCGGGCGACGGGCGGCAGTGTCGCAAGACTTCTCGGACGGGGAACCCGTGTCTCTCGTACCCGCTGACTCTTGTTAATGCGCCCGCGCCTTCACATTATAATGTTTTTATTTTGTTTTGGCGTTTAATTTTGTTATTGTGTTGTTTACTGCGAAAAGACGCTCATATCAAATACCTATTGCGTAAGGACTCTTAGAGAATTCTTGAACCTTGTGATTGTGTTATTATTTGTGTATTACCTAAAAAAAAGAAAAAGGGCTCTTTTATTAATTAACCTTTTTATTAATTAAAATGTTCAAGTGGTGTTACGTTTTATTTGTAAAAATGCCGAAGCAAGACGTATCCGGCAAAGGAAAGAGAATGCGCAGAAAATGAACGAAATTATGTAAGTACCTACCTAATTAATATTATACCTAATTTAATTACTATAAATTACATGATATTATAATATGTAGGTATGGTGAGAGTTGAGACTGCAAAGTTTATAGCCATGTTATTTTACCAGTTTCGAACAGCTGTTCTACAAGAACAGCTGTTCGAAACACAAAAACGCTGTAAGTCAAAAATTTCACTTTTCAGTGATGTCAATTAATTGTATCGATGTATTAATAAAATTATTATTTGTTTTAGACTCAAGAAAAAGACAACTGCTTGTGAAATAGAAGCCTGTAAGTCGTCATTATCAACATTGCAATTTGCAACCGAAAGAAAATGATAACAGGTAAGAAAAATAAGCTCGTAATAAGATCGGTCGAAGGTAAAAGCTTAGATATACAATTTTGGTGAGGGGAGGAGGTTGAAACTTGAAAGGAGTAAACCCCTTTTGAATAAATAACTTTTTTTTTTTTTAATTTTGAAGTTTCGACTGTTCTCGGTCTTTTCGAGGCACACCAAGATTGTGTAAGATGGGGGACGAATATTTCAAATTTTCAAATCATATAATAGTAGGGGAGCCCAGAGTGCTATTCGTGTTACTCGAGCGTCATGGAGACTGCAGTCATTTTAAGTTATGAAAAAGAAAATATATTCAGAAAATTGCTTATTTATGTAAATTTTAACAAGATTTTAGACAACAAGGACAAAAATCATTTAGTTTAGTGCAACATAAAATACCTGTGAAAATCAGGAACATATGAAGCTTTATTTTTTATATGTATTTTAAAATGTCCCTACAGGCTCACCTAATCTTTAAATTGTCAGTGAACATCTCCGATCTTAATCTGACAGATCCGCTGACATTTCAATATTAGAAAATAACTTTTTAACCCACCACGTGAGAAATATGATTTCTATACCATGATAACTAGACACATGTCGCAAGCCTTATACAAGCTAAATCTGACACGCTCGAGCATGTCGCAAAACCCTCTCTTGGGCTCTCCTACTATAATAATCCAAGGGTAGTTGATAAACTTGATATTTCTTTGACATTTTTTATGATAATAATGGCGCTAGTTTGTTTAGATCCATGTAATGATGGCTAGTCTTTTCAAAAAAAAAAAAATTACATTAAAAAACTGACGAAAAAAAATGAAAAAATCTATTTTTCAAAAATCGATCTTATTGGCCTCTTTTTTTTTTGGATCGATATTCGGTCATGATTCGAATTGATTTAATTTTTTTTTCTTCAGATAGAACCGCCATCCCTATTATATAAAAAAAGTGGAAGAAATGACGTCAAGTGTCAACATGGTAGATTTCTATGTAATGAATTGTGCAAATTTTAGTTAATTTTTATTAACAAAGTACAGGTTCCCTAGAACATTTTTTTGACTTTATTACTATTAAGCTAATTTTTCGTGAGTAGCTTCATTATGATAAGACGAACAATAATTTTTTGTATATTTTTTGCAGATTTTTTGTATATTGATAGGTTAATAGTTATATCATTTAACAGCAACATTATCCTATACATAGGAAAATCCATATTTTAGGACCATCAAATCGAAATATTAAATCCTTTCTATCTCTGTTAGCTACCACTTTCTAGAATTTTCGCAGAGGAAATTGTTGTTCGTCTCATCAAAATTAAGCTACTCACAAAAATTTGCTTGATTGTAATCAAGTCAAAAAATATATGTTCTAGGGAACCTGTACTGTATTTGTAAAAACAAGTATTTGCTTATAGTTTTAAAAGATTCTTTTTTATTTTAGAACCCAAGAACATTTGATAGCCGATCAACTGCCCGTGCAATCAATTTTTGAACTTTGTCAAGAAAGTAATAACGAGTAAGTACTAAACTTACATAATCATTAATTATACTAATATTATTATAAATGCGACAGTTTGTGTGTATGTTTGTTACTTTTTATACCCCTAAACGCCTGAAGTGAAATTCATAAAAATTGGTATGAAGCTAGCTCATACCCTGGATTAACACATAGGCTACTTTTTACTGTGAAAAAAAATTTGTCATTCCCACGGGAAAATCTATAGTCCGCGGATTAACCCTTCGATCGCGGATTCTTGGAAATGCTATTGTATTCTATTGTTGTCGCGACCACCGGTGCCCGTATGGGGCTTGATGAGTTAAACCGCGGGGGAGTTGATTGCAGTTATAACAACATCCATAAATTACTTATTTGAATACATTTTATGCGTAAAATAAATCATAAATCACTTGAAACTTTCGTTTAAAGTTATTTTAATTTCAGGTTAATTGCGATGGATGATCAAACTCAATAAATCGAAGAATTAAAAAAAAAAAACAGAAACCACTGGCAAAGATGATCAAGAGGTATTATTATTGGTTGAAAGGCTTATAATGAGTTATCAGTTAAGCGTGTGTCAGTCACATATTATATATTAAAGGCTTACCTACTTATTTCTTTTTAGTGCAGTTGCATACCACCGAAAAAAAGGACAAAGAATCAAATGGAAAATTTATTGGAAGGAGAGTTATCGCTGTCAGTCACTTTTTTCAAAATTGCAAGAAATTTTTAATCATGGACCACTTGGATGCAGCATAAATGAGAAACACAAAATGGCTTACAGTCGACGATTTTACTACGATACGACGACGATTACGATTACGATACGATTTTTAGATTTTTATGACTTTTTACTTGTAATGTAATTAATGACTGGAGATCGGAAATTCCGACGCTTTTATACCTAAACTTTCATAAAAAGCCATAGAATTATGTGGCCTTTTTACAAACAATTTTGCAAAATATTTTAGTTTTTTATATTTATTTATTAGTTATTACTAGTATAGAAAAATAAGACTTATTTTTGTTAATCGATAAATTACGTTAGTAAAATATGTTTTCACTATTTTGTGTACTTTTACTGTTAGAACGTTGTGAAAATGCTTATGATTTAAGGTAGTAGTTGAAATTTTATAACCAAAACATATAGTGGCATACATAATATTAACTACGTGTACCGAAAGGCATATCCATATTTTTCTTTCGTTATTTGAAGTAAGGTGAAGCCAATTTTTTGCCAGATTCCAGCCAGATTTTTCGATTTTTATTAATGACAGATGCTTACCCCTAGGGCTAGTTCCTTTATTTATTACAAAGAAGCAATAATATAGTTAATCGGTATCAGTTTTTACTTGCTTTTTAATATATGACTAAAATCTCTAAACCATGGGAGAAAAATGTTAACGAGGGTAGAAGATAAAAAAAAAATACAAAAAACATCCTGTATTATGTACATCAATTTATAGTGTTGACGTTAAGGAACCAGAAAGTAATCGTATATGCAAACTAGAAGAAAGTGTTGTATGTTGTTGTTTAATATTTAAAAGAAACTAGCTGGCCCGACAGACGTTGTCCTGTCTTAACGATGATTATTTAATTCGAATTGGTATAATATATAGTATATAATATAATGTGTATATTGGTATAATATATTATATAAATATTTGTTTATTGTATAATATACTAGCGACCCGCCCCGGCTTCGCACGGGTATAAAATATATAGCCTATGTCACTCACTGAAAAAATGATTAAAATCGATTCAGCAGTTTTGAATTAGATTCATTACTACCCGTGGCCCGCATTGGTCGGTACCGCCGCAAAAGCTACGTCCCGCAATTTTTAAATCTGTAATATCTTAGAAAATATTCTTAAAATCATATGCTGTAAAGGGCCATATAGATCTATATTATTAAATCAATAATGTATTTAAAGTATTTAATTGAATAAGGATTAAAGCCGTATTGGTTAAAATCGCTTCGAAAATTAGCCATAATTTGAAGTTAAAAGTAAATGACAAAAAATGTTATTGTGGCATATCCATAAGAGATAGACATAATATACCATCGTGAAGTTTTCTGTAGACCTTTTCATAGTGTACAATACTTAGTACATTATTTTGATAAATCTCGTAGGGTTCAGCCTGCGTTTGCAATACATTGCAAACGCAGGCTGAAAAAAAAGTAAGCGGAAAAAAATGTAATTATCTACGACATCACATTAGAAACCCGAACGAAAACGAAACGAAATCCCGAGACTCAAAGTATCTCCATACCAAATTTATAGGCGAAAATCATTAAAGTTTTTTGTGCAGGAACCGTACATTTTCCGGGACAAAAAGTAACCCTTGTCCTTTCCCGAGACTCAAAGTATCTCCAAACCAAAATTCATCAAAATCGATTGAATAGTTTACGCACAAATCATAAAAGTATATTGTGCAGTAAACGTACATTTTTCCGGGACAAAATGTATAGTCCGGGTTCCGTAGACCAATTTTTTTTTTTTGATTACTATCAAGCTATTTTTTGCGAAATCTTGAAAGTGGTAGCTAACAGAGATAGAAACCACTTTCAAGATTTATCGCAAATAAAATTGTTGTTCGTCTTATCAAAATGAAGATACTCACAAAAAATTAGCTTGATAGTAATAAAAAAAATTCTTCTACGGAACCCGGACTAGTATCCTATGTCCTTTCCCGAGTCTCAAAGTATCTCTATACCGAATTTCAGCAAAATCGGTCCAGCCGTTAAATCGCTATCGCTGGTGCAATAATAAAGGATGTTTTTTTTATTCTCATGCAAAATAACACACTTGTATTATTGCACTATTTGCTATAATTATAAACAACTAGTTTATCGTTTGTTTCTAGTCGTTTATCGCGCGAGAACCGTAAATTTTTCCGGGATAAAAACTATCCTATGTCCTTTCTCAGGACTTAAAGTATCTCCATGCCAAATAATAGATAGAGTGATTCAAGAGGAAGGTTTATAAGTATAATAACATTCATTAAATAGTGGAGAAATACTGTTATTGCTGGGGTTTCTAATGTGATGTCGTAAATAATTTCATTTTTTTTTTGCTTGCATCGCAGGCCGAACCCTACGAGATTTATCAAAATGATGTACCAAGTATTGTACACATTAAAAAGGTCTACAGAAAACTCCGCGATGGTATATGTCTATCTCTTATGGATATCCCACAAGAACAGTTTTTTGTCATTTACTTTTTACGACAAATAATGGCTAATTTTCGAAGCAATTTTAATAAATACAGCATTAATTTTTATCCAATTAAATACCTTAAATACATTGTTGATTTAATGTAGATGTATATGGCCCTTTACAGCATATGATTTAATTGAATATTTTCGGAGATATTACAGATTTAAAAATTGCGGGACGTAGCTTTTGCGGCGGTACCGACCAATGCAGGCCACGGGTAGTAATAATGAATATAAATCAAAACTGCTGAATCGATTTTAATCATTTTTTCAGAGCTATGTATTTTATACCCGTGCGAAGCCGGGGCGGGTCGCTAGTATTATACTAAGATACAACACTTTCCTCTATATTGCCATAATTATGCGATTACATTCCGGAAATAATTGTCTATGGTTTTGAGATTTTTTGTCATACAATAATATAATGTCCAACTTTTCAAGCCCTTTAATTTGTGAATATAAAGTGCTCCATTTCTTGGTACGATATGCCTCTCCTTCTTTATTATTATAATGTGAATAGTATGTTTTGTAAATAAAAGTATATTCGTAAATCGTAATAAATATTTTAAATATAATTTCTTTTTTTTTATTTTACTTAACTCAAAAACACAATTATTTGACTTACACGGTTTCTGAAGAGAGTCGTGTCTGTTGTTAGTATCATAAATAAATACTAGATGGCACCACAACGCCTTCGATTTTATATTGGTACAAGCAGTCTACAATAGATGTCGCTAAATAAAATTACGTAACTTTGTAGAGGTGAGGCGGGGCGGTGAGGTAGTGAAATCCTCAAGGTCGTTTGCTCGGGAAACGGCCTTAATGGAAGTCTAGTGCAGTAAGTCAAAACAACATAATGGCCAGCCTGCCGGCTTGCTGTATGCTCTGTCGAGTGTCGTCAACTGTCAACAAGTCGCAACTCGCAACAGCGCAAAATATTATGGCAAACAGCACTAATCGGCAACGTCACACCGTGCGACGCGCACGCAGTACGCAAGTTGCAACTTGCAACACGCTCGCCCCGCCCGCCGTCATACCACCATTCTGCATACATACGTAGCCGGTAATTTTATCGTAATTTATATAAATTACCGTAAAATACGCGTATTTTACCAGCGTTTTCGGTAAAATTACGTAATTTTGCAAGGTAGGATAGAAAATAAAATTTAAGCAGACTTCAAAAATATCGCAACTTAGTTACAAAATTTTGAACCGTAAGCGTAACTACCGGACATTTGCCGAACTATAATACTATTTATTTCCAGGCATCAAAGTACCATACCAAATATCATGCAAAATCGGTTCAGCAGTTACGTTCTGTCCGTTACTAGTCTTAGGAGTGACTGTCTTATGACGACCTCTGTGGCTCAATTGGTTGAGTGTGTGGCAGCTCAAGCCGGGGGTCGCGGGTTCGAATCCCGCCGACGGAACAAAAAGTTTTCAATGTTCCCGGGTCTGGATGTGTATTAAATATGTGTATGATATAATAAAAATCTTAAATATTTGTATAGTATAAAAGTATTAAATATATTTCCGTTGTCTGGTACCTGTAACACAAGTCCTTCAGGTACTTGCACAGGGCCAGGCTGACGTGGTGTGAATAGTTATTATTATTATTATTATTAGTGTCCCATGACCTCATACATTAAAAACGCACAAGTTTAACGCGCCACAACATACATAAATTCCTCCAGTATCTGTTACTACATCACTCAAACTTACATCCTCAGACTCCGTATTGGGCATTTCAGTATAGTTAATCTTCTTCTGCCTCGTCCGGTGTTTGGGGGACCAGTCGTTTGGTCCCTCGTCGCTAAGACCGCCATACGTCACCCGCGCCCGTATCACGTTGCCTGCAGCGTCGTATTGCGTCAGACGAGACTTTGACGACTTTGATCTTGATTTTGACTTTGATTTGTCGTGACGCGACCTCTTGGGCTTTGATTTTGATCTGCGGCAAAAGATATCGACTTAGGGACCTACGAGACAGAGAGCGGTCACGCGTTCAAGCGGTCAGTTTCGCGTTATTTGTGTTGTATTTCGTTACATAGATATACATGGGGCGTTCTGACCGCGTCAGAATTGCCCCTGTGTGACTGACCGCTCGAACGCAGAATGCGTGGCCGCTGTCTGTCTGGTAGATCCCTTAAATTTTATGATACAACAGGGTTCATTAGATTCTCGGATTTCAAAGAACACATTGATATGGAGCACCCATTCCTTTTCATTTTTATCTAAAAGTACAAAAAGCCAAACAAATCTTAATGCAACATAGTAACTGCGCTTTAAATGATAAGTAATGGCACATTAATTTTGTAAGATTAAATTTGTTGTTCAAATGAATTGAACATTAAGGGCCTGTTTCACCACTTTCTCATAAAGTGCCGAATAGGCTATTCACAACTTTTTTGAAAGATTCTCCATACTTTATCTGTCAAGTTAAGGGATGGATAGCCTATTCGGCACTTATGAGAAAGTGGTGAAACAGGCCCTTAATAAATGTTTCTATTGATAAAAATAATTATGTCTAAGGCAAAACGTTATAAAAGGAACAAACTTTTTCTTCCACTCTTTTTTCTCCTCGGCCGATTCACTTGAACTGTCCTCAAACACTTTCTTCTTTTTCTTAGATTCTGGTGACGATTCGACGATCCTTTGACGATCTGAAATTAATTTACATCCACATGAAAAACAAAATTTAGAACTGACCGAATAAAACCATGTGCCTTTCTTGTTCTTTCATGTGCTACTTTTAATTTAACAGTAGTTTTACATATCAAACAGATATTTTTGATCACATCCAATGCAAACAAAATATTTCCACTATATAAAAAGAGATTAAGGGCCTGTTTCACCACTTCCTGATAAGTGCCGGATAGTCTATCCACAACTTAACTTGACAGATAAAGTATGGAGAATCTGTCAAATAAGTTGTGGATAGCCTATCCGGCACATTATCAGGAAGTGGTGAACCAGGTCCTAAATAAATTCTAACCTTTCTTTTCCGGTCTACAAGTCCGTCGTATAGGCAGGGAATCTGATGATCGGGAATCATTGGTACTGTCTCTTTCTGCCGATGATGAAATATCTTCTGATGAGGACTCCATTCTGAGGAACAAGAATTTCTAATCATATTAATCACACCATTAAAATGTGTTTTTTTTGTATCTATAAAATATAAAGTTGTTTTGTTGTGTCAATGACAAATCGTCAAAAGGACGAAACTGGCGCTTATGTTAAATTTTACAATATTCCGAGGTTTTTTCTCATTTTAGACACGAGCCAAAACGACTGTCTGTATTGGAGATGTCAAACGCAATCGGCTGTTGGTTTTAATTTTTTTGTGCATTAAATACTCTTTTAACCCATTAAACCTCCTTGGAGATGTTATCTATTCTACATAAAATCTGTAAGGAGATTAAGGGCCTGTTTCACCACTTCCTGATAAAGTGCCGGATAGGCTATCCATAACTTATTAGACAGATTCTCCATACTCTATCTGTCAAGTTAAGTGGTGGATAGCCTATCCGGCACTTGTCAGTAAGTGGTGAAACAGGCCCTTAATCTTCTACAGATTTTATGTAGTATGGACAACATCTCCAAGGAGGCTAATGGGTTAAAAGAGTATTTAATGCACAAAAAAAATAGACTTTTGGCTGTGGTAAGCATTATTTGTGTCACACAAATAATGACAGCATGTGTTTAAATAATAATAATTTTAAGTATTCTACAAGTACACACACGGTATCATACATGAACAACTTACCCTGTATCTTTAAAATCTTCATCCGTTTCGTCGTCGTCTTCCGAGGGAACTTCCAATGAGTTCAGTTTCCTTGGCTTTCTTTTTGTCTTCTTTTTCATTTTCTTAGGCTCGATCGGGATTCCCTGCACAGATAAGGCTTTATAAAGAAATGAAACCGGATGTTATAGAGAATGCTTACAAATTCACACAAAAATTATTCTATCTTTGTTAGATTTATCTGTGATAGAATTTGTCGTTTAGATTTTATCTTTGATAGAATTTGCCGTTGCAGCATAAAACATGCCATCTCTTTCGTGCATACTTGATTTGATGTGTGTATATATAATAGTTAGGGAGCTGGTGAGCATTTAGGTATATGATTTGCACAAGTTTCACATCGAGGTAGATTGCAGTTTACGTCATTACGAATTGATTTGGTCCAGTCAATTAAGGTCCTACGTCGCTGCGTTTTCGCGTTACAGCCGATTGAAATTGCTTAAAAAAAAGGGGATATTAAATCATTTGCACATGTATGCCTCTGGGGTTCATGGTCACAAACAGCTTGGAAACGAAGAAAATCGAAGAGGCAGACATTCAGGGCTCTGCATTATTATGGGGCGGAGTTGTAAAAATGTTTAAAAAAAGCTCTACTAAGTAATTTGCACACGGTTCTCATTGCGCCCATTCGATTCATTATGACTCCGTGGATATGAAAAAACATTTGGCAGACATTTTGCTCACTGATTTTTAGGTGTATAACTGTTTGAAATTCACGGAATCAAGGGGAAGCGGGTATTGCATGGGATTATTGTCATTCTTTATAGTCTATTGTTATTATTTAGTTTGATATTATTCGCTGAAGTCGCGGTAACTTCTTCTGAAGCTGAAATCTATGGAATCCCATTTTTTATGGTAACTTCTTCTGAAGCTGAAATCTATGGCATCACATTTTTTATAACGCAAGAGAAAATGAAATGCGTTTGAAACTTTAACTAGAGTAAATGTTTTTTTTTTTTAATGTATGCTTGAATTTAATCTGAATAAGTATTACAGACTCTAACTTATTCGAAATACGTAGATGTTTAACATAGGCTCTATTTTTCTCTTCCTACCTGCGGACACGTAGGTAACAGGTAGAATCCGAATATTTCTGACGCGTGTTTAAAATTGAATTTTGTAGCTTGGCGCGAGCGTCGGGTTGAAAAAAATAATTCAAATGGTCTGCCTTTGAAATATCAGAGGCCTGAACGTCTGCCTCATCGAGTTTCTTGGTTTTCATGATAAATTCAAACATCAATCCAAGAGGCAGACATGTGCATATAGCACTTTTTTTATTTTTTTACGTTTTTGAAACGCTGTCAATAGCGAACGCAGAGGCAACGTGCTGACAGACTATTATTCCGTGGTCCTTCTCGTTGTTATTAATCGAACAATTTCAATCTGCCAAGTGTGCACTTCATATAGTTTTTTAAATCATTAAAAAAACTTAAAAAATTGAAAACTACAAAAGTCAGAGCCCTGGATGTCTGCCTCTACGAATTTTTGTGTTTGCAGGATGACTATGATCATCAGCCCCAGAGGCAGACATGTGCATATAATATCACCCACCTTTTTTTTCAACATTTTTGAAACGCTGTAAATTGACAACGCAGCGCCACCTGGTGGCGCTGCGTTGTCAATTTACAGCCACCAGGTGGCAGACGAGGTTCATGATGTTTCTTAGGGTATATTTATCACTATTAATAACGTCTGCCATGTGTGCTGATCATATAGAAATTTTGCTCGCCAGCTCCCTAACTATAAGTTCGACACATAACAAGAATTAAGTCTTCACAATTCATTTAACAAGTGAGTGTATAACCCTGTTAATTTAAAGAGCCTACCTGTTCAATTGCTTCTCGCTCGGCCTTCATTTTCTCTTCTTCAGCGGCCTCTATTATAGTTGATATGTCTTTTCCTCTACCCTGATTCCCTGCACTCGTTGTAGGCTCCACATACTCTTCCTGTATAAAACATACAAAATATATAATAATAGATTAGACAGCTAACTTAGTTTTATGTTTGATCTAACCAATCCGTCTTTAATCCACTGTATATATAGGTCAGTTAATTATAGCTGGCACGTTCACAGTACTCACACTTAATATGCAATTTCACTATACAGTATGTTTAAAAATTAAAACTATAATATATGTTTGCATCATGATAAAAGTTAATAGTTATCGTACGCAGATTTATTACTTAGGCTGTTTACACACACGCCGCAGCGGCAGCGGCAACGCCACCGCGGCGGCGTCGCTGCATACTCATCCTTTTATTTCTATGGGCCCTTTTCACACGGCACCGCCGCGGCGGCGGCAGCGAGCGGTGCCGCAGTTTTCAAAAAACATATGAGACTAGTCGGACCCATAGAGAAAAATAATACATACACCGGTCATAGAGAGCCTCCTCGCAGAATTTTTTGAAGACTAATGTAATAATAATAATATTATTTTTTTTATCAGAAGATATAAATAATATCAGAAGAGCTGCAGGTGCGTTGCCGGCCTTTTAAGAGGGAATACGCTCTCTTCTTGAAGGTTTGCAAGTCGTATAGGTCTGGAAATACTGCTGGTGACAGTTCATTCCAGAGTTTTACAGTGCGCGGCAGAAAGTTACGCGAAAAACGCACGGTGGAAGACTGCCACTCATCAAGGTGATGAGGATGGTATATTTTTCGCGTCGGACGATGGCACACGACAACTGATAGAGGATGCAGAGTGAAGCTACATCTCGGCACAATTCCAAGGGGTCCAAGCTGTTTGAAACACTATGGCACTCAACAATTCGAGCGGCACTTCGTTGGATGCGATCCAGAGGGAGCAGTTGGTATTTTTGCGCCCCTGCCCAGAGATGAGAACAATATTCCATATGAGCCGAACCTGCGCCTTGTAGAGTTGTAGGCGTTGATATCTATGGACGCTTCACACCACGTCAGTCTGGCCCCGTGCTAAGTACCTGAAGGACTTGTGTTACGGGTACCAGACAACGGAAAAACATTTAATACTTTTATACTATACATATATTTAAGATTTTTATTATATCATACACATATTTAATACACATCCAGACCCGGGAACATTGAAAACTTTTTGTTCCGTCAGCGGGATTCGAACCCCCGGCTTGAGCTGCCACACACTCAACCAATTGAGCCACAGAGGTCGTCAAAATGTGAATTGATGGCTACACTGCGCCATCTGATATTAACTTCCACAAACTTTTAGCATGTATAAACGCATATATATATACTCGTTTGAATCGCGTATACGCGCAGATTACGCGCGTATATACGCGAAAATAGTTAAGTTATTGAAGTTATTACATATAGTACTTATACACTTATAATATTAATCTATCACAGTACAGCGCGTCGGCGCATGTTTCGTGAGTCGACGGCTCGCATTCATACATGCATGTGCAGTACTTCACAATAGCAAGTTTTTTACAGTTTCGTACAATAATTGTCTAGTCTATTACAATGTAATTATCATATTGTGTAAACAGCCTTAGGCACAAAATTATCGTATGTGTACGGTAATTATCGTACAGTTCCGAACACTGGCCGCGCGCCGATCACACGTGACTGACTTGTAACATCACGCTGTATTTATAAACAGTAGCAAAAGAAAAACAATAACTGTCCCCTTCACGCTCATAAGATAGGCCGCGCGCGAGAGAGACGGGCAGACTTTTCATGATGCGTATGCAGTACAACGTCACGCCACGCGCTTATTCACAGACACTACACAAGCGCAATATGTAAATGTGTTGTTCGTGCCAGCTTTAGTTAACTGACCTATAGTCACGTATGTATTATAAACAACAACAGTAAACCAATTGCTGCATGGTATAACCCAGTGTTTTTCAACCTTTTTTATAATGGGACGCCCCTAGAGTAAAAATATTTCGCGACCCCCCAATCCTTTGCTTTTGTATCAGGTATGTATGTTTAGTAAATACCTTAGTAAGTGCAAGTGTAAAACATCATTTATTTTCGAGTATCCCATACATCAGAATTACCTTAATGGCGGAGCTGATGAGTCTGTCGTACTCCTGCGAGCGGTAGGATACGGGCAGCTGGCGGCGCGCACGCAGCCTGTACACGCCACCCGATGATGATGACCACGAACTACTGTCCGACTCTGAAATTAAATATTATATTAAATGGTGTGTTGCTAAACTTAACAGTATCCTGGCTATTGTATTGTATGTATTGTCCAATCCTGTCCGTAGCGGTCATTAACCCCCTGTCAAAAAACTTGACATATTGTATCGTTTTCTATACAGCGACTGATAGTGAAGTGACAGATGTTTCTAGTCTAGGGCGATATCATATTTTGCTTACTCGATGAGAACTGAATAGTGAATATAGAGTATTCAGTTCTCATCGAAGTTCGAACTCATAAAAAGTTGAGATTATCATTCTAAGGGTCAATTCAGACCGCAACGCGACGCGTAGATGCATTTCTAAATTTGTACTGAATTGACAGATTTCGTGAGCGTGAGACGTCTTGCAAATCTGTCAAATCCATACAAATTTAGAAATGCATCTACGCGTCGCGTTGCGGTCCGAATTGACCCTAAGAGTTACCAAGAGGTTTTCTGATGAATCTATAAAAGCGCAGTATAGACCAATGTCGTCAATGTTGAAATCTACCATTTTGTCCCTTAAAACTGTCAGAATTTGCACCATAACACTTATGTTTCTTCGTATGTGTTCATATATGTCAGTTCCTTATTTATGAGAATGAGATTTTGTAGCTTTATATTAAGCATCTAAATCACTACATAGTATAAAACAAAGTCGCTTTTTCTGTCCTCATGTCCCTTTGTTCCCTTTAATCTTTAAAACTACGCAATGGATTTTGATGCGGTTTTCTTTAATAGATAAAATGATTAAAGAGGCACAGACATAGATCAAGATAGATACCGCATGTGTCTGTACTTCGCGTGCCATATTGCGTTCCCAAACGACGAGCAATGCTCGTCTTTCGAAAGTCTTTTCTTTAGTCTGCTATCGGAATCGGACGTCAATCGGAATTTTAAAAATGCCTAAATGCCTTAAAATGTCGTATTGAGCTGTAGAAATTCAAATAGAAACGTTGGCCTTGATAATGGACACGTTTCTTATCATCGGTACGTCACAGTAGGTAGTAAAAAAGTGGCACGCTCGTTTTCATACAAATGGAGCGACATGCGGTATCTATCTTGATCTATGTCTGTGCGATGGTATATATTGTCTATCTCTTATGGATATCCCACAATAACATTTTTTCGTCATTTACTTTTTACTACAAATAATGGCTAATTTTAGAAGCGATTTTAACCAATATGGCATTAATCCTTATTTAATTAAATACTATATGGCCCTTTACAGCATATGATTTAAATGAATAATATTTTCGAAGATATCACTGATTTAAAAATTGCGGGACGTAGGTTTTGCGGCGGTACCGGCCAATGCGGGCTACGGGTAGTAATGAATATAAATCAAAAGTACTGAATCGATTTTAATCATTTTTTCAGTGAGTGACATAGGCTAAGTATATATTTTATACCCGTGCGAAGCCGGGGAGGGTCGCTAGTTCTAAACTATATCAAAGTATTCATGGTGGATTAAAATTACAGAATCAAGGTACAGAATAAACCCTTAATACTATCAGAGAAGTTGATTCATAGGCAGATGGGCGACCAACGTAATTTGGTCACGTTATATTTTGATATAGCTGTCCCGGCAAACGTTGTTTTGCCATTTAAAGTATTTCTACTTCATCAGTTGATACAAAATCTTACCCCTTCTTTTGTCCCATAACAGGGGTGGGGGGAAAACTTTATACACCAGATGTTAAGTTGGAAAACACAGTTAATAATATGAAGTAAGTCCATTAAAGAAAAAAGTTTGATACAAAATCTGACCCCCTCTTTCGTCCCCTTAGAGGGAGGGGTGGGGGGGGGGGTTTATACACCAGATGTTGAGTTGGAAGAAGACAAATATATCTGCGAAAACCGTATGCAAATCGGATCAGTAGTTTTCGTGTTAAAGAAAAAAGTTTGATACAAAATCTGACCCCCTCTTTTGTCCCCTTAGAGGGGTGGGGGAATTTTTTTATACACCAGATGTTAAGTTGGAAGAAGACAAATATATCTGCAAAAATCGCATTCAAATCGGATCAGTAGTTTTCGTGTGATAGTGGAACAAACATACAGACAGACAGACAGACAAAAAACTAACCACATTTTTGGCTTCTATAGCGATGTAGTGACACCCCCCGCTTATTATTTTTTGAATATCTTTAATGTACAGAATTTTCATTTCTACAGTTTTATCTTATGTATAGATAACGTGACCAAATTATGTTGGTCCGCCATCTGCCAACCCAGCCGACAGATAACCACTTATTAAATTGACATAACTCGACCAAGTGACGTAGGTCCGTCAACTACCTATGAATCAATTTCTTCTATAGCTATGTCCACACTGTGCACTTTCGTCTTCAATTTTCATCATCTTCTTTCATTCAACTTTCGTATTGGCGCATTCAATAATTGAATGCGTCAACGAACGCAACGCCAACATTGTCATTAAAGAACAAAGCGAAAGTTTTGGATACGGTCAGAGGGGTCACGTTCGCTGTTGACTGCGCTATAACGCATGCCCTTGATGAACAAAAAAAGGCACAGTGTGGACAAAGCTATTGGTACATACGAGACTCATCGTCCGATTTCTTGTCTTCAGTCTTTTCAGTGTTCGGTTTCTCGTCGGCCTTCTCCTCTGGCGGTGCTTCCAATTTCCTCCGTTTCCTCTCTTCTTCAACACTCGCTAGGAGCTTGTCATACTTCACCAACTCATCTTCCAGTGCCGTTATTAACATTTTCTGCCATAAACAATGAAAATTAATTTAAAAGTGCCTTTGAATTTTTTTAATAATATAGCTTTTATAAGTTATAGTAATGTTTTATTTTTATATGGAATATTTCTTCTTCTCATGACAAACTTATAAATTATGTTATTCCACAGATGTGAGACTAAATAGGCCGAAAAAACTATGCAGTTCGTACAGGGGCTTTACACTTAAAAACTGATTTGACTTCGATTATGAGTTTGATCCGATGTCGATTTCGATTCTATTTCGATCGTGATCCCCAGAACAAACTCAAAGTACAACTAAACGTCAAATTTTTAGATACTGATAATAGTTGCAAATTGAGCCACCGCATGATCGTGCGCTAATGTATCTGTCGAGAGTACCCAATTCTACTGAGATCGAGTTAATTTGATTATCGATTGTGTCAAAAGTAGGGGGACAGTATACTCACGTGGCTGCACGGCGGGCAGAACCAGTCACCCTCCGGTATCAGCAGCAGCACGGGCTTGAGGCAGGAGGCGTGGTAGCCGGCGTCGCAGCTGTCGCACAGCAGCACCCGCTCCTGCTGCGACCCGCTGCTGACAGTATACTCACGTGGCTGCACGTCGGGCAGAACCAGTCACCCTCCGGTATCAACAGCACGGGCTTGAGGCAGGAGGCATGGTAGCCAGCATCGCAGCTGTCGCACAGCAGCACCCGCTCCTGCTGCGACCCGCTGCTGACAGTATACTCACGTGGCTGCACGTCGGGCAGAACCAGTCACCCTCCGGTATCAACAGCACGGGCTTGAGGCAGGAGGCGTGGTAGCCGGCATCGCAGCTGTCGCACAGCAGCACCCGCTCCTGCTGCGACCCGCTGCTGACAGTATACTCACGTGGCTGCACGTCGGGCAGAACCAGTCACCCTCCGGTATCAACAGCACGGGCTTGAGGCAGGAGGCGTGGTAGCCGGCGTCGCAGCTGTCGCACAGCAGCACCCGCTCCTGCTGCGACCCGCTGCTGACAGTATACTCACGTGGCTGCACGTCGGGCAGAACCAGTCACCCTCCGGTATCAACAGCACGGGCTTGAGGCAGGAGGCGTGGTAGCCGGCGTCGCAGCTGTCGCACAGCAGCACCCGCTCCTGCTGCGACCCGCTGCTGACAGTATACTCACGTGGCTGCACGTCGGGCAGAACCAGTCACCCTCCGGTATCAACAGCACGGGCTTGAGGCAGGAGGCGTGGTAGCCGGCGTCGCAGCTGTCGCACAGCAGCACCCGCTCCTGCTGCGACCCGCTGCTGACAGTATACTCACGTGGCTGCACGTCGGGCAGAACCAGTCACCCTCCGGTATCAACAGCACGGGCTTGAGGCAGGAGGCGTGGTAGCCGGCGTCGCAGCTGTCGCACAGCAGCACCCGCTCCTGCTGCGACCCGCTGCTGACAGTATACTCACGTGGCTGCACGGCGGGCAGAACCAGTCACCCTCTGGTATCAACAGCAGCACGGGCTTGAGGCAGGAGGCGTGGTAGCCGGCGTCGCAGCTGTCGCACAGCAGCACCCACTCCGGCTGCGACCCGCTGCCGCACCGCACGCATGCTCCGTCTTCGTCCACTGATGACAAAACATAACATGTAGTAAAATAATTATTCAGCGCGCAGCGGCGCGACGGCGGCGCGGCGCGTGACAATGTACCATCGAGGAAATTGATTCCTAGGCAGTTGACGGACCAACGTCATTTGGTCGGCGTATGTCAATTCAATGTTAGCTGTGATCGGTCGGATGGGTTTGACTTAACGCGACCAAATTACTTAGGTCCGCCATCTGCCTAGGAATCAACTTCTTTGATAGTACATAGGCTGCACTAAAATGGAATGTTTTCAAATTTCACTGTTCCTGTCTTATTAAAATATTTTTAATTGAAAACTCCTTGGTTTTAAAAATCGAATACCATATTTTATTTATTTTAAAAAAAGATTCTCGGTCTTGTCACAAGGTCTTGTCAAACTTGTTTAGTCGTTGAGAAAATGGAATTGACTCGAGAAAATTCTAGAGCGATGATTTATTATGACTTTCGAAGTGGTTTAACACAAAAACAGTGTGTTGACCGGATGATTTCTGCATTTGGTGATGAAGCCCCATCCAAAACCACAATTTATCGCTGGTTTGCTGAATTTCAACGTGGACGTGTCATGCTCAGTGATGATCTCCGTCAAGGTCGTCCAAAAACTACAGTTACCCAAGAAAACGTTGATGCTGTCCGTAAGCTGATTGAGAAAGATCGACATGTGATATACCGCGAAATTCAGGCAACTTGTCTAAAGTTGGCATGAGTACAAATAATAATCTTGCATGAACAATTAAGTTTAAAAAAAATGTTTTCCCGATAGATACTGCATTTGCTCTGTGAAGAGCAAAAAGCGGCTCGCGTTACTTGGTGCGTCAGAACTCTCGAAAGATTTCACGCAGGATCCTCAAATGCTGTATACAACATCGTATCAGATGACGAATCCTGAATATACGCGTACGAACTCGAAACAAAAAAACAGTCACGAGTTTGGGTGTTCGAAAATGAGTTAAAGCCAACAAAAATTGTTCGTTCACGGAGTGTTGCAAAAAAAATGGTGGCCACGTTTGTCTCCAAAACCGGCCATGTTGCGACTATTCCTCATGAGGGACAAAGAACGGTTAATGCAGAATGGTATGCTAACATTTGTTTGCCACAGGTCGTTTTTGAACTCCGTAAAGAGAACTGCAACCGCCGCATCATCCTCCATCACGACAATGCGAGTTCTCACACCGCGCACAGAACAAGAGTTTTAGAGCAAGAAAACATAGAATTATTAGACCATCCGCCGTACAGCCCCGACCTAAGCCCTAATGATTTCTATACTTTCCCTAAAATAAACAATAAATTGCGTGGTCAGAGATTTTCATCACCTGAAGAAGCTGTGGACGCCTACAAAACGGCCATTTTGGAGACCCCAACTTCCGAATGGAATGGTTGCTTCAATGATTGGTTCCATCGTATGGAAAAATGTGTCAAATTTCGCGGAGAATACTTCGAAAAGCAATAAATACATTTTTAAACTAGACGTTCCGCGCGGCTTCGCCCGCGTAAATTAGATATTTCACAGACAAATCAGTCTACAAAAAATAGCCTATGATCCTTCACGTGGTCTACTTCTTATCTGACCGAAATAACAGACAATAACTCTAGTAGTTCGTGAGATAAGCCCTTTCAAATAATTTCCCCCGTTTTTTCCACATTTTCTTCTATTTCTTCGCTCCTATTAGTCTTAGCGTGATAAAATATAGCCTATAGCCTTCCTCGATAAATGGGATATCTAACACTGAAAGAATTTTTCAAATCGGACCAGTAGTTCCTGAGATTAGCGCGTTCAAATAAGCCCTTTCAAATAATTTCCCCCCGTTTTTTCCACAAATTTCCTCTATTTCTTCGCTCCTATTAGTCTTAGGGTGATAAAATATAGCCTATAGCCTTTCTCGATAAATGGACTATCTAACACTGAAAGAATTTTTCGAATCGGACCAGTAGTTTCTGAGATTAGCGCGTTCAAACAAACAAACAAACTAACAAACTCTTCCGCTTTATAATATTAGTATAGATAGTAATGTTGTGTCACTTCCTTGATTCCCGAAATTTTCAGTGCTGCCCCCGTAGGTTGTCTAACTGTCACACTCAGAGACAAATATTAATCACTTAAGGCCCTTTTCACATGCATACGGTTGTCGTCTAAGCGGCCCGGCGCCGTGCCGTGCTAAGCCTTTCACATGTACACGGTTTTCGCACGGTCACCCAGCAACGCGGCGGGTGGCGGTGGCAGTATTCATGCTGCGGAAAACGTCCGGGCCCCTGTGATGTTAGCGATTGTCGTGCCGTGTTGCACTTATGTCATGTGAACAGGTCTATACTTATCCATACATGACTGCAAAGACGGCTACCGCGCCGTAACCGCGTTTGTAGTGGGTAAACACGGGTGACACAGGGTCACGGCACGGTCGCCGTGCCATGTGAAAGCTGTCTAAGTAGCTCATACATTTCTACTTTGTACGGCACGGCGACCGCGCCGCAACCGTATGCATGTGAAAAGGGCCTAACTGTAATTAAATTAAGATTTCGACAAAAACCCCATACATTATCTGTTAAATTCTTGATTAAATTGTAGTTTAATCATCATTAAATGTCTCTAAGTTCAGCAGTTAATGTTAATTTTTGAGTATACTAATGTCACTGAGTTTAACAAAATGAGGAAAATATTGAACAATATATTTAGTTACCTTCTTGCAATGTCCGCACCCTTTTCAGGGGCTCTGCTGGTTCACCATTCTCCAGATCTGATTCCGGTGAGAATTCATGGTCTGACTTAGTAATGTTGATGGCTGTGAAACATAAACAATTATTAAAACAATGTCAGTAATTTTTATGATTTCACTTTTAAATATTGGAATACTGATATTTATTGAGATAGAAAGTTTTTAGAGAAGCAGTTGTTAGAGAAATATTGGATATACTATAATTTTAAGTATTCTCAAACTTCTAACCATTTACATTTATGAATTCAACACAAGGCTATTGAATATGAATCCCACACTAACATTGTAGGATTAATAGTCTTAGAGCGAATCCACAAAATAACTAATGTGGTGCGTTGCAACAACACAATACAAGACGGTGACAACACGTCAATAACCCTCCAACTTCGACTCCTGTCCATCAAACCGTCAAAACAACAATCTGAAATACAAGAAAACGCCGACGCAACTCATTAATATAATATTGCGTCGCCGTAACGGCGTTTTGCACGAAACATTTTTGTAAAACGCCGCTGCGGTGTGCACTGGGCAACGTTACATAGTTCTAAAAATTTATTTTAAGTTATTGCATAGCTTTTATCGCGGGCTTTGAGCGCGGCGACCGAATCAAGAAATTCCGTAACGAAAAAAACCTAACACATAGTTTAATATTGTTTCAGTTCGGCAGATTTCGGCACGGCATTTGAGTGCGTGCGACTAGACGTCTGGTGTAGACTAGATGCTATGCAATAGCTTTACCGCGGCAGTTCCCGAGTGCCGCACATATTTATCATTATACTAACGTTCAGGCTCCTCATGTTCGAACAGCGGCTCATCGGACTCCGAGTCTGGTTCAGGGGAGGAGTCAGACCGCCACTTGCGTCGCGCACGCCGCGGCGCCTCCTCCGAGCTGCTGCCGGCACTCGCTTTCCACTCCTCCTCATCGTCTTTTGACTGAAAAGAGTGAATAATGGAGTAGGAAGTCGCATTTCCTCTTCATAGGTATAGAAGAACTGCGGGGCTAAAATGGTCGCATAGCAATTCCTCTCAATCAATTCACAAAATGAATTGTCAAAACTGTCAAAGTCACGAATGTCAAATTAGTACGAATTTAGACCAATTGAATTGGTCAAACTCACGAATGTCAAATTAGTACGAATTTAGACCAATTGAATTGGTCTAAATTTGACATTCGTGCGTTTGACAGTTTTGACAATTGATTTTGTGAATTGATTGAGAGGAATTGCTATGCGACTATTTTAGCCCCGCAGATTTAAATAACATTTTAAGTGAAACAAACTAAAATATATTATAGTCATTTGGTTGGATTATGTATATAGGGTTTATGTTAGCCATAATCTGTTAGGCTGACCAAATTACATAGGTCGTCAGACTATGAATTAGTTTTTCTGATAGAATTAACTCATGTTATGTTAAAACAGTCATTGTACCATCTACACAGGTTTTCAACTATGGACTGAATGTTGTAACATCAAAAGTACATAAAAAGTAGCTTTAAAAAATATTAACAACTAGCTGTGCCCCACGGTGTTACCCGCGGTTAAAGTGATATATAATAAAATACTATGAAAAGTACCAATAATAGGGTCAAAATGGTATACCTCGGTGCAAAATCTTACTTGTTGGTAGCATATGCTTAGAATACTTCTCATGAAACCGAAGTCACCACATGTTTCCATATAAATTTTGAGGAGTTCCCTCGACTAATTATGGATCCCTTCATCAGGTCACCACTTTTACGAATATGGTACCAAAAAGTTTGAAAATCGGTTCACAATGGCGGAGTAATCGTTGAACCTAGTCTCTGGTTGAACATAAAAAAACAAACATAACACCTCCTCCATTTTGAAAGTCGGTTAAAATTGTAGCCTATGTGTTATTCTGATGTATAAGCTATATTATTGTAAAGTTTCATTAAAATCCATTCAGTAGTTTTTGCGTGAAAGAGTAACAAACATCCATACATCCATACGTACAATCTTTCGCCTTTATAATATTAGTAGGATAGTTAGCATGCCTATCATGGTCACCATGGAAAGGCTCCCTAGGAAAGAAACAAAGCAACAGAATGAGAAAGGAAATCTGATACTTTCAACAGTGCTAGCCTGCCGCAGTGGAAAAAACTTCCAATAAAAGACCATTACCTTTTTGTTGTGTATCATCTTCATTTCTCTAAGCGCCACCTCTTCAGCGTGACGTCTTTCAGCCTCCTCCTTGATTTTCATCTCGGCTATTCTACGCGAGTGCCGCACTGGAGTGTCTGACTCCTCAGACTCAACTTTCGCTTTTGCTTTCTCTTTGATGACTTTTTTGGATTTCTTCTTCAGATTCTTCTTTGATTTTCTCCCAGCTGCAAGTATTATATAAAATGTTAAGCTATTGCATAGCTTTTATCGCGGGATTTGAACGCGGCGACCGAATCAAGAAATTCCGTAACGAAAATAAACCTAACACCCCACACTCCGACCGTCACAGCGGTGCGACGTTGAAAGCCGTGCATTGTCTAACATCGTTTCAGTTCGGCAGACTTCGACACGGTGTTTGTGTGCGTGCGACTAGAAGTATGCGTGAAGACTAGCTGCTAACTGCTCATAACTGATTATATCTCTTTTAAACACAATGCTAGGTGAGACAGCAAATAAAATAAATAATTTTAATTGCATAAGTTGATAAAAAATGCTGTGCAATAAGCTTTAGCGCGACAGTCCCCAAATGCCACACATATTTTTTTATTAAATGATATTGTGCATTATACTATGACCAATATTGTTTGATACTCCGAGTTTTTTGTAACATGAGAAATTTTACTGTTTACTCTGGTGAAGTTCTTAATAAGCTCGTTATTAAATAAATTACATAATAATACCATAGAAAATATATACTATAGAACCAACAATTAATAACATGCAGATAACTATACCTAAATTCTGTAAAGTTTCATCTTCTGATTCACTTGAAGATTTTGCCATCAGTTTAGCTTCCACTTTTTTCCTAAAAAAATTTAAATGTTTAGTCTACTTCAAAGTTGTGTTTTAGAAGATAAATAAATCCTAAACTCTAAAAAAATCCAATAGCTTAAGATTTTCCATAAAAATAAATTACCTGGGAGATGTTAAAACTTTCTTGGTTTTCATTTTTAATCTTTTACCTCCTTTAACTGGTTCTTCCTCTTCACTTTCGCTCTGAGATTCATTAGATTTATCACCTGTTGTATTTAACAAACTTCTTTTTAAAGCTCTACTTTGTTTTTTTACAACACTCTTATCTTTATTAGATTCATCACTTTTTCTTAAAATCTTAGTTTTTGCTTTTCCTTTCCGTGCTTTGATCTTTTTTCTCGTAGCAATTTCTTGATCATCCGAATTCACTTCCATATTGTCATTGGCTTCACTTTTTTCATTTTTAGCTTCATCACTTTCATCATTATTTTCTTTTTTATCTTCAGTGCTTTCAACTTCTTTTGAATTGGATACAACCTCTGTAGAATCTTCTAATGATTCTAGCTTTAGCTTTTTAGTTGGAAGGTCGTCTTCAACTTTTTGTTCTTTATCAGAAGACTTCTCAACATCATTTTCCGTATTTTCCTGATCACAATGGTCATTTTCGGAAGATAGACTACTTTTCCTTTTTTCTATAATACTGGTTTTGCTATTTTGACAGTTTTCATTTTCAGAGACTATTGCACTATCTTCTTTTTTGTTTTTCTGCAAAACACTTTTTTTTTTAACTTTAGTCCTAAGTTTTTTCCTTCTTTTATTAGTATGTACATTTTTACTATCTTTAATACTTTTGTGTGTAACACTACTATCTCTTTTATCGCTTTCTTCATTCAAATTAGAACCATTAGCTTTGTCACAATCCCTTATACAATGCTTTTTAGGATCTGATTTTGGTGTTTCTGTACTATCTTCTAATTGTTTTTTTAATGATCGCTTATTTACAACACTACTTCTAAGCTTTACATTTTTTACTTTCTTATTACTAGAGTTAGATAAATTGTGATTTTGACCGTTGCATTCTTCAACAGGAGTTTCTTCTTTATTGTCATGTTCAGTTTTTTCTATTGCATCAGGGTTTCCTGTATCATTATCTGCACCCCAACCATCTCCAAAAACATAAAAAACTGGTTCTTCAATCTCTTCTCCAAAAAAATATGAACTTTCACAATCTGCACCATTGCCTTCACCCGTCACAACTATAACAGGCTCTTCAATAGCTTCACTCACAAATTCATCTTCAGTTTTTTCTGCAGGCTTAGTTTCTGCATCTGGTTGGTCTGCAGGATTCGTTTCTTCATCTGCTTGGTCAGCAGACTTTGTTTCCTCATCTGGATCTGAGGATTTTTCTTCAGGACCAGCAGGTTTACTAGTACTATCTTCACCACTAATATCACTAGCTTCCATATTTGTTAATTTATCCTTATTATCTATATTTTCACTTAAATTAATACTTTCTTCTGTGCCTTTCTCTTTCTGTTTAGGCTCCTCCTGATGTTCCTCTTTTATTTCTTCTTTCAAATCTATTGTATCACCCTTTTTCTCTTCACACTCTTCAATTTTTTCCTGATGTTTCTGATTATCACTTTCATGGTCGGATTCTGATTCCGGACTTAAAAACTCTTCATTTTCTTCTTCGCCTGCAGTTTCTTTACTAGGCTTATTATCCTGAAAGAAATTAAAATTAGTATATCTTTCTATATATAAAAGCAAGAATTTATATTTCATTTTACTTACTTCTGTAGTTTGAGGTACATCTGTACTGTTAGAATCTTCATTATTAGATATAGCTGAAGCTGTTATTTCTTCTCCACTCTTCAACTGATTTATAACTTTGACCAGCTCTTCTCGATTACTGTAAATGTGAGCATGTGATAAATACAAATAGTTGCATACGATGTATGTCTACCAGCAACTATATTATGGTAGCAAAATACCATAATTTACAAAATGTAAGGCTTCTAGGACCAAAAGAAATTAATAACCTTTCATCTGTCACGAACTGTCAAACCATTTTCGAAAATTTTTCATTTTCCAATTACTCTCATTAAACTGATTAAATTATCTAAAGAAATTACCATGAAAGCTATATATAATTTTTATATAATTAGAATTTTTAATAAATAAGCTATTAGCCGCAAATACACATAGTTTTATATTTGAAACAAAATACTAAATCGGTGGTCTGCAAAGTAGAAGAAGAACTTTTGAATAGTTTTAGAGTAAGATGCCCATTTTGGGCGCTTGACAGATGAGCTAATAACATACCATGCTATTAATTGCCATGTTTCCTCATCTTGGTCTTCCTTGTATAGGCACAAATTAGCTTCATGATCAACTTGTAACCAATAAACACATCCATTCTTGTCTCGCCCAACAGGATTTAGTCTGAGCTCCTTACATGATATTGCATTAACAGCACTTTTAAACTTTGGGTGGCAGGTAAATTGGTATTCTAACAATAGCTAAAAAATATATCAAATTTTATCAATATTAAACTAAACAAACAAGAGAAATCATACATTGTGGTATGTAAAAGGTGCACAGCTTACTTTTAATATGGTTAATTTAACTTGAGTGCTAGCTTTCTTATACGAAAATCTCTCGATTTCCCACGCCTCTTGATGATGTGCTTGCTGGTGACAGAACTTTATCAGACACCTTTCCCATCGATTATTTTGAACGGACTTCAACGCTCGCCGCAATAATCGTACGTGTAACTCTTTCAGCGGATCCAACACTAGAAACACAAAGTGCTCGTAATTATTATGCTACGTATTTTTATAGTTTGTTTATCATACTTGACATTGCTACCGTTACTTTACCTTCTTGGGTGTTCTCGATTAGTTCCTGGAGTTTCGTTATAGTGGGTACGTCTAAGCTGTATAATTCACCAAAAACTTTCAAGAACGAGTAAATAACAGCGAAATTAGGATCATTCGTACAAGAAATTTCTCCATCAGACGCCATCGCCGTCAATTATAATACTTTTACACATAACATAGCTTAACGATTTTCACTACCGGTATATAGTTTTCTCAATTATAGCTTTTGAATTCATAAAAAACATGTACATGATTCACGAAAATATCATCTTTGAACAATCACTGAAAGCTTCTTTCCTTTTAGAAAATAAAATAAAACTTAGATGACAGCCATCGCCACATCATAGACAATTATTATTGTTTCTACAACTTGAACTCTTGATTCTTGAAGCATGCCGTCATCGGTCTAGAAAGTAGAAACTGGCTTATGCTTGATTTACACGGGTGACTAAAGCCGCACGATTTACGCCGCACGGCGAAAATCGACCGTGTAAATGGCAATTCGAGTTTCGACTACGCCGCATGCGGCTAAAGTCGCAAGCCCCAAAGTCGTGCGGCCAGCGGCCGCATGCGGCTGGTGACGAAAATCGACCGTGCAATTTGCAAACGCTCAGTCGCAAGCGATCGCTTGCTGCGAATACTACTGTAGCGATTGGTAGCGAGTGACTTGCCGGGTGACTAAAATCGACCCGTTAGTCACCCGTGTAAATGGGGTGGCGCGGGCGATTCGACTTGGACAGGCGATTCGACTGGTGACTTGCCGGGTGACTAAAATCGACCCGTTAGTCACCCGTGTAAATCAAGCATTATAAGTACGAGTTCCGTTTTCCGAATGTCGTTAATTTTTATATTAATTTTCATTACAGAAACCTAAAACTCTGTAAAATGTAGTGAAATGTGGTAGTAAACGAATAAAATAATGTTCCTACTGTTCCTAGTCTATTAGGCTGCCTTCACATTATGTCGCGGGTACCGCCGCAGCCGCGCTGCAGCCGCGGGACTTCCATTATAAAGCAATAAATAGGTGTCGAAAATTATTTATTGTTCTAAGGATAAATCTTTTTTCTTAGGGTCGATTTACCTAAAGAATAAATATGACATATTGACATTTTTTTCATATAAAGTCTGTCAAAATGCCAAATTTATTCCAGTGAAAAAATCAACCCTTAGAAGAATTCAATTAAGCATAAAAATAAAATAAAATATATTTTAAACAAACTAAAACAACGCCATAATAGTACAGGTTCTACAAAAAATTAGCTGGTTAGGCTTCCTTTTTAGGGTTCCGTAGGCAGTCAACCAAGTTTTGTTACTTTTGTTGTACAAGTTGATTTTTTGTATATTGATAGGTTAATAGTTATTTAATTTAAGAGTAAAATTGTCCTAAAAAAGAACAATCTATATTTTAGGACCATCAAATCAAAATATTTAATCCTTTCTATCTCTATTAGCTACCACTTTCAAGAATTTTTGCAGAAGAAATTGTCGTTCGTCATATGAAAATGAAGCTACTCACGAAAAATTAGCTTGATAGTAATTAAAAAAATTGTTCTAGGAAACCCAGATTATAAAATCTTTTTTCTTAAAATAAAAGTAAACCTAGAATACTGCAAACGTTAACGCTTAACATAATTATGGTAGGCGACATGCTCGTCACGACATTTTAGTAAAAAAAAACATAATTATGGCAACTACAAAAACCGGCCAAGTGCGAGTTGGACTCGCCCATGAAGGGTTCCGCAGCAGCAATAAGGTTTATTTTTTTGAAATTAAAAGGTTTTTGATTTATTTTTATATTTCAGTTGATTTAATGAAAGTTAAATTAGATTGGAAGATTATCTCTCGCAAACTATTCAGATTAGAAAAAAATGATATTAGAAAACCTCAATATGATTTTTGAAGACCTATCCATAGATACACCACACGCATAGGTTTAATTGAAAAATTTTTTTTATAATTTAGCTGTACCCATGGGGACCCCTAAAATTTTTAATAATTTTTCCATTATTATATCAAAATCTTAATGCGGTTCACAGAATACATCTACTTACCAAATTTCAATTGTATAGCTCCTATAGTTTCGGAGAAAAGTGGCTGTGACATACGGACAGACAGACAGACAGACAGACATGACGAATCTATAAGGGTTCTGATTTTTGCCATTTGGCTACGGAACCCTAAAAATGCGAGTAACGAACCGCATTCGTGAGTAACGTTTCGTTACTCGGTACTACATGGCGCATCCGTTACTCAGTACCTACCGAATAGGTACGTATTCCAGTATTATAGTACTCTGTGGTATTACGGTTTGCTACAGCCAGTGTTGCCACATCTCACTCATTTCACCTCCTTTCTGCCTATCTACCAACTTCGGTATCAAATCTACCTATTTTTTAACATATCATTGTTCACGTACATAAACGTTACAGACTCCTCGGATAGCATTTTGGTACATTGAGTCGTCTTGGCATAGTACTTCCTTCAGCAATTATTATCATTAAAAAAAACGGACCGCTACTACACAAGCTCAAAGCTGCAGCTGTTAAACCGTTCGCTCATTTTCGGAACGCAGATTAGTCTGTGAACGGTCCAAGACGTTATGCTGCGGCCGCACATGCGTAGTGCTTCGTGCTTGAGACGATCGCGATACCTTGGTATCGTCTCATAGCACGAAGCTTCGTGACGATAGACGCATTTGCGGCCGCGGCAACAAGAGTGGTGACAACAATACAATTGTTTTTTTCGCAAACCAGAACGTTTAACATTTTGGAACGAAACGTTAAGGCAGATTTACACGGTTCAATCACATTGAAAGTAATTTCGTTAAAAATCACTAAGCAATAAATATTCAATATGTAAATACGTAATAATACGTAATAAATAATAAGTAATACGTGTACGTGCATTCAATACGTGACAATGCCATGAAAATAATGAAATTGAAAGCAATATTGAATAGAAATTGCTAATAAAATTACTGATATGAGGGTGGTAGATCTACCAATTTTTGGTTCTAACATCCACCTAATTCTACTAATTTTTGACATGACGTCTACTGATTTTCTAATATTTGGTGTGGCAACACTGGCTCTAGTGCTGAGATCTGAAATCTCTCTTTTTGAAAGAAAAGACCAAGTTCAGTGTGTGTGTGTTTATTTTACTTGGAATAACTTTAGTTGCAGTTTTATCAACATTTTTGATACCAATCATAATGTCTTCAGTATGTTGTGGATCAAAAAAACAGAAGCTGAACAATTCTTTCGGCAATCATGTCGATCGACCTATAAACGGCTACCCAGAATCAGTAGCTATTCCTGATATGTGTTACTTTTGCTTTGATGTGTTGTATTGTCAGCTGCATAGCATGGATCCTCCACAAACGCCAAACTTTACGAATGATGCTTAGTGAGTATTGGTCCAGACTCCAGTTCATACAATGCTACCTGCCTCTGTATTCCATTGACCTTAAAAAACCTCTTCCGAGCTCCGACCATTAAACGGTGCGTGTTGCAATGCAACAAAGACTTCCTTTGTTCTGTTGTAATAGGCCTTATAAAAAGGAAAGTAAGATACCTAATGGAAGTATGTACCTAGTAAAAAATGTTACAATAAAAGTTAATAACTTGTTAGATTAAGTTCCAGAGCTAGCTGGTGTATACTGTGTGTAAATTACAATAATAAGTTTTCTCACTATTGTATAGTGCGAAAACTTAGTAAGTGTATATTATTCACTATTGGCTAAGGTGTTCTTTTTTACAATACAATCACATGATAAATTGATAATGAACACCAAGTACTTAAATAAACAAATGTGAAAATTCATTTATGTCAAACAGTAGACAAATACTATAATAATGACATAATAAATCAGGTACAATAATTATTATTTTAAATGATTGTAGCAATTTATATCTATAAATTAATTAAGCTTTTAAGAAGTTTCTTGGTGTAATGGTACCCTCCCTGACAATTCAATTTAATTTAAAAAATATATTTTCCAGAATATGGTATAAACAGATGTTAAACTTTGTGACTCCACAAAGGTGCACTGTATAAAACATAATACAAACATCCTTTTTAGGGTTCTGTACCCAAAGGGTAAAAACGGGACCCTATTACTAAGGTTCTTCTCGCCGGGTTAGTTCCCAAACCGTCGGTAGGCACCATGTAGTATCAACATTCTGAAAGCATTTTTTTAAAATCTATTCAGAAATGAAACTATTTTTATTTATTTTATTTTATTTTAAGACTTTGTTGTCTGTCCGTCTGTATGTCACCAGGCTGTAACTCAAGAACGGTAATAGCTAGAGAGTTGAAATTTTCACAGATTGTGTATATCTGTTGCCGCTATAACAACAAATACTAAAAACAAAATAAAATTAATATTTAAGGAGGACTCCCATACAGCAAACATGATTTTTTTGGCCTTTTTTCCTCGTAATCAATCATGGTAACAGTTAGGCACTTGAAATTTTCACAAAATCCTTAATTATATTTGTACTTTAATAATTAATAATAAAAATTAAAATAAAGTAAATATTTAAGGGGGGCTCCCATACAAAAACACAATTTTTTGTCTACTTTCACTCTATACCGGTACGGAATCCTTTGTGCGCGAGTCCGACTCGCACTTGGCCGATTTTTAATCACTGTTTTTAAGATTGCATTAAAATCCATTGAAGTGTTAAAAAAATTATAGACCAAATGTTGATTCGATAGGCTTTATAAACAAGTTTTTTTATACATAATATGACTGTTAGTATTGAATGTTGTAGTCAAAACCTTTTTTTTTCAGTCCCCTCTTTGTGACTTGGAAGATTGGAAAGGAACACCGTCTCAGGGGTTGCATTGGGACTTTCAATGCTATGCATTTACACTCAGGTATTTATTATTTAATTCATGAAGCCCCAAGCGGCCACATCCGGCCGCGATAACAATAGATAAGCTATTGAGTCTCGTTTTTCCACGATCGAAGGGTTAAATGATCTGGTTAGTTATATGTGCATATAACTAACCAGATCATTTAACTACAATTACTGTTGGTAATGTTGGTAGGGTCCTAATATTAGTGACATTATGTTATAAAATTACTTAAATAGGGTGAAATGACCAGTGATTGGACAGTACTAGTCATTGGACAGAGCACAACAACACAATATTTATTAAATTTGCTTTAAAAACTACCTGTTTTTCTTTAAAATCAGGCATTCTATTACTTTAAAAACAGGTAGTTTTTAAAGCAACCTTAATAAATATTGTGTTTTTCTGCTTTGTCCAATAACTGGTACTGTCCAATCACTAGTCACTTAGTCTTAGCTGGATATAATACTTAATAAATTTATTATAATTTGTGTTATAATAAATTGTGTTTTTTTTTTCTTATTTTAAATTTACATTTTATACATTACATTAATTTATAAAGTAATGATGTCTCCAAAATAACTGCAGCTTAACTTATATTTAAATTTTAACAATATTATGCTCTTCTCTTTAGTAGCAGCTACTGCTGCATAAGATGCACTTGAACCTAACTGAAATTGTGGAAAAATATATCAGAATGGTACGTACAAAAGACACAAAAGCAATCAGAAATTCAATGTAATGTGTTATTCCAGGATTGAGAGAGTATGCAATAACTAGTGCTTTAAAAGACTCCCGCTTTTCGCCGATTACTCGTGATGAGGTGCCTCGTTTGACTGTCTCTGTATCCATTCTCCAACATTTTGAAGAGGCTGAACATTATCTTGACTGGAAGCTTGGCAAACATGGTATCCGCATAGAATTTATCAGTGAACGAGGCTCCAAACGCACTGCAACCTACTTACCTCAAGTGGCTACTGAACAAGGTAAATGGGTTATCATTAAGTTTAAATTCTTAGACTTAAAAATTTATACATAATTATAATTATAAATTTATCAGTCTAAACACTATATAGTATATAATATAAAAATGTCTCGTATTGTATTATGTAAAAGTCAAATACATTTAACATAGCAATAGTCACTACTCACTATTGTTATTAATCCATCAAGCCCCAAGCGCCCACATGCGGCCGCGAAACAATTGAATATCTATTGTATCTCGTTTCCCACAATCGAGGGATTGATTCATCAAGCCCCATACGGTGACCGAGACACAATAGAATATCTATTGTGTCTCGTTTTCCCACGATCGACGGGTTAATAATTCCAAAGGTGATCGCTCTGTTTATCCATTCAAAGATAAAAATTAATTTGGAAACATTATCTAAAACTTTGAATACTGTGCAGAAGCTATCAATCAGCACTATAATACGCAATATTGTGTTATGACTTTATGAGTTGATGTTAAAGAGCTAACTATGCAATTTTCAAATTTCAGGTTGGGACCAAATACAAACAATTGATTCCCTCTTGCGAAAGGGTGGGTACAAGGCTGCTATTACTCCAGACATGAGACGCAGTATCAAACTCACTCGTTACCAATCTGAAGAAGTGTCTGCATCTTATAATGATTATTTGAACCAACGGTGCTAGCAAATGGTATCGGTGCCCTGTGGCCAAACAGGACTCTCAGACAATACATTCACAAACAAATTGTATTGGACGAGTGCAGGTGTTAGCAACGTAGTTTCTAGATATACTATACCATATGCAAGAGGAGTTAAAGGTCAGAATTATGCTCAAAGTGAATCCAGCCCCACTAGATCTTGTTACATCAACATGGTATGAAGTTAAATATCACTGCCAATTACATTCCTCAGAATGGGAAATGGTGCCATCAACGATAGTTGAGCTGACATTTTGTTACGAATGTGAAATGTTTACAAAATCAATAACATAGGTAAAAGCGAAGCCACATTGTTTCGTTGCGTTGCGTCGCCACGTTGCGTCGCCACGTCGCAATAGAATGCATTGGATGAGATATCTGTGATGTCGCATCACAGATATTAATGTGATAAATAAATCACGCTTGTGATTTATTTGTCTCACCAATGGCTGCCTATCTACAATAATATCGACAATCAGAACTCATCATCTGTTGAAAAAACGCGTCCGCAAAGCAAAGCGCTAATAAACATAAAAAAATGTATGAGATAGACCATTGACGCTGCGACAACAAAACGCATGTAGCTTCGCACTTGGGGCTAACATATTTTGCTGATACCATAATGATCAAGATCAAGAAATATTATGTTTCTGAATAATTATTGTGTGCCTAATATCATTTATAGGTATATCATTTGAATTTTGTAACAAAATGAAGCAATACGTAAAACAATTTTGCAGCATATATGTGATCAACTAGTGTTTAACTTTAGTTGTGTGGTAAAATTAGATTTCTAGCTGAGAATGTTCATAGTATAGATCTAGCTAACTTCGCATTTCTAAGAAAAAGTAAACTCGTTAAGATATAGAACAGTAATAATGGAGTAATAATATTGCCTTGATCAAGTTCTAAGCCATTATAAAATGTCATCATAAGATACTTTAAAATCATAATAATTAAATTAATATGTAACTTTAATCGTAATTTAAAAACCCTGTAATTCTGATAACAATAAGTAATGTATAACACAGACTAGAACTAATTTTAATGTCAGTAAAACAATTATTTTTTGTTTATAATTTTTTTTTCTTTCATAAATGAATAAATATTTAAAGATTTCAACTTATTTTAAAAATCGGCTTTAATTAGAACTAAAACCGGTGATTGAAGCCTTCCATTTATTATTAAATTAAAAAACCACTTAGTATGTAATTGTATTGGCTTCCTAAGACAAACGTCCAGCGGTTTCAATTTCAGTGTTTTTGATTCAAGTAATTTCAAACTGTGCTTATTTCATCATTATAATCACATCTATTTCTGTACTGTATATTTTGTTACTAGATCTATTTACATATTAAAGGATCTTCAAACATACTAAAACCGGCATAAGCTTATCACAAAATATGTTCACTTAGATCATAATTTTAAATATTAATAACTAACACGAAGAATAATACCGAATTATAACGGATATTTAAAACTAAGTTCATTAAATCTTATGATAAATAAAGGTGGCTTTTAGTGATTGTTGGGTGAGATAACGATTTTGAATAAATACATCAAGTAAATTAATATTGATCTCAGCTATGTTTGTAATGCTGTAGGAAAAGGTATGCTGAAAATATTCACTAAGGTAAGAAGTTTTGTCTCTGCAAAATAGCTGAGCGAAAGAGACAAAACATAGAAATACGCTTTCTGATCAGCAGACATGAAGAAATTGAGCTATAAGAATGTTTATGTTGCTACTTGCTGCCCACCAAATCCATAGGCCACCTGTGTTTATAGTGTTCTATGTTTTAGCATTAAGAAAATTGTTTGAAGAATGGTCATTTTGTTGTTTGTTCATTAACTGTATGTGGTTAGAAAAAGGTTTTTTCACATCTTATAGCATCAAATTTTTAATGATGACCTCTTAAATTATCAGTTATCACCAAGTTTTAGTATATTTTCATGGACGTCTTAGATTTTTTTAAGTTGCCACATCGCCTGAAAGGGCGTGCCTTTCTCTCTGGCGATCGAAGTTAAGGACATTTTCTGGCACATAAAATTATATTAAATTAATTCATGACATGTCATGGATGATGAATTGCAGAATAGTTTTTGTGCTTTTTTCCACCTTATCACGTCCTATGTTACTCGTAGTTCTCACATATCAAAACAACTTGCTGAATTAAAATTTGTAGTACTGTTTGATTATGGTGAAAAAGGTACTTACTAACCCGTCGATCGTGGAAAAACGAGACACAATAGCTTATCTATTGTTATCGTGGCCGCATGTGGCCGCTTGGGGCTTGATGAATTAAATGTGAAAAAACCTTATTTTTATTATATCTAGATGTAAGACCAGGGCTATGGTTTACTATAGTGTTTCGTAAAAATCTCAAACATCAGTACGCACTGAAACATGTTGTGTACTTACTTAAATACAAAGTTTCACTTATATTTAAATACGGTCAAAATCTGTTATAACGACATCGAAGGGACTACTTATATTTAGTCGTAAAAACCAGTGACAGGTATTAATAGGAAAAATAATACATAATATTATGTATATATTCATGTAGGAAATTAAACCACATTTTGTTTACTTCAATACAATCGTATAATACCTATAAAAGAACAATATCATTTGTCCATCATTTTTGTATGCATAAAATCTGTAATTTTAGTTTGTTTGGAACACTTCTGTCGTGCCTACACATTTTGTAATTCACGTTGGATTTTAATCAGCGTATCGTCACAATTTCCCTGCATGTGGAACTGTCTATTAAAAAAAGAACAATCTTTCGTAATACACTAACAGCATTGAGACCGTCAATCAAAGTTGGCACTGTAAATTGTTCTTCCGAGTTCAGCGGGCCTTGAGGCTATGGCATGCATGTGCTTTGTTTCTAAGAATTACAAAAGACCCTAAACTTTGTTTACTTATACAATAATAGCCATTGACCATTATACTATGCCAGATGTGGATACTGTTACCTATTCAAATTTTTTACAATACAGCTGAGCCGGTCGTTCTACAGATAATATAATTCTTCGAAAACATTAACCAAATGTGGTCGCTTAATGCGGTATGTCGTAGTAAACAATGTCGTAAAAAAACCAATGTTTTTGATAAGGCGGTCATATAGCATTCAGCCAGGACCTTTGGTTTTGGTCAATTTAACCAGTATGTTGCTCTAAACGATGTCGCCATAAACGGTTTTGACTGTATATATTTTACGTATACGTCAATAACATCGCCAAAGACTATGTCTAGTATGCGCTATTAAAAGTAGTCAACAAAGAAAAAACAAAGGCAACAACTCAAATTAATTTTTCAAATGAGGTAGACAGAAGTAGTGCCTTTTAAATTACATAAGTTGAAAGTAAACTTATAAGGCGCAATGTCTTGGTTATATTATGATGTTTAAGCTAAAATTTTTAACATCACAAGCAACGAGCAAATGTTGTGAAAAAGATTATTGCTATCCAGCTTAAGTCCACTTGAACCGATCTGTGTTAAATTTAACCGTGGATGAAATCTTATGTTATGTTTTTTAAGGAAACGAGAAACGAGGAAAATAAAAGTATATTTAATCCAGGGCTAACTTTAACTCAAATCTTTAAAAAGGCTTAAATAGATACTACCCAGTTAAAGCAAGCTCAACACAACTATCAGTTGTATACTGTGGTGTACCTTTGTTAGTGAAAGTTTTTATGATCAAAATATGTCCGATTATACGCAGAATATGACAAAATAAAAAAAAAATCTATATGTTATGGAATATGTATACTATCGTTATGTTTATCTATAGATTATTTCGTATTCAACGAGTATAGTTTGTGTGGTCAATTTGTTCAATAATTTAGATTGAGAGAGATTTTATTGAGAAGTTTGAGTTTTGTTAGTGCAGTTAGAATAGGTAATTCTGAGATATTGTATGTCTAGTCTAGGTGGTAAAAAGTAAACAATCAGGTTGTAGGTTAGAGATTCGAGCAGGCAAGAAGGCAATGTGGATAAATAAACATTTTCCAAAGATTTGTGCTCGAATCTAAAAGTATTGTAACTAATATAATTAGTGATGTAAGATTTCATTGAGGTAAAGTTAATGCTAGTTTGGTTGGAGTTATTACAATCAAATTGATAGCGATTGTTGTCGAAAAAATTATTAGCGACATCTGTTGGTACGCGGTCGTAACTGTTTTAAATTCAGAATGTTTTTAAATTCACTCGAGAGCGTTTGTGCACCATACGGAATTTTTCCGTCCGGTGTTGAATCTAACTACCGGTCAGTAAGATTCCGATTAGTGCTCAAACATACATATTGGAATGTTATGTCATGAAAAACATCATCAGTAAAATAAGTCTGCAATAACACTTTGTATTATGGATTAAAATTATTCTAGAATAAGTGGCCACCATACTTGATCGCTATTTTTAATATAAATGTTATGATATCAATGCTTATTTTGTTTAATATCAAAATGTCTCTGGATTGATTATAAACATTTTCTATAACTTTGGATTTAATTATTACTAACAATAAGTGTAAAATCTTAGCGACTTTTAGGTAAGTATATAATACTAGATGTTCCGCGCGGCTTCGCCCGCGTAAATTAGGAATTTCACGGAAACCGTACATTTTTCCGCAAAAAATAGCCTGTCACTTCACGTGGTCTATTCTTCATGTGTGTCAAAAAGCATAAAAATTGCTCCAGTAGTTCTTAAGATAATAAGCAATTTCATATAATTTTTCCCGTTTTTTCCACATTTTCCTCTGTTTCTTCGCTCCTATTAGTCTTAGCGTGATAAAATATACCCTATAGCCTTCCTCGATAAATGAGCTATCTAACACTGAAAGAATTTTTCAAATGGGACCAGCAGTACCTGATTAGCGCGTTCAAACAAACAAACAAACTCTTCAGAATTATAATATTAGTATAGATAGACGTTCAGCGCGGCTTCGCCCGCGTAAATTAGATATTTCACAGACAAATTAGTCCACAAAAATAGCCTATGATCCTTTACGTGGTCTACTTCTTATCTGTGCCAAATAACAGAATAATTGCTCCAGTGTTTCGCCCTTTCAAATAATTTCCCCCGTTTTTTCCAAATTTTCCTGTATTTCTTCGCTCCTTCAGTCTTAGCGTGATATAAAATATAGAGCCTTCTTCGACAAATGGGCTATCTAACACTGAAAGAATTTTTCAAATCGGACCAGTAATTCCTGAGATTAGCACGTTCAAATAAGCCCTTTCAAATAATTTCCCCCCTTTTTTTCCACATTTTCCTCCATTTCTTCGCTCCTATTAGTCTTAGCGTGATAAAATATAGCCTATAGCCTTTCTCGATAAATGGGCTATCTAACACTGAAAGAATTTTTCAAATCGGACCAGTAGTTCCTGAGATTAGCGCGTTCATACAAACAAACAAACTCTTCCGCTTTATAATGTTAGTATAGATTATAATATGTACTATGTATTTAATTTTTTTCTTTGATGTAGGATTATTTCTCGGTAAAATATATCAATATTCAGTATAAGTCAAAAGCTATCTATGCAACCTAAAAGTGTGACCATTTTCAAGTAGTATGGGACTTTTAATTTTTTTCTGCAATATTATGAATAAGTAGGTAAGTACTATAAATACTATGCAGACATAAGCATTATGCACAGTAAGATATTATATGTAGTAAGAAAAGGATGTTTAATTCAACAATATTTATTAAATCTACATTAAATAGGCGCCTACAACTCATAACAACTTCTAAGACTACAATACCTGATTCACTTGCTCATTCTCCAGTCGCTGTTCAAGATCAAATAATTTCCTACGTAAAGTTAGGGTGTTATCAAATTGGAAGTATGTAATTGTTGCAGAAGCAACCAATTGAGCTACAAGCATATAGGTGAGAGTTGGATATAGCTTCACTGTGTGTTGTTTTAAGAACTTAAACATTGTCTTAGGACCCTCATGTAACATTGGAACTCTGAATGTTGAATAACGGTTGGCAAACTGAAAATAAATCTAAAATTAGTATAGCAAACTAACAACTCAATATTGAAATAATAATAAATGGCACTAAACTCTTGATGGTAATCTATTAATATTACCATTTAGATTCTAGAGCAGAGGTTCCCAAACTTATTTTGTGTACTGCCCACTTTGAGAACAAATTATGTCTGAGCGCCCATTGTTTCAATTTAAAATGCATCCAGATAAAATAAATCACCCCCCAAGCCTATACACAACGCCCCTATTTTTTTCTGGGTCTCACACTGCCCCCCTTTAGACCTTCAGTGCCCACAAGGGGGCGTAATCAGTTATCACCCACTTTGGGAAAGGCTGATCTAGAGTTTAGTGCCATGCCGAACTTTGTATTGACAAATATATTTTGTTCTGCAATACGCTTTTTCAAAAAATTCCATGTAATTACCATTAATCCCGAAGTTGCACCCAGAACCAAAGGATAAAATGTTCCAAATCCCGCTTGTATAGCCATGGATCTCACTTCATAGCAGACTGGACACGTCTGATCATTCACTATTATTTTACTGGAAACAAGCTGAAATAAGAGTCTTTATTTAAATGACAAAGATTTAAAACATGCATAATAAAAAAATTAATAATATTAAAGTCATGATATTGTAATATAATAATACGGCCTCCACGCATATCCCCACATTGGTGACCCTCGGCAGAACACGCCTCTTTCATCATCATCACTCCCCGCACCTCCGCACCGTGCCAGCCAGCATCCCCTCATCGGGTACCTCGTCCACTAGTCGCAATGTAACGCGGCCTGGGCGACTCCGCATCGGCATCATCGAGCTTTCTCACTACACCGACCGGTCAGCAAGCAGAGCACATCTCTCCTGGTCAGGACGTAGCATCGGCCCCGCACGGCAGCTATCCGACTCACTGGATCCCGTGCAGCAGCTTACAGTTCCGACTCACTGGGACTCACTGCAACAGTTCCGACTCACTGGAACTCTCTGGCACTGGCGACTCAAGCGACAAGACTTCAAGATTCGACCTCCGGTCTTCGGGGGGGAGTGATGTGGCGGTACCCACAATTCGCCTAACATTCCTGCATCGCACTATCGAAGTTTTCTGAGCGCATCGGTATATATACGACAGCTGAAATATATCACGTAGGCTCCGGCCTGACCGAGTATAACACCTCGCTCGGTCGGAAGATCTTCCTTTACGGCCTCCACACATTTATCCCACAAACCCATACTAATATTATAAATGCCAAAATGTGTCTGTCTGTCTGTCTGTTACCTCTTCATGGCCAAAATGCTCAAATGATTTTGCTGAAATTTGCTGTGGAGGAGATACTTTGAGACCCGGGGAAAGGACATAGGATATTTTTCATCCCAGAAAAATTTACGCGAGGAACTACTTTTGGCGTACGGAGTTGCAGGCATCTACTAGTAAAATATAAATACTTGCATGTCTATGAAGAACAGTAGTTAGAATTCCAGGCATAACAACAATAGGGATTGTAGATGACAAGTATCCATATGATCCCAATCTAAATCTCCACCTATAATGTCTGTTTATAAGGACACCAGCCAATGAATTGATTGCACCTAACATTGTGGCTCCATGCCTTAATGCCCATCTGTAAACCAAATGAAAATATAAAAAGTTTGGTAATTTTATAAATACGAAGCATGCAACAAACACTAGTGGGTATGCTTGATGCAGGTAAAGTAACATGGTTTCTTCTTAGTATATTTACTTATTTTTTGTATCATAAACAAACATTTTGTTAGATCTTACATATCCGATGGAGATTCCCAATTTGTTATGACCTCCCATACATAATTTTTTGCCTCCTCTTCAGTTATAACAACTGCATCTTTCGGCAGCTCTCCAGACCTTCTTAAAGCCATAACGATAAGATGTTTAAATCACAAAATTTACTGCGTTTTGTCTTTCTTGTTTTCAGACAAGACGTTTAAGTAAACGTTTTAGGCTAACATTGTATTTAAATTGTAATTCGATTCATAAAAATATTTAAATCTTATTTTACCAAAATTCCCTGAAACCTAACCTACAACCTACCAAAATCCTATCTGTCAAATCTATCAAGGTGTTCCTTTACCAGTCCAGTATACTGACCTGTGCAATTTGACATCTCGGTAGCCAATCAAATCTCGTTAGTCGCACTGACTTATGTACTAGTTTAATAAAGGAACACATCTTAAGTCAAAATCAGCTGTTTTGAAATAGTTTTGTGTTTTGACATGAATTTGATAAAATAGTGTTTAATGTTCCAAATTCTAGTGATGTGCAAAATATTTTTATTTTAATTTACTTTTTTGAATATTTACGAATTAGATAATAGTACGGGAGCCCTAGAACATTTTTTTTATTACTATCAAGCTAATTTTTTGTGAGTAGCTTCATTTTGATAAGACGAACAACATTTTTATTTGCGAAAAATCTCGAAAGTGGTAGCTAAAGCGCTTATAACATTTCACTAAATTTAGAAGTCCTAGCTAGGATCCTAAAAAGGAGACTAATTAGAAGCTTCTTATTCCACTTGTCCTAATTTAGTAACTAAATCAGTTGTGACCACGTGGCGATTTTGGCCAGACGTCTTCTTAATGGCTCGAGTTCTGTCAAGGCAACAAAAAATTAGTCTTCTCATAGGCTTAGCTGTTGGCTCAACGAAAATCGAAATAAATAAAAGGCCAAAAAAGATGGTTGAAAGAATTTTTGCTCCACGAAAAATTATGAATTATGAACTTTCTGAACTACTTGGAACCAGCAGACTTTAGAAATTACCTACGAATGCTACGAATGCTATAATCTTGATTCTAGAGATTGATGAGCAGTTGCTGTCAAAATTTAACAAAAAAAATTACAAATGAAAATAATATACATATTTCTATCTTATTGCCATGTTTTTATTTTATGTTTTATTTTTTATGTTAAGGGCCTGTTTTACCACTTCCTGATAAGTGCCGGATATTCTATCCACAACTTAACTTGGCAGCTGATAAAGTATGGAGAATCTGTCAAAAAAGTTTGGATAGCCTATCTGGCACTTTATCAGGAAGTAGTGAAACAGGCCCTTAGTGTGTTCAATTTTTTTTAATTAGATTTTATTATGTGTTTTTACTTAAAATAAATATAATTTAAGTATATTTTTATTTATTATACGATTATCACCTTATCAAGGCAATACGTATCCGTTTTTTCATAAAAAAAAAGCGTAGATAATGATTAATAGGTTATTATTTTGTTGACTTTAATACAGATTTAGCAGTTCTCACTTCAGATAAAAGGTTGAAACCATCTGGCAACACTGATTTAGTCATTCAGAAGCCACATTTTTTCCTATTTAGGATCCTAACTTTCTAAATGTTATTTCACTTGACTAAATTTTTTAGGATCCTAGTTAGAACTTCTAAATTTAGTGAAGTGGAATAAGCGCTTAACAGAGATAGAAAGGATTTCATACTTTGAATTGATGGTACTAAAATATGGACTGTTTTATATTTTGTAGGACGATGTTACTCTTAAATTATATAACTAATAACCTATCAATATACAAAAAATCTGCTTGTTAGGGTTCCGTTTTAGGGTTCAGTAGTCAACCAAGTTTTATTGATTACAGAACCCTATAAATAAAACATTCCATATTTTAGGACCATCAATTCAAAGCATGAAATCCTTTCTATCTCAGTTAGCTACCACTTTCGAGATTTTTCGCAAATAAAAATGTTGTTCGTCTTATCAAAATGAAGCTACTCAAAAAAATTAGCTTGATAGTAATAAAAAAAAAAGTTCTAGGGCTCCCGTACTATAAGGGATTATTATCAGGTATTACAAAAAAGTACTAAATAGGTATCAATCAATCAGACACTTCAACACACAAGTGATGCTAGTATCTATAGGTCTACCAGAATCTGATGGCAAAAAGTGAGAAAATAAAATGACTCTAGCAGTACCGGGGTAGTTGGAATAAAACATTTTGATCCTTTTTTTTTCTTATAGCGGCTGATTCTGTGTGTTAAACATGCAAATATAAAAATTTATCCAATGATCAAGGATATTTTATGAAAATCTGCTGTCAAAAATTGCCATCAGATTCTGGTAGACCTATACAATATATAGGTACTACTAATAATGTGGGCTAGTAAACTACTTAGATGACAGATTTTAACACATGAAACTTAAAAATTTTAACTTTGCGCATGCGCAAAGCGCAGTAAAAAACGAAACGAATACCTACTAAACTCTAAGTTTAGGGTGTCTGTCAGTGGGAAGCAACCTGTTAAAAATGTACCAGTGGAAGACAAAATTCCTAGAGTTATCCCAAAGAAAATAATATAAACCATAAAGTTAATATACCTAGCGGAATAGAGCAACAATCTCGAGCTGTCAAACGAAACCGAAATTGGTTTTAATCTGTGTGAAAAATATGTGTACTTATACACTTACACAAGCATAATTATTGAACATGAATTCTATGAGATTAAATTGTCAACGTGCGGCACGTGCCGACTGGACGTCAAAAAAAGAGTGCTGCTGTCATGTCACACACGTCTCTTTTTACCACGCAGTGTTACTGATAGTGACATCTCTCTTGCTCAGGCCTTTATTTCTCTATTCCGCTAGTAATATTAACTTTATGATATAAACAATACTTTTTATAGGGCTGTTGATATTTTTTAAAATATCGGATTTTCGATATATCGATATTTTTAAATATATCAATATCGGAGTTCGATATATCGAAAAAATATATATTCTATATTTCCGAAATATAGAATATATATTTTTTCGATTATCGAAATATTATTTCGATATATCGGCTATATTTAAAAAAAAATCGTAAGTCAGTTAAAAAATGATTACACAGTTTATAGTCCATTATATTTATTAAACAAATTAAATTATGAATGTACATAAGTGTTAGGACTGTTAGGTTATAGTTCTTAGTAATTATTTTTTTAAATTTAAATAAGACAAATCTGTATAAGTACCAATATTTTTCAGTAAGAGTTTTTAAAAATACTCTCTGTTTTATATGTTCAGCTGTTACTACGATTGTTAGGCACTAAATGTAGGTATAGGTCTACCAGAATATCGAACTATCGATATATCGTCAAAAAAAAAAAAAGTAATAAATATCGATATTTCGAAATATTAATATCGATATTTCGATATTTTATCAACAGGCTCAACAGCTCCGTGGACCGTGAGTAATTTGTATTCTGTGATGTGTCTGTGATCAACAGCAAAATTCCAAATAATATATATACTAGTCTATGATCAACAGTCCTAGTTTTTTCAAAGAGCAGTTTTGTCTTTTGTGTTCTGTTTTGTCTTGGTAATATAATCGCTATCAAGTTTTATAAATTTTTTTAATACAATTTAATAATTAATATTAAAAGTACAATTTATAAGTAATTAAAATAATAGCGCCCAAAGGTCCTTTCTTATGATACAAAAGTACTTACGAAATTCGGTGCTACAAAAATTACTATACGTTGTTTTCAATTCAAAGTTGGTACGTTTAGCATTGCATTAAACTATTTTAAAATTATGGTATATGTGTACCGCAAAGTTCGATAATATGAAAAATATTTTTAGGTTATTCCAAATAGTAGAAAGTTTTTAGTACGAAGTATGTCTACACATAGTGAGTGGAAAGGAGTTCCTATATCGCATATACAAGGCTCGAATTCGCCCTGGGGTGCTCCAGAGTTCCCGCTTATTCAGCCTGCATACAATCACACAGTTCTGTATCATATTCCCAGTAATGGCGCTACCCTCGATAGGCCTCCAAAGCCTCAGATTGGTAGAGACAAATGGGATGATGACCATATAAGACTCCCGTGTTCACCACACAGCTTGTACCCTGTTGAAAATGTAAGTACAATTCTTGAAATGAGTATGTTATGGTGGCACTTCACATGGCTATTTGTATTTGCATATTCAATGTATTCGCCAGACAATCACCAAATGTAGACAGTATTTTTGACAAAGTATTGGCCTTATTTGCCTATTTGACAAATATGACCAATACCAAATACACATATCTTTGTCGGTTTTTGACGCACATCAAAAGAGTCAAATAGGCAAGTAAACAAAATCAAGTAAAAGTTTGGTATTTGATGTCCATGTGTGGAAGGCCGTATTTGCCTTTATTTGCTTGTTTGTGTATACATCAATAGTTTTGCCAAATGCAACAAATAGCCAATAGCAAATACCAATAGCCATGTGAAGTGCCACCATTACATATAGGAAGGATTGTCAAACTGTTTGATTTGTGTGTAGCACAATGAGATTTTTTTTATTTTATTTTATTTATTATATTGTTTGTAATAAACAAGAGTCATGATAGCTGATTATCTTTTTTTAAACAATTCCTAATCAAAATTCTCTTAAGTGATTTTCGTTGTATTTATGATTATATTCTTAGACAGTGAAATTCATAACTTTTGTCTCTGATGCAAACAAAATATATTTGTTTTTGTGTATAGTTAATAATGTGCCTCTGGCCCCCTAACAGATAAACCAATTTGATAAACCTATTTTACTAGTTGATGCCCCAATTCCGTTGCCTCCAAATTAGTTTATGGTGTAAGAACCATAGATTTTTCCAGGACAAAAAGTATCCTATGTCCTTTCCTGGGACTCAAAGTATCTCCATACCAAATTTCAAGAAAATTGGTTTAGTGGTTCAGACGTGAAGTTCAGGCAACAGACGGATAGATAGACATATTTTTGCATTTATAATATTAGTATTGATCCCCTCCTTCTCTTGTCTTGAACAACAATATGAATGAGTTTTATGGTATTTTATTTACATTTCAAACATTGTTTTAGAGTTCAGGCAGCAAAAATATAGTGAATCGCTGGGAGATGATACAAAGGGCACTGAATCGGCCCATGAGGACCAGCAAAGAACTAGCTGATGCCATCCTGAGTTATAACACACAATATAAGACCAGATGGAAATTTTCAGCACTGCATGGACTTTTTAATGGGGTAAGATTATAAGTTCTGTTATTAATAACCCTTATTTTTTTTTTCCTTATTAATCTACTTTTTTTTCCATGGAATGATGGTTGTGTATAATAGCTAGTGGGTCTTTAACTCTTGGATGATTAAATACAAGATTTATGAAATCCCAATAAATGAAAACCTGTCTTTGACAATGTCGGTCTTTACTCATTTTAAACATTGTTTACTATCAAAAAACTTTTCATGTTTCAGTACCTAGAAGAGGAAGAATCAAAATATTTTTTTGATGTGACATTACCTGAAATTGCTAAGCTGGCTTTAGCATTACCAAATTTGATACAGTCACCTATTCCATTATTAAAGTAAGCTTATAATCATTATGATATCTGAAATATTATATTAAACCAGAGCTTCTATATCATTAAATGTATGTATTTATTAATAAATAAACTCTGGTAAACTTTCTACTTTCCAATAAATAAGAAGCTAAATGTTAATAAAATTAATATATTTCTGCCCCCAGGCAAGATAAGGACAGATCTATTTCCATGTCGCAGCAGCAGATTTCCTGTTTATTGGCTAATGCCTTCTTCTGTACATTTCCAAGAAGGAACACTATGAAAAAGAATTCAGAATATTCCACATATCCACACATCAATTTTAATGTGTAAGTTATAGAAGATGTTACTTACTCATTAATATTTTAGTATAGTTGTTACAAATATTTAAACTATTTTCATTGATTGTAGGCTTTTTAACTGTTCACCAGCGGATCATGTGATGGAGAAACTAAAATGCATTTGCCACTACTTCAAGCGTGTGTGCACTAAAGGTTAACCTTTTATCTTTTTATACTAAAGTATCAAATTAGACTAAACTATAGAACCTATGTTATTTACTAACTCAATTTGTCTTGATAAGTGGATTTGTGTAAACAGAATCCCACCAAAAACATTTCGTGTAAAATGTTGCCGAGACAACCACATAAGGTTTACCCTGTGAAAAAGATATTATGAGATCTCAGACATGTAGAGCCAAGCTTCTGAATCTACACAGCCTAACTCTACTGACCCTAACTTCAACAAATTCAACATACCAGTAGGTAAATATGTATGGCTTCGCCGTTTCGCTACCGTCGCGGAGGTGATGCGAATATTTAGTTTCTGATCTGAAGTTAGTTACGAAACAGCTGAGCCATACATATTTAGTATTTACTGATATGTAGAATTTGTTTAAGTTAGGGTCAGTAGAGTTAGGCCGTGTAGATTCAGAAGCTTGGCTCTACATGAGATCTCATATCTTTTTCACTCGTCTCTGCAACATTTTACAAAAAATGTTTTTGGTGGGATTTCAGTTATTTTTGTAAGTTGGTTCTTGTAAGTACTTATTTAATGGTCTTTTCGTTACTGTTTACAGTCCCGTGTAAACTCTTATGTCCTTATTCATAAAATTGACGAAAGTCTCATATAAACCTTCCCCCCCATTTTAGGGGATGGGGGCGAAAGTTATAAGTTTATGATTTTTTTTGTTGGTTGTATACCAAACTTAGATTACATACCAAATTTCATCTTTCTAGCACTTCAGGATGTATTATTATTATGTCAGTGACGAAATCGGCGTATTTTAGATATCAATAAAATCTGTATTAGAGCTATTCAATTGAGACTTTGTATGTTTAATTAGTATATTATTGACATCATATCCTGAGAATATGAACTATCTGGTACATCGGAAACCAACTCTATGCGGGTTCAACAAAACGGCGGAACACTTCGAGAAAAGGTAGGTAGTACCCTTGCGCTTCGCTAAGCCTGTCTTGGCGGGTGCACTACCGTGCACCCAGATATGACATTCTCTTTAAGTCTGTATTGTGTATTTTGTGTTTGAGTAAAGCCTACTGTTTTTGGTGGCAAATTCTCAGTAAGTCATATGAAAAGAAGGCGAAGAAGTACTTAGTTTTTTTTCTTTGCTCATCTATCTGTTCGTATATTAATAACCCGTCTTCTGCAGTACAGTGCCGGTAGGTGTGATGACACTGCGGCGACGTGTCGCGCGTTCCACGCCTCAATGGGCGAAAGCGAGACAGCCTATATCGGCGTTGCCGCTACACATAGACCCAAGAGGCACTATAGAGGACGCCGAGGGGCTGATACAAGTGGATTTTGCTAACAAGTAAGTAAGCAACACTTATTAGTAACACATAATATTAGAGTAGTAACTTTGATTTGTCACTGTCTTGGTAATTACCTAAATGTCTTTAATTGAAATTATTCTAAAATTAAATTCAGACCAACTTAGAATCTAGATTTTTTAAAGACGGTTAAAAATAATGATTCCAGGAACAAAGTTTGCCGAATATTCAAACCTAGTCTGAATACAATAATTATGTTGATCACAATATTTCAGATATCTTGGCGGCGGAGTACTGAATTATGGATGTGTGCAAGAGGAAATTAGATTTATGATATGTCCTGAACTCCTTATCTCGCTCCTAGTTACAGAAGAGTTGAAACCCAACGAAGCCCTCATAATGATTGGTAATGATTGGCATTTTATAAACTACTAGATGACGTCCGGAACTCTGTTGCGCCAAAATTCGTTAATCGCGCGGGAAGCGTACATTTTACCGGGTTAAAAAGTATGCTATGTCCTTTCCCGGGACTCAAAGTACCTCCATACCAAATTTCAGAAAAATCGGTTCAGTGGTTTGGGCGTGAAGAGGTAACAGACAAACAGACACACTCACATTTATAATATTAACTGTTTGGGTATGTCGGGCATCAAAGGTCCATATTTGTAATGGCTACGCTCCTGCGTGTCTAGATAATAACATAAATATATTGGCTACATTTATGTGAGACTAGCTGTGCCCCGCGGTGTTACCCGCGGTTTAAGTGATATATAATAAAAGACTGAAAAGTACCAATAATAGGGTTAAAATGGGACGGTACATGGTTCTATAAAGTATAATGGTTTATGGTAGTGATGATGATGAATGTAATTTACATAGTAGCATATGCTATCCGTTATTAAAACAACGTCGAAACTCCCAAACTTGTATCTATAAAGAGTCAGGAGTTCTCTCAGCACCTTCCGAACCATGGTATACCTTGGTGCAAAATCTTACTTGTTGGTCGCATATGCTTAGAATACTGCTCACGAAACCGAAGTCACCACATGTTTCCATATAAATTTTGAGGAGTTCCCTCGATTTCTTATGGATCCCTTCATCAGGTCACCATTTTTATGAATAAAGTACCAAATTGGCATGATACCCTATACACCAAAAGAAAAATTTTGAAAATCGGTTCACAAATGGCGGAGTAATTGTTGAACATAAAAAAAACAAAGATAACACAACCCCCATTTCGAAAGTCGGTTATAATTGTAGCCTATGTATTATTCTGATGTATAAGCTATATTATTGTAAAGTTTCATTTAAATCCGATCAGTAGTTTTTGCGTGAAAGAGTAACAAACATCCATACATCCATACATACATACATACATATTTATTACATACATCCAAACTTTCGCCTTTATAATATTCGTAGGATTACAATCTTATCTTTTCTCGTAGCTTGTACGCGGACGACATACATAATATTATAAATAACACACGTAAAAAACGTACACTTTCAGTGTAATTTACGTACAAGTTGCTGATAGATCAAGATTAACGTTGACTCTTCTTAACCTAAGCAAGTAACAGCTTTATTATGTATCAATAAAATTACAGGTAGCGAGCGCTACAGTAACTATACGGGCTACTCGTCAACATTCTCGTGGGCGGACGTGCACGCTGACGCCACGCCCCACGACTCGAGCGGGCGGCGCCGCACCGCCGTGCTAGCTGTCGACGCGCTGCCATATCGCAGCCGCGCGCACGAGTGTAACCCGCACCACGTCACTAGAGAGCTGAACAAGGTAATGTGCTGAGTTAATATCAGGCAGCGCTACAGCAACTACACGGGCTACTCGTCAACATTCTCGTGGGCGGACGTGCACGCTGACGCCACGCCCCACGACTCGAGCGGGCGCCGCCGCACCGCCGTGCTAGCTGTCGACGCGCTGCCATATCGCAGCCGCGCGCACGAGTGTTACCCGCACCACGTCACTAGAGAGCTGAACAAGGTAATGTGCTGAGTTAATATCAGGCAGCGCCACAGCAACTACACGGGCTACTCGTCAACATTCTCGTAGACGGACGTGCACGCTGACGCCACGCCCCACGACTCGAGCGGGCGGCGCCGCACCGCCCTGCTAGCTGTCGACGCGCTGCCATATCGCAGCCGCGCGCACGAGTGTAACCCGCACCACGTCACTAGAGAGCTGAACAAGGTAATGTGCTGAGTTAATATCAGGCAGCGCCACAGCACACCACAGCGCGTGATAAGAGAAAAATTACGATTTCACCAAGAAACTGCTATCATACAAATACTCGCTTAGTACGTCACACATTGGGATATATTTGGGCCGATATTTAAATTCCTTTAGGTATAACAAAGTATAAACAACTCCTCTGTAGTTAATAGTGTCTGTTATGAGTTATCTATGAATGGTGCTGCCTCTACAATCAATAAAAAACCACATAAATATTTTATTATCATATTTTATATACTAGAGATCGCCCAATGGTCGAAATTCGACCTTAAATTTAATTATAAGTATCAATGCTATTAATATTCTATTACCAAAATATTGACTTTATTCTTCTTCTTTTGGCTCCCCATTTAAAGTATTGACTATTTCAGATTTAATAAAAAAACAACAATCCATTTTTAGGGTTCCGTACCCAAAGGGTAAAAACGGGACCCTATTACTAAGACTTCGTTGTCTGTCCGTCTGTCTGTCTGTCTGTCTGTCTGTCTCCAGGCTGTAACTCAAGAACCGCTATAGCTAGACTTCTGAAATTTTCACAGATTGTGTATATCTGTTGCCGCTATAACAACAAATACTAAAAACAACATAAATTTAATATTTAAGGGGGGCTCCCATACAGGAAACGGGATTTTTTTGGCCTTTTTTGCTCGTAATCAATAATGACAACAGCTAGGCACTTAAAATTTTCACAAAATCCTTAATTATATTTGTATTTAATAAATAATTACAAAAATAAAATAAAATAAATATTTAAGGGAGCCCCTCCCATACAAAATACACAATTTTTTGCCAACTTTCGCTTTATAACGGTACGGAACCCTTCGTGCGCGAGTCCGACTCGCACTTGGCCGATTATTAATTTGACAATAGACTTCAACCATAAATAAAAGAGTATAATTCGTGTGTATAGGCTTATCATTTAAAATATCGTAGTGTGCACATTGTAGTGTGTGTAATCTGGGGACACGGTAGTGTCCCCGCCGAGACGAGCCAAGCGAAGTGCAAGGGCACTACCTACCTTTTCTCGAAGTGTTTCGCTATTTTTTTTAACCTTCATAGAATTGGTTTCCGTTGTATCAGATAGTTCATATTTTCAGTATATTATGTCATCAATAGACTTATTAAGCATACAAAGTCTCAATTGAACAACTCTAATACTTTAGATTTTATAGATATCTAAAATACGCCAATTTCGTCACTGACACACTAATGGTCATCAAAATGTTTGGCTACTTCCTGAAGTGCTAGAAAGCTGAAATTTGGTATGTAATCTAAGTTTAGTATACAAACAACAAAAAAATTCATAAACTTGTAATTTTCGCCCCCCATCCCCTAAAATGGGGGGGTCAAAGTTGACCCTCAAAGAGTTGGTTTCTAATATAGCAGATAGTTCATATTCTCAGGATATGATGTCAATAATAGACTTATTAAATATACAAAGTCTCAATCGAATAGGTCTAATACTTTAGATTTTATTGATAACTAAAATACTTACGCCAAAATTTGGTTACGCCGTAAAATAAGTTTGGAGTAATGGAAGTTTAAATATGAGACTTTTCCAACCACCAACCTTATGAATTAGGACATAAAAGTTTACACGGGATAGACATTAACTAAAAACCTCTTAATTAAAAAAATAAATAAAAAAAAAACTAAAAATACTGCCTAGCAAGTAGCAACTTACAAAAAGGACTGAAATCCCACCAAAAATATTTCATGTAAAATGTTACCTCGACGACCACAAAAGGTTTGCCCTGTGAAAAAGACATCAGATCTAATGTGGAGCCAAGCTTCTGAATATACACGGCCTAACTCTATCGACCCTAGCTCCAATAAATTCTACATATCAGTATGTATGGCTTGGCTGTTTCAGCCCGATCCGTCCAGTGGTTTGGGCTGTGCGTTGATAGATCACTATGTCAATCAGTCACCTTTGAGTTTTATATATTACTAGCTTTTGCCCGCGGCTTCGCTCGCGTGGAATTCAAAAATCGCGTAAAATACGAATATTCTTGTAAACCTCCTTTGGAAACATGGTGTTTTTCCAAGACCAAAAGTAGACTATGTTATTCTACATCCTTTCAACTAAGTATATGCCAAAAATCAAGCCGATTTGTTGCTTCGTTAGGCCGTGAAGGAAGGACAAACAAACAAACACACTTTCGCATTTTAATATTAGTATGGATAGTCATGAAAAGCTTATAACCAGCAGTGGACGGTAGATATACAGGAAGTATAGTAATACAGTATACTAATCAAACGACGAAAAAGTGTATGTTAAGTTTAGGTTAGAATAAATTCAGTTTTAATTATTACCCAAGTAGTGTCCGGGGGCAAAGCCACCCGCATAATAATCAAACGACACTCGAAATCTGTATGTTTAGTTTAGGTTAGAATAATTTCGTTATGATATTCACTTTTAATTAATACCTCTGTTTGTTCTTAAAAAAGGAGAATTACAACGCAACACTAACGCCGCGACACCGTTTTGTTATAACTATCATTTTCAGGGAGGAAGAGGGCGCAGCCACTAAGTAGGGGGGCTGGGGGGGCGAAGCCTAGTAATTAAATTACACTCAAATAGTGGATGTTTAGTTTAGGTTAGAATAATTTCATTTTTAATTATTGACTTAGTTTGTTCTTAAAGAGGAATCAAAACTCAACACTAACGACGCGACATCATTTTGACATAAACTGCATTTCCAGGAGTGAGTCCCCCAAGTATTGTCCTGAGCCAAAACCCCCCCCTCCCCCATATTAATCAAATGACACTCAAAAACTGTGTTTAGTTTAGGTTAGAATAATTTCGTTATGATATTCACTTTTAATTAATACCTTAGTTTGTTCCGAAAAGAGGAGAATTAAAAGTCAATACTAACTACGCGACACCACTTTGTTATAAGCAACATTTCCTGGAGAGGGGGGGGGGAGCAGTGTCCGGGGAGAAATCCCAGGTGCGGGAGTTATGATATATATGACGCGTTACCATTTTGTTATAAGCAATATTTCCAGGTGGAAGGGGTGGGAGGGGGCGGGGAGGGGGGGGGGGTATTTTGTTAAATTGGAAAACACAGTAAATAACATGAAGTAAGTCCATTAAAGAAAAAAGTTTGATACAAAATCTGACCCCCTCTTTGGTCCCCTTAGAGGGGTGGGGGGATTTTTTTATGCACCAGATGTTACGTTAGAAAAAGACAAATTTATCTGCGAAAAGCGTATGCAAATCGGATCAGTAGTTAACGTGTTAAAGAAAAAAGTTTGATACAAAATCTGACCCCCTCTTTTGTCCCCATAGAGGGGTGGGGGGAAAAAAAATTATACACCAGATGTTAAGTTGGAAGAAGTCAAATATATCTGCGAAAACCGCATTCAAATCGGATCAGTAGTTTTCGTGTGATGCGGGAACAAACATACAGACAGACAGACAGACAGACAGACAGACAGACAAAAAAGTAACCACATTTTTGGCTTCCATAGCGATGTAGTAACACCCCCCGCTTATTATTTTTTGAATATCTTTAACGTACAAAATTTTCATTTCTACAGTTTTATTATATGTATAGATTAGATACTGATAGGTTCAAAATAATATATTTACATCCTCCATCATCCCTTATTTTATCCCCATGGGGGTTGAATTTATCAAAATCCTATTTAAGCGAACGTTTTCATCATAGAGGCTCAAATCTTTGATAATTTCAGTTCAATCAGTCGAAAGTCTAAGAAAATTCATAAAAACTTTTATCCCCTATTTCATCCCCTTAGGGGTAGAATTTATTAAAATCCTTTCTTAGGGGATGCCTACGTCATAGTTGCTTTATGCATACAAAATCTCAGCCCGATCGGTTTAAAATTGAGAATTTCATATAAAATTTCATCCCCTATTTTACCCCCGTATTTTTTTTTTAAATCCTTTCTTAGAGGATGCTTACGTCATAGTAGCTTTATGCTTGCAAAGTCTCAGCCCGATCGGTTTAAAATTGTTAAAGTTTCATACAAAGTTTCATACCCCATTTTATTCCCTTGGGGGTAGAATTAGGGGTGGAATTTTTTAAAATCCGTTCTTAGGGGATGCTTACGTCATAGTAGCTTTATGCATGCAAAGTCTCAGCCCGATCGGTTTAAAATTGAGAAAGTTTCATACCAAATTTCATCCCCTGTTTTACCCCCTTTAGGGGTTGAATTTATTTAAATCCTTTCTCAGGAGTTTATAGTTTAGGCAGCGTACGCAAAATAAGTAACTTTTCTGGTTGATTTTTACACCTTGTGTCCGAAAAACCCAAATATCTTACGGAACCCTATTTTTTTCCAAAATAAAATTTATCCTATGTTACTGGTGGATAATGTAGCTTTCGAATGGTGAAAGAATTTTTAAAATCGGTCCAGTAGTTTTTGAGCCTATTCATCACAATAAAACAAACAAACAAACAAAGTTTTCCTCTACATAATATTAGTGTAGATAAATATCATTTATATTTTATTATACGTCTCACAACAAATGTAATAAATTCCAGGCGTGGACGGGTTTCTCACTGTACGGGAACGAAACACCGGGCGAGGAGGCGTGTGACGTCACACTACAGTACCCCGGCGTCGCGACTGGCAACTGGGGCTGCGGCGCGTTCGGAGGCTCCGCCGAGATTAAGTGGCTAATACAGGTATGAGCGAGTGACATCACTTGTGTGAAAGAGACAAGTGGCGACGAAGTTAGCGACACATTCATAGAAATACATAGAAGCGACGTGTCGCGACGACACGTCGCACTGTGGTCCCAATTTCGACGCTCCATACTCATAGAACTCGATGTTAAAAATCGTTGTTTTTTTTTGGCCAGGAATATTGTAGGACATTGCATTATTGTAAATATTATGATATAAAACTCCTGAGTTAATTTGTTTGCGTAATATAAGTGATTAAATTTTTTTTTGTAAGGGAGAAAACACAAATCCATTTTATTTCGGACTGACAACAACTGACAACTGGAGATTAACAGGGGTTGTTGTCCTACATGAGACGCCTCCTACAAGCTATAACACTTCTGCCCGTTCTCGCCCGTTTGGCCATAATTTACATCTATATATTAATACGCGAGCGAAAAACTTTGGATCCCTTTTGACGAAAAATGCGGAAACGTAGGTGATTGAAATTTTGCACAGTTAGGCCCACTTGTGCTAAAACTTTGAGTTGAATAAATAACCCGGGGCTTACTAACTCAGTGTTAACGTTTTTAATTTTTAACTACTATACTATATATTGCACCAGAAGAATTTATCCCGGAGTCAACTAACCCGGGCTTATGTCATGTTCATTCATGAAATGGAAGGGTTAAATGAATTCAGCAGTTTTTTATTTATGTATATATTATAGTCTAGTTTAACTTTTATTTTTATTTACGTGTATTATAATTTTAAAAATTTAAGGATTTATAAAGGTACCTGGAGACTTCATTCGCACATGAGTACAATCTATTGCCCCAATGATACGTGGAAATCGTGCAATCTGGTTAAATTCTAATGCTGCCTGCCTTTGCTCTTCTTCGGTAGTGGGCATTAATATAAATTGAGGATCAGCCATCTGTGATACCATAAAGCAACTAGTTGGCAACTAGTTTCGGCAGTTGATTACAGATGTCGCTTTTAAGTATAAAAAACACAGATTAAAACCTAAATTTGTCATTGTATGGAAGTGTCCTAGCCCAGCAGCAATAGCATGGCCACAGTAGAAATGCGAAAGTATAGAAACACTGCGGAGATAAACTGAAGGTACCGTTCCGATCTATACCGCGGCTAACCGCGACCTACAAAAATTTAAATAAAATGCCACTTTATGACATAGACTATAGTCTATAAATTCAAATAAAATGCCACTTTTTTGAATTTATGCCACTTTATGACATAGACTAGTCTATGTCGTAAAGTGGCATTTTATTTAAATTTTTGTCGGTCGCGGTTAGCCGCGAACGGTACCTTCAGTTTATCTCTGCAGTGTTTCTATACTTCGCATTTCTACTGTGGCCATGCTAGGGCTGCTGGTGTTTACACACAGTAGGTAAAAATAACTTTTTTTAAATTTCTTTCAGGCCATGGCTGCTATACGCGCGGGTAGAGCTCTCGCCTACTTCACATTCGGAGACACAAAGCTGAGGGACGATATTGCAAAAGTTTATGCTCTTCTCTCTTCACATCATGCTACTGTTGGTAAGTTGCCGTTTGTTTCTTCTAGTACATGAGGCAGAAGAAAGTCTATATTTTAAGGAAGGCTAAGGAGTATGTACGATTAAAATAATTATCCTACTAATATTATAAAGGCGAAAGTTTGGATGTATGTATGATGTATGTATGGATGTATGGATGTTTGTTACTCTTTCACGCAAAAACTACTGAACGGATTTTAATGAAACTTTACAACAATATAGCTTATACATCAAAATAACACATAGGCTACAATTTTAACCGACTTTCAAAATGGAGGAGGTGTTATGTTAGTTTTTTTTATGTTCAACGATTACTCCGCCGTTTGTGAACCGATTTTCAAAATTTTTCTTTTGGCTTATAGGGTATCATGCCAATTTTGTACCATATTCATAAAAGTGGTGACCTGATGAAGGGATCCATAAGAAATCGAGGGAACTCCTCAAAATTTATATGGAAACATGTGGTGACTTCGGTTTCGTGAGCAGTATTCTAAGCATATGCTACCAACAAGTAAGATTTTGCACCAAAGTATACCATGGTTCGGAAGGTGCTGAGAGAACTCCTGACTCTTTATAGATACAAGTTTGGGAGTTTCGACGTTGTTTTAAGAACGGAAAGCATATGCTACTGTGCAAATTACATTCATCATCATCACTACCATAAACCATTATAGAACCATGTATCGTCCCGTTTTGACCCTATTATTGGTACTTACTTTTCATAGTCTTTTATTATATATCACTTAAACCGCGGGTAACACCGCGGGGCACAGCTAGTAACAAATATCCATACATCCATACATACATACATACATCCAAACTTTCGCCTTTATAATATTAGTAGGATCACTTAGACCGCGGGTAACACCGCGGGGCACAGCTAGTTATGTGTGTTTCTGTTATTGTTTAGCATTCTCTGTCGCCTGAATGGCTTGATTGATTTTAGCTTGAGAGGTATCATATTTTCTGTGAGAGTTTTGTATTATAAAAAACTATACAAAAAGGCAGTCGTATCCGTTTTCTATTGACGAATCAATTAGTAAAATGTTTAAGCAATGCTATCAATAACCTCAGACTTTGCATATTTGTTTCAAATTTCAAACCTGCCTTAACAGCTTTGCGCAAGCACTATATTATAATAATATAATATAATAATAATATCTATGGACGCTTCACACCACGTCAGTCTGGTCCCGTGGTAAGTACCAGAAGGACTTGTACCAGACAACGGAAATATATTTAATACTTTTATACTATACATATATTTAAGATTTTTATTATATCATACACATATTTAATACACATCCAGACCCGGGAACATTGAAAAGTTTTTGTTCCGTCGGCGGGATTCGAACCCGCGACCCCCGGCATGAGCTGCCACACACTCAACCAATTGAGCCACAGAGGTCATACACATATATAGATAATATGACTTATGAATATTGTAAACCCCTAATTTACTTTAAAAGTAATTTTATTGATGACACTTTTACGTTTTGAAGAAAGTTTTGTGCATTATTTATTATCCGCGCGCTATCAGAATGAGATGCGTCCTTTTGGAACTGAGACGCGCGCTGACAGCTGGCCAGCCGTAGGGTCGGCTAACAAAATGACGTTTTTGGTCGCGTACATTTCTTTCAAGTTTTGTTTTCATTTTTTGTGATAATAATAGGTAAAACCGGCCAAGTGCGTGTCGTGCCACGCGCAATATAGGTTTCCGTAGTACCGCTAGTTTTTGATAATTTTTGTGTGGTCAATGAATACACATTTATAACGTGTTTTACACTACTAACAACATCATCTCAGTCAGAGGCGGCGTAAGGCGTGGGCGGTGTGGGTGACCGCCCACGGCCTCGCGGTCTAAGGGACCTCGCGCCCTTGGATCACGAGGTTTTTTTTAAAGATTTTATGAGTTTATACTCAAATATTCATAAATAAAAAGTTTTATAAATAAAACTTTCAGTATCAAAAAATTCTTTCTCTAAACAAATCCGTCCTTTTACCTCATCCATCAGGGGGCCTCACAAAATATATTTTAGGGGGCCTCGCAAGATATATTTTGCCCACATAAAAATTAGGTCTTGCCCCGCCACTGATCTACTTACGTTCAAAGGATTTTGAACGAAAAGTTCCTTTGTACTTCTAAGAATACATTTTTTTTCATCGACTATTACTCAATAACTTATGAAGTCTTCTTAGTCGTGATAGTTTTCCTTTTAAATTCAGCATATTTCCTACTCCCGTGAATTTTTTCACATTTCCAGAAGCAACCGTTTAGCTGGTAGAAGGGGGGGACACTGGACTCAAACGATTTAAAAAAAAAAAAAATCAATGATTTATTATACCATTTTGTCGGCATCATTAAGATGTGCATTCATGAATTACAGCTTTGTAGGTTTTAGTCTCTGAGCAAAACCGTGGACAGACAGACGGACGGACATACAGACAGACGGACAGACAGACGAACGGACAGATCACAGACCGAAACTATAAGGGTTCCTTGTTGACTACGGAACCCTAAAAAAAGGCCAATTGATTCAGGAATAATAATTCCTGAATCACAGTCATTGGTGAAATATTACCAAGAAATCTTTTTCATGAAAGTACCGGTTCAGCAGATATGCCAGGGTTGCCACGAAACGGGAAATAAAATAAAAATAATATATGTGCTTGTAATGTTATCATTTAGGGCGAAGCCAAACGAGCGTAATTTGTGAGTTGTGAGTCGCAGAATTTCGGTTCGGCAGAATTCTGCTGCATTCAGTTTCATACAAAAGTCCTGTTTGATTCACACGAGCGTAATTTTGTGAGTCATGATTTGTATGAAAAGATATTTACGCGGCAGAAATTCTGCGACTCACAACTCACAAATTACGCTCGTTTGGCTTCACCCTTAATCAGCATGTTATATTATGTATTTACGTAATATTATGTCGTACTGCCAGATATTTACGTGAAACTTTATTTTTTAGATGATTGCTCTTATCGTTTTAATCAGGTCTTTAGCAAGCTTATATCCAGGATTGGCGCCTGGAAAGCAATATATCCAATAATTAATCACACAATTGTTAGGTACGGTAGGCCACACATCAGGTGTAACAGAAGCACTTCAAAACTCGCTCTTATTACGTGCGCGGTAAGGGCGGTCCAAAGGTCAAAATGTTACACTTGATGTATATCGTATGGCCCTGTCGCGTGTACCTAGCTAGCAGTGGCGAAGGGTGAATATTTTCGGAAGGGAAGCCGGAGTATAAAATCTACTACTACTACTACTTACCAAAAATGCTCAGCACTGATGTGTATGTCCGAGTTTCAAGTTTGCTTAACATGTTTTTTTGTTTTTTATACGCTTTAAGAACGAAGTTTCCTTCGGACAGCAAATAATTATAATCTGTGAGTGAACAGTCTATTTCATTTCTATTATAACGAACGAACGACTATACGATGACGTCAGTATAACGCACAATCCAAATTAATTTATTTCACCACACTTTAACACCAAAACAAATAAAATTCGATAAAACAAAACAAACAAGTCGTTTAAAATTCGCACTATACGCCATAAATGTCAAACTTAAAAACTAGTAAAATAAAAATGTATTACGTGCGTGTCTAGATTTAATACCGCTAAAGTCATTCTTAATAAAGTCGTATTACAAAAAATCCTACCAAATAAAATGTATGACCCGCCAGCAAAAGTATAATGCCGCTACATTCATTCTTAATTCGAAGCATAAAAATTTTACTTCATGACTGATCTTTCTCGCTTGCACCTGTGCGTTTCTAATTAACCTTTCTCTGTAATAAGCCGTAAGGCATCGAGTTATTTCCGAGTATATTCGCGCGTGCTAGAACGAGACAGAACATGACGATCAGTTCACGGGAATGAAAAGGACAGATGCTTTGTATGAAATATTGTTGTATGAAGAAGTAACTCGTAATTTATCGGCTTGCCGCTTGATTCTCTCGGAGATGTTCAGTGCATTGCCTATTTTTTGTAGGGGCTAAGTGAATTCAAACTATTTAAATTTTCAAGTAAATGAAAAATTTATTGCTTATAAAATTTTGTAGGCCATTAGGTAATTCAAAGTTTTTTAAGTATGTATGTAAAATATTTATTAAATAAAAATGTCGTTAGCCCAAGGGAAGCCGACGGGAATCGGGCTATATGGACACTTCGCCACTGCTAGCTAGATAGGTACTAAATATGTAATTATATTTAATTACCGCAGGCTCCGCTATCTGTCCGTCCGTCTGTCACCAAGCTGTATCTCATGAGCCGTGATAGGCAGACAGTTGACATTTTCACAGAAATCATCGAAATCCTTCAGTAGTTTCAGAGATTAGCGTGTAGGTACATGCAAACAGACGTACTTACAGACAATTAGACAGACACCAATCCAAAAGATGATCGGATTGTATTCTATTGGTGTTTTTGCATTGCTCTTAATAAATTGTACGTAAATATATTCCATGTACAGACACTTTCTTACATACTGTTCTAATCTTTTATGTAATGGATAGTACGGAACCCTTCATGCGCGAGTCCGCCTCGCACTTGGCCGGTGTTTTTTGTAGGTCTTATGTATTTTTATAACTCTGTAAAACAGTTAATCAAAGGACAAGATTTGTAACTATTATTACATTGACAACAACAAACAAAACTAAACTTACCTTTCGTCGCGGGGAAATCTATGAAAATTTAAATCCTCTTTGTTTTTCGTATTAGAATTACATCCGTACACTGAACACTTAGTATATCCCATTCTTTATAAGATTAGTAATTATTATCGTTTTACAAATCACAACACAAAATTCGTAGAAAACGCGCCAATGTAACACCTGCGCGCGCAGCAATGCCAACTTCGCGAGTTGGCATTGCCGGGCCCGCGCCGCCCGCTTCCCCGCGGGTTGCACCGTTGCGCAAGTCACTGACCTCCATTATACAAGTACGCTGGACTAATGATACCCTTTGAAATAACAGCTATTTTTTGTGCCTATTTGAAGCGGAATCAGCTCCCCCAATGTGAGGGATAGGATCTAAATTTGACGTAAAAATGACGTTTGAAAGTCGCCATATTGGCGCTGATAGCAGTAGTGGAAGTATTTGGAACTAATACCAGTGATGAGAACCAATAACGATTAAGCGGCCATTTGCAAGTTACGTCAAATTTAGTTTTCTTCCCTCTTACTGGGGGCGCTGATTCCGCTTCAAATAGGCACAAAAAAAAGTGGGTATCATAGGTACTTGTATAATGGAGATCAGTGGCGCAAGTACATTCGTTTCGCTACTGTATGGAATATTGTAATACTGTGACAGGGTTGACCAAAAACACAGTAATATCTTTAATGTAGAGAATCGGTCGATTACGTATTTTATTATTATTACGTATAAGCCTATAAATTAATGTTCAGAATATTTTTGGTAACGCTACTTCATTAACAAACAAAACTATCATTCTGATCGCGCGCGTATTATATCTTGAAGTATGCGAAATAGGTGTATCAATTGCTAGACTTTTAACATTTTTAAAACAATTTGATTATTTACCCAGTATTAATAATTTTTTTTTGCAGGTGAGCTGTACGGATACTTATTGAAGTACTGCAAAACGGACGTGTGCAAGACCAGTTTCAATGCCTTTTTAGAGCAGACTTTAAATGAGCGACCACCAGTATCCAGCGCCGATACATTAGAAATGATGGACTATGTAAGTATTTTTAATCTAATCTATTAAAAAAAAAAACCGGCCAAGTGCGAGTTGGACTCGCCCATGAAGGGTTCCGCAGCAGCAATAAGGTTTATTTTTATGAAATTAAAAGGTTTTTGATTTATTTTTATATTTCAGTTGATTTAATGAAAGTTAAATTAAGTTTACCATTTATGACGTATAAAAAAAACTACTTGTTAGATTACTAGTTTACTATTAGTTGGTAGTTTTTATAGTAAAGTACATCATACATTTTCTTTAGACTTATCATGCCCCTACTTTAGGTTAGAGGGGGGGACACACATTTTACCACTTTGGAAGAGTCTCTCTCGCAAACTATTCAGTTTAGAAATAAATGATATTAGAAACCTCAATATGATTTTTGAAGACCTATCCATAGATACCCCACACGAATAGCTAGATTTCGTTCAAACCAATTTTCATTGGTAGTTTTTATAGTAAAGTACATCATATTTTTTTTTAGACTTATCATGCCCCTACTTTAGAAGTTAGAGGGGGGGGGGGGGGGGGGGGGACACATTTTAGCTCTTTGGAAGAGTCTCTCTCGCAAACTATTCAGGTTAGAAAAAAATGATATTAGAAACCTCAATATGATTTTTGGAGACCTATCCATAGATACCCCACACGCATAGATTAGATGAAAAAAAATATTTTTTTGTTTTAGTTGTACCTATGGGGACCCCTAAAATTTTTAATAATTTTTCCATTATTGTATCAAAATCTTAATGCGGTTCACAGACTACATCTACTTGCCAAATTTCAATAGTATAGCTCTTATAGTTTCGGAGAAAAGTGGCTGTGACATACGGACGGACAGACAGACTGACAGACATGACGAATCTATAAGGGTTCCGTTTTTTGCCATTTGGCTACGGAACCCTAAAAATCATCCCCGCTTGATGTGTATTTTTTTTAAAGATTTTATATACCACTTTGTCGGCATCATTTATATGTGCATTCATACTGAATTATTTTGTATGATTATAATTATATATATTTGCATGCTATTTTATACATGTAGCTAAAAGTGTTAGTTCTTACGAAAATGATCATTACCACCTACTGTATTCACCACTTTTATAGCAAACTAGCTGTGCCCCGCGGTGTGATGATGATCATGATGAATGTAATTTGCATAGAAGCATATGCTTTCCGTTCTTAAAACAACATCGAAACTCCCAAATTTGTATCTACAGGGTGAAACAAAACTAAGTGATAAAACTTTAGGGTGTGTATGTGTTCCTTATATGGAGTTCACTGTGAAAGTAGCAGCGCTGAAAGACCAATTTTTTTTTCACTTTTGTATGGGCAAGCGCCCCAGCGTCATGAGTTTCCCCATACAAAAGTGAAAAAAAAATTGGTCTTTCAGCGCTGCTACTTTCACAGTGAACTCTTTACAAGCAACACATACACATCCTAAAGTATTATCACTTAGTTTTGTTACACCCTGTATAAAGAGTCATGAGTTCTCTCAGCACCTTCCGCACCATGGTATACCTTGGTGCAAAATATTACTTGTTGGTAGCATATGCTTAGAATACTGCTCACGAAACCGAAGTCACCACATGTTTCCATATAAATTTTGAGGAGTTCCCTCGATTTCTTATGGATCCCTTCATCAGGTCACCACTTTTATGAATATGGTACCAAATTGGGATGATAACCTATATACCAAAAGAAAAAATTTGAAAATCGGTTTACAAACGGCGGAGTAATCGTTGAACATAAAAAAAAATCAATTGGCGTGCCACAAAAAATCGTACAGCATGTCGCTTGATGCAATTAACTCTCCATTAAAATATTAGGTACATGTCGCTTGAATCAAATAGCCTGCAGCAAAATCTAAACAAGTTTGTAGTTTGAGTCATTTAATTTGCTTTTTTCTATGTTCAGTACAGTGACATGAAGTAAATAGTATTTTTTGGAAATTCGAGACCGAAGGTCGTTTGAGATAAATATGACCTATAATTTAAATAAAAAGCGGTTGCTTAAATCAGTTTTCCTTTCCTATAATGAGCAAGAGGTGTATGTTAAGCAAGTATATTTTCCTATGACACCGTAAGTCGATGTCGTTTAAGACCTACCTAAATATCTAGTGTTACCTAAATATTTCTAGCGAATAGTAGGCATGCGCTCGCGCGCGGTGCTTGGGTTAGTGCCGAAACCGCAGGTGGACAATGGCAGGATAAATATATTACTTGTTATTGAGACTGATTTCTTAAGAATTTTAGGTCAAATGTGACATGCTTAGGTATAAGTGAATTCTAATAAAAATATTAACCTAAAAAATATTGCTTAGTTAAAGTATTTTTAAATTGTATTAAGATTTCAAATGTTAGAGGCTGATTATGTGATAATTACATGGTTATATCCTGTGATTTCTTATTAAGAAAGTAAGTGAATGACTAATTGTTATAGTTTTTTTTAATGAAGGCAGGTCGTTGTAGCCCTGACGTCACTGCGACCCATAAGGATCTTTTGTGACTCCTTCGCACTAGATAACCGTCCTCAACCCAATGCTGCTCATAAATTGAACGATATGGTTGGGGTTGGTGCCATGAATTTCCTCTGTGGATGAGTATTCGTAGCGACCAAGGTGCCTGTTCTTGCTCTGTAGTAGAGCAGGACAGTCGAGGAGAAGGTGAATAGGTGTCTCATTCTCCTCCTCACAGAATCTGCAAGTCGTTATGCTACAAATACCCATTCTGTTTAGGTGTTTGTCGAGCTTGCAGTGCCCAGTTAGGCTTCTGGTAAGGATTCTTAATTGGTTCCTACATAAATACAAGGTGAGCACTAATTCTGACAGTCCCTTTTTGAAGCCAGGAATTAGTGCCTTGGAGTGTTCAAGGTCAGGGGTCTCAGCCCATTGCTTCCTGCTTAGTCTGTGACCCCATTCTTTGAGCACTTGTTTTGGCTCGGGGCCGAGAGTCTCATATATGGCCCACAGACCGGTTCTGGGCCATATATGAGACTCTCGGCCCCAAGCCTAGCCAGTTCGTCAGCGGTTTCATTGCCGTGGACGTTGCTGTGGCCCGGCATCCATACTAGGCAGATGTTGTTGTTCCTTCCCAGCATGTTCAACGTCTCAATGCATTCCAGAATCAATTTCCACGAGACTTCTGCGGCAGTCAGTGCTTTAAGTGCAGCTTGACTATCGGAGAAGATAAAAATATTTTATTAACTAGGGCCATCTCCAGGCTTTCTAGTGAGCAACCGAGGACAGCGAAGACCTCAGCCTGAAACACGGTCGCAAACTGGCAGGCAGGATACCAAAAGACAAATACACCTGTTTGCCCCCAAACAGGTGTATTTGTCTTTTGGTATCCTGCCTTTGTAGAATCCGGCTCCTTCTCGGTTGTCTTTCCTTGATCCATCCGTGAACCAAACTATATCACTAGGGCGGACATCGATTGGGATTTTTCTTTCCCAGTCCTCCCTGGAAGGTATAATACCTGGTATTGCTTTGAAAAGCTATGCACCTTGATCATGGCATCTGATGGCATGGCCATGACAGGTGATTTACGAAGAGACTGTTCCAGCTGTCGAAATGGGGTGGAGGCCCAATTCGTCCTGCCCGCTGTCCTAACCCTGAGAGCCGCCTTTCTGGCCTCCATCTGAACAAGCAGAGGAAGCGGAGTTAGGTCGATCAGGGCCTCTAGGGAAGCGGTGGGTGTTGACGAGAGTGCACCCGTGATTATTAGACATGCCAGTCTCTGTACGCTGTTTAGACTTTTATTACAGTTTACTTGTTCAGCCTTTTTATGCCACACTACGCAGCCATATGTGGTAATCGGTCTCACTACGGCTGTATATAGCCACAGCATTGCCTTCAGCCGAATACCCCATTTAGAGCTGACAAGCTTCCAACAGAAACCCAGAGCACATCTAGCCTTTTTCGTAATAATATACTCGATGTGCTTATTCCAAGTGAGTCCGTCTAAGATTACTCCTAGATATTTGACATCACCCGCAAACTTAATAGTTTTCCCGAAGAGTGTTGGGGGTCTTAGTCCCTCAAACTTCCTCTTTTTGATGAAAGGTATCAAGGCCGTCTTATCAGCGTTTACTGTTAGCTTGACCCTTTTGCAACAATCCTCAACGACTTAGTGCTGACTGTGTCAACCCAGCAACCACCGATGCGCATTTTCCCACAACTAGAATTGCCAGGTCATCAGCGTACCTTTGAGCGTAGTAACCTATAAGGTTCAGTTCCCTTAGTAGCTCATCCACTACCAGGGACCATTCCAGGGGTGACCTCCTTGTGGGCAACCTTGTGTCAGTCTGATTTTGAGTGTCAGGTACATAATAGTCGATGAGGCTACCCTGTTGTCGAGCGTGGCTTTGATCCACTTTATAGTAGTTGGATCTATATTCCTTGAAGCCAGGCTATTTGTGATAGATCTGGTTGAAATGTTGTTGAATTCGCCTTCAATATCGAGGAAGGCACATAACGTAATCTATTTATCTTCAATTGCTCTATCAATGCGATCTACTAAGTCCATTAGGGCCGTCTCGGTAGATTTGCCTTTTTGGTAGGCAACACTTTCATTCAGCGGCTTTTTATTAAGATAGGTGTCCCTTATATGTAGGTTGACCACCTTCTCCATTGTTTTAAGCATGAAAGAGGTGAGGCTAATTATTGGTCTGTAGGACTTTGGTAGAGCCTTGTCCCTGTCCCCACTCTTGGGTATGTAGGACACCCTTAGTCCCTTACCCTTGTCCATACCAATGGAATGTAGCCCCAAACTTGCTCTGAATACTTTCAGTAGTAGAAGAAGGATAATGTCCATTGCCCTGTTGTAAGAGGGCCGGAATTATATTATCCTCACCGCCGGTCTTGTAAGGCTTGAAACTGTCAATTGCCCATTTGACTCAGCCAGGCTTAAAGATCGTGGAAGCTCGTCTCCAATCGTCAACTGATGGTCTGGTTTTAACAATCGTATGAGAGAAGGCTTCGTGTCTTTCGAGATGGATACTGTTGGGGAACTTGACTTCGGCTAGTAATTTTAGCTTTTCTTCCACCGTTTTAGTATAAGTACCATCTGGCATCTTCACAGTGCTAGGATAAGAGCTAGGGGCCTTAGATATGACTTTGTATAGCCTGGAGGTTTGCGAGGTGTTATTCACTTCCTCACAGAACCTTGACCAAGAGCGTCTTTTAGCCTTCCTTAGCTGCCTATTAATTGTCATCAGAGCGGCTCTGTATGCGTGCCAGTTCCCGTCTCTTTTGGCTCTGTTAAACAGAGCTCGGGCCTCTTTTCTGAGTTGCGCCAGAGTACCGCTCCACCAAGGTACGTTAAGTTTACTTGACGTTTTCTTAACAGGACAGTTTCTGAGGTAAGCATCACTCAAGCTATGCTCCAGCTCCCCCACCGTTAGTTCCAGTTGTTTTACGGTCTTGACAGCTTTGTTGATTGCTGCGAGGTTATCTGCAGTTCCTCCCTGAATACACTCCAGTTTGTGGCCTTTGGATTATTATAAGTTACCTCTTTCCCAGGCATATTGTCGTGTATGTCAAACCTTATGTAACAGTGATCGGACAGTGAGATTGTTATAGTATTAATAGGTTCTAATAAATGTCATTGATATTAGGTACAGATATTAACATACACGTTTTACTTTTTGTTAATGAAATATTTTTCAGTTATGCTAAAATAATTAGTCATTTTAAATTTATTCTCTGTAGTTTTTAATAAGCACTCCTTTTTAAATACTTATTTTTATTTTATTCTCGTCTAGCATCATGGAAAACTTTCCAATTTTGATGCTGTGAAGTTTTTGTTAAGGTTTCAACGACCAATCTCAAATAAAATTAAATATTTTGAGGATTTAGGTCGTGGCTTAAGTCACTTATCCTGCACCTAAAATAGGATTGAATTTATCTTTCAGCCTATTAGACGTAATCTGTTGCAGCCATAGATATGTAGTTCAATCTATTAGCTTTACTCAAAAATTACTATAGCTACCTTCTTGAATCATTTAGCTTCCCACTTATTATAATAACAGTTGTACCGTAAATCATTTAGCTTTACTCTAAAATCTAGGCGAAGCGTAACTTAAGTCCTTTATCCTTACTCTCAAAAAATAAACAAATAAGCATTTTTAACTCAAGCGACATTTATTTCTGTAACCCTTTATTCTATTGACTTAAAACTAAAACATATGATGAATGATTTAATTACGAAAAGAACTGTATACTTGGAATCTAAATTCACCGAAAGACTGATTTTTTACGATTTTTTTTCTGATTTTAAAAACTTTAAAACGCTCTCCTGTAAAGTTCCAAAAATGTCGCTTAACGCCATTAGCCTTTCACCCCTCGATATATAATATATTTTATTTTAATTTTAATTTTTAATATTAAAGTACACATATAATTGAGGATTTTGTGAAAATTTTAAGTGACTATATGTTGCTATTATGGATTACGATTTACGAGCCAAAAAGACCAAAAAATAACGTTTGTTGTATGGGAGCCCCCCCCCCTTAAATATTAACTTTATTTTGTTTTTAGTATTTGCTGTTATAGTGGCACCAGAAATACATAATCTGTGAAAATTTCAGAAGTCTAGCTATAGCGGTTCTTGAGTTACAGCCTGGAGACTAGGGATGTAAAGCGGTAAAATTACTGTCGTAAAATTCGGTAAATTACGATATTTTACGTAAAATATTATATTTTACGGTAAATTACGGTAAAATTGGGTAAAAAAAGATTTGATTTCGTGGCATAATTTTCATTAAGAATGTGGATATAAACAATTAAACAGGTTACTTAATGCAAGTATAGACTGCAGTAAGTCCAAACAACATAATAGCCAGCCTGCCGGCTTGCTGTATGCTCTGTCGAGTGTCGTCAACTGTCAACAAGTCGCAACAGCGCAAAATATTATGGCAAACAGCACTAATCGGCAACGTCACAACTCACACCGTGCGACGCGCACGCAGTACACAAATTACAACTTGCAACACGCTCGCCCCGCCCGCCGTCATACCACCATTTTGCATACATACGTAGCCGGGAATTTTACCGTAATTTATATAAATTACCGTAAAATACGCGTATTTTACCAGCGTTTTCGGTAAAATTACGTAATTTTGCAACCCTACTGGAGACAGACAGACAGACGGACAGACAGACAGATGGACAGACGGACAGACATCGAAGTCTCAGTAATAGGGTCCCGTTTTTACCCTTTGGGTACGGAACCCTAAAAATGTATTTGGAGGAGTATAAAGGAACTTTTCGTTTAAACTCCTTTGAACGTAACTGAGATGATGTTGTTAGTAGTGTAAATCACGTTATAAATGTACATTCATTGACCATAAGTACAAAAATTATCAAAAAGTAGCAGTACTACAATAGAATAGAATAGAATAAGCCTTTATTGCCAGTTATACAATATTAAGGTACAATTAATTATTAATTCATTATATTATTTAACATTCAATATTTATAAATCAATTCATGATATGCAATAATTATTAATAAATTTTAAAAAATGTTATATTCATTATTTTAAATTCATGCACTTCATAATAATATTATGATATTACATATTAATAATAAAAACCTAGTCTATTTTTTTATTATTCTGAATTTTAATCAGAAATAATTATTATAGGCATATTATACATTTTACTTCTATTTGCATGCAATCTTAATATTATGTTGTAATCTCTCTTTTCCTGGCTTGTCCATGGACATAGGCCTCCTCCAAGGCTTTCCATTTATCCCTATTTTGTGCTTCTCTCCTCCATGTTGCTCCTGCTATTTCTTTAAAGTCATCCTCCCATCTCCGGTGTTGCCTACCTCTTTCTTTTACCTTCTCTTACCATTACCATTACCATTCGATAATTCTTTTCGACCACTTTTTTACTTTTCCTCTTAGAATATGTCCCGTCCCGATATTTTAATATGACTGGTAATGTGCCTTTAATTAATTCATTGGTAATTTGGTCCTCGCTTGGAGACTTATTATTTTTTTGTGACATAACGGCCTTTTCTACTTCACTTTCTAGTATGGATGGTACAGTTTCATTTTTGTTTGTCGCTTTTGTTTTTGAATGTTCTCGTCTTTCTTCGTCTTTATAAAGGTTTTCGTAAAATTCGGTGGCCTTTTTAGTTATGTCTTTTCTGTTAGTAATGGTATTCTTGTTCTTGTTTCTTATTTTCGGTATCCACATTTTATGATCATGCAGTTCTTTTAGGGCATTCTTTACTCCTCCTGATCGTTCTATGTGGTATTTTATGCGTTCTGTCCTGAGTTTCTTTTTATGGTTCCGTATACATTTATTTATTTGTTTGCTTATTTTCGATATTTCCTTTTTATTTTCAGCTCTGCCCTTTTTTTCAAGTATCTTTCTTCTTATCTTTAGTAATTCTCTAGCTTCTGGTCCAATTTTGTCGTTGTTTGCTTTTGATGTTTGTAGCTTTTTGTTTATACTTTGCAGTTCTTTTTCAATGATATCGTAAGCTGTTTGTATATCGTCGATGTCTTTGTTTTTTTGGAGATGTTGTTTTATTTCGTCTAATATGGAAGTGGAAAGAGGCCGTGTAATTGATTTTATATTTGCAGTTCTAAATTTTCTTTTGATTTTCTTCACTTCGTGAATTACCTTTCCTCTTAGCATTCTGTGGTTCGTATTGAAGTTGAGACTATTTAGAGTTTCTACATCATAAAATATTTTAGGTCTATTAGTTAACATAAAATCTATTTCATTTTTTGTTTTATGGTCTGGAGATATCCACGTCCATTTGCGGCTCTTGCTCTTTTTGTAGAAACTATTCATTACTTTAAGATTGAACTGGAGTGCAAATGATAATAGTCTCTCGCCATTATTATTTCTCTTGCCTGTGCTATATTGACCCAAAACATTATCTTCGTATTTTCGTCTTGGTCCTAATTGGGCGTTGAAATCTCCGAGTATTATAAGATTCTTATATGATTTATTTACAGCCATTTGTAGTTCTTCATAAAATTTGTCTTTTTCTTCGTTTTTTGCGCTTTCTGTGGGTGAATATATTTGAATTATAGACCACGTTTCGTTTTGTTTGAATATATTTATGTTTAGTATGATCATTCTCTCCGAAATGGCTATTATGTCTTCAATATAATCTTTGTGTATGCTCTTTATTAAGAAACCGACTCCGTACTGTCCTGGTGTTTCTCCTTTGTAGCAAAGTATATATTCTCCATAGTCTATTATTTCTTCTCCAGTTCTCCTTACCTCGCTTAACCCGAGAATGTCCCAATTTATGTGCTTCAATGCGTTTATGAGTTCGTCTAATTTATCGTCTGTTCTAAGAGAGAACGTGTTTAAAGTAGCTATAGATAATGTATTCTTATTTTTTTTTTGTTTTATTTCCACTGTACGTTTTCTTATTGTGTGATGTCTTGAGTGTTCCTGGAGGGTGTTGGTCTAATTCCCCACGGGGACCAGCCGGGTTGGGGAATATTGTGGGATTTGTCTCTGTTTTCTTTAAAGTAATTATTGTTTTGCTTGTCTGGTTCCCGTTGTCTTGATTGTTTGTCTTTGGTTGCTATGCCTGTTTTGATGTGCCTGGGCTATTGTTTATACCTATATTATTATTCTATAAAAATAGAGTTGCCATCTTTACCTTTCATTCTTTCGAAGGCGTTTATTTTGCGTGGGTTTTCTCCATTAGGTGAGTTAAGTTTTCTTTTTTCATTACCTTGTCTATTTTCCTTAACGATTAGTTTGTCGTATTTTATTATGGCGTAGTTGCCTTTCTTTCTTTCTTCTTTTAATTGCGGAATCAAGGCTTTCCTTTTAGCAATCACATCCCTTGAAAAGTCTTCATCTAGGTTAATTTTTTCGTATTGTTTCTTGTTTTTTAGTATTTCCATTACATGGAAAAGAGACGAAATATGACGAAAAATGTAAATGGAATGAAACACATACTGGTCTGGGTCTGTCTTTGTCGCTCGTACCTGGTATTTTTTTTCCGACCCGCCATACTGACTTTATTTCTCCTTTGGATACAAAAACTGTTCCTTTTTCAAACGCTTCCACGACATACTCTAGCAAATCATATGGTGATTTTTCTATTTCCCTTAATCCATAAATAATTAAGTTATTTCTTCGTTTTTCACGTTCCAGAACTTCAATTCTATTTTGTAAATTAGCGTTTTTTTCTTTTAGTTCTATAATTTCGTTTATTAATGGATTTAATTTTATATCAATTTTATTCATTATTTCTTTCGTTTGTTCTTGCATTTGTAGCTTTATTTGATCCAGAAAACTTTGAAACGAGTCTGTCATTTTTGTTGAGGCCTGTTTTAATGTCTTGTCCAAGTAAATTTCTTCCAGGCAGGCAACCTATTTTTTTTTGCAATTTTTTTAGTTTGCGCTGGTATCACTATTATTATTATTTTGAGTGGTATCCCTCGCTATTGACCAAGTTGTCAAAGTTGTCAGTGTATATGTCATCAACGTCAGAGTGACATTTGTTTTTGTTATGTTGGCAATTCATTTGCTTATCAATGACAGGTGATAATAAAATAACTGGAGGGTAGTTAATTCCTTGGATTTTACGTATTTGCTGGATTTTTGGATGATTTATCGCACTGCACTTTGATTTTCACTGTTTATAATACTTCTTGTTCAGTCTATTTGATTTGGTTATGTTTCTTTTCACTGATAAAGCACTTTTTACGGTACGGTACGGTAGTAGCGGTACTACGGAACCCTATATTGTGCTTGGCCCGATACGCACTTGGCCGGTTTTATTTAAGTACATCATTTTAACCTATGATGTACATAATTATAACTTATGCAAAAATAGTGACAGTTTATACAAGTTCATACAAGATCGTTAATCAAGTGTAGCAAGAAATATTGTGGTTTAGTTCTCCTATTTTTTTTTAATAATAATCTTTTAACCTGAAAAAAGTTACACATTAATAAGTTGTTGTCTTGTAATATATTAAAGTATGTGTCTTTATTTTAATTTTACAGACTACAGAAGACGTGAAAGAAGATTCGCTCGTGTTCCTTAAGCATCTAGAAGAGTCCCCGGACATGTTTACTGACGATGAAGAACCTACGACAGTTTCTGAAACCGATGCCTGCAGTAAAGTTCCAGAAAATAAAATAGTAGATATCACTGATGACAGCGATGAAAATAAAACAAGTAATATGGAATGTAACAAAATGGCGCCCATAGACAAAATGTCGCCCGTAAACAAAATGGCGCCCATAAACAAAATGGCGCCATCTACCAGTGTCAAGTCGGAAAACAACATGGCGTTGTCATCAGACAGTACATCATTCATGAAGATATTAGAAAAAGAAACAAAAGACAGCAAAACGTCAAACACTTCGAAACTGTTCGAAGAAATAGGAAAATTAGACGAAGAGAGTGGTAAATTGAATCTAAGTAGTCCAAAGAAATTGTTCTTCAAAGACAAGTCTGAATCAGAAAATGCTGAGGATAAAGTACATTTTGAAGTTACATCTGAAGTGAAAAAGAAAATGTCAAAGAAAATAACAGATTACTTTTCTAAAAAACCCACGTGACTTTGTATATTATGTTGTAATGCAATGAATTATAATATTACCTTACAAAACTGTTTTTTATTTACTTAAAAATCAATTCAATTTCAATCAACAATCTAAATTATGTAAATATAAGAAGTTATATAAAGTAAATTTTATTATTGCATTTTTCAAAGGTTCTTTAAGAACTTTGTTGAACATAGCATCTTGGCTTAGTGCGTTGATCATTGTAGGGATCATTTTACTTATGTAAGGACCTACTGTTTCTGTAATAACATGGCCACTATTTATTTTCAAACTGCTACATTTTGGAAAAGACATGACACTGAAATAAAACTCGCACCTAATATAATTAAAATTATTTATTATCCTTCATCATATTTCTAGCATACTAAACGTAATAAGTGTATAATAATAAATAATTGAATAGTAATTTAGTTTGAAATTTTAGCCATATACATATTTAACTCGATAATAGTTTTTTTTTAACTAAAACATGCAAAGTAGGAAAATCATTATTGTATTAGTTTCGTAAAGTGACACTATGCTGTTGATTAGCTAAATACAGAATTTCACTATACTAATAAAATAAATAAATTAATTAACATTAACTAACGGCGTTTTCACATTACAGCTTGGCAAAGAAGAGTGTGGATTAAATGAGGGCGCTTTTCTTTAAATACAGGCAACCCTACGCTTCACTTTTGACACAATATATACTAGAGTTGACAAGTAATGTAGTGTTGTCATAAATAAAAACTCTTAGTTCCAGCTGTCACCGCGTCAGACTCTTCTTTGCCAAGCTGTAGTTTCATTTACAATATTCGGTGTAGCAATAACAATGCGTATAGTCGGCTATCATATGCACTGAGGGTAACATTTCGTAAGGCGGTGTACGCGGCGTGCGAGCGACGCGCGAGGAACATTCGCAGCCTGGTGACGACCACGTGACGACCACGTGACGACCACGTGACGACCACGTGACCCGCACGCCGCGCCACGGTACGGAAGGAAGGAAAGTTTTACACAAATATTCATATCGTGCATTTCGTAACCATTGTGTGTTATATAGACTTAACCGTAAATACAGGTTTAATAAGATTTATTGGATTAATTACAACAAACTAAATTAAATCACGGCTTACAGTAATTACTTTGTGCAGTTCGACAGCTGCTATCATTTACATCGTATTGTAATATTACGACATGAAAAATACTTAGTAAAATTTAAATAATCCATAACAGAACAACCTTGATGGTACAACATTAATTTAAAACGATTCGTAAGCGACTAAAAACTAAATTCATTTAGTTATCGCGAACGATTTCAACAAAATTATTATAAGATGCTTTTGTACTTCGAAATCATTTAATCGCCGCCCATAATTTTAATGTAACAATATAAGGGAGGCAGAAATGAACGTTTTAAGGTTTAGTAAATAGTACAAGTCATTACCGGCCAAAAATAAACGTGTATAAAGTTCCGGTACATTACAAATCCCGTTCTTATAAAACAAACCGAAGGTATAACTGTCCTATCTTAATTATTCTCCTATAATAAATATATTGTAGCAAATCTATCGGTATATAAAACTATATATCAAATAAACGGCGTTATCTTTTAAGCGGCTATCGGAGGTTTTATGAAAAACGTTTTACAATTCCTTACACGAATCTCTATTTTGTTCTATAGTTATTCGAAAAATTATTTGTAGGCGAAAGTTACACCGAGTATGATGCATCAATGTACAATGTCTTATATTTAAATACGTTCGCGCAAACGGAACTTACATCGGGAACGTTCGATTAGGGTTCTTTGGACGATCTTTACAAGCGTATATCTCGGGTACCTCACGGCCCCTTGCTAAGCTAAAGACTGCTCTGCTTCTGAACTCGAATGGGGTTTTCGTAGTACGGTTAGTGTTTTAGGGTAATGCGAGAACAGAGCAGCCCGACGTCTAAACTATGATATAAGTTATCCAGAACAGCGTTCATCGCGCGTACATTCCTGGCCTTGTACCATGAAACTGTTTTGAGACTCAAATAATCGGACGAGAATGCCGCGTCCTACTCTAACAAACGTGAAATGACGTTGTTAGAGCAGGACGCGGCATGCTCGTCCGATTATTTGAGTCTCAAAATAGTTTCGTAGTAGGCCTACTGACTACGGTTATATATGTAAAGAGACTAGTAAGGCGTGCATATTTCAATCCCTAGTTTAAATTATGTTTTTTAAAATTGGTTTTGTACTCTCCGTGAAAAGATATTTCTGGAATGAGTGCTATCAAAGTAATAAGAGACCACTCTTTTGTAATGCGTGAAAGATGTTTTAATTTCACAAATTGATGCAAATAGCAATCATACGGTCTCTATAATATGGCCATGCCATGTTTTTGAATTAACGATCTAACTTGACATTTATCTAATATGGCACTGTTAGTATGGTAACACAAAATGTAAAGTTTCAAATGAAGTATAGCACGACCATGGTTTTTCTGAAATCGTATGAAATTTCGTACGCTACTAGTCATACTTAAGTAAACATAAGGCTGTGGATTTACGGCGAGAGTTTTTACGCGCGAATACGCATAGGTACGCGCGATTATGTTTCAATAACTCACGATTACGCGCAATTACGCGCAGTTGTGCGCGATGACGCGTCAGTTCAGCGCGATTACGCGTAACGCGCGTAAGAACTGACGCCATAACGCGCTATATATATCGCATACTCCTTAGCATTAACAGCGTCACCCTGTCACCCGCCCGAGATGACTCGGGGCAAAACGCTAGTAAGCTCCTAACGTAGATATGACTTTAGTTATGTACATTAGTTGAGAATAGTTTGGTGCTTAGCTCTAGATCAACAAAACTGCGTAGTAACCCTTTACAATGCTGTAGAAATAAGAGTATTGATATCATTCTTGTTAGCCATTTAGGAGACAAATACTGATTTTAAAACATTTAAACCAAGTCTTTAATCGACCAAAAAGTTTGTATACATTTCAAATTCCTAGTGAATTCCTCTCATTAAGGGCAGCTTTTCAATTAGGTTCCTTCCCGGGGCACTCATGTTACTTTTCCGCGTTCCTTAACTGAAGGTATACGAGATCTTTTAGGACGGCGTATTTTCCGCACTGGCGTTGCATTGGCTCATAGTTTGTTTAAGACAAATAAATATATTGCACTCTGCCCTATTAACAGTTTGTCCACAATTTTTTCAAACGATTAAAAAAGAACCAGTCGATAAAAACTTTTAATCGATTTTCTAAATTTAAATTGCTTTCAAACTTATTGAGCGCATGCAACACCAGCATTTAATTTCGCAGAACTATAAAAGTAACACTTAATCTTAAATCATCGCTAATTAACTTACATCACCATAGATTACAATTAATTAAACCTACCACTACATAGTTAAACAATAAGCAATATTCTGGATAACTTATTAGAAATACAGATTCCAATTAGACGGCGATTATACTGAGGATAAAGAGGGTAGAAGTATAAAGATACAAACAAACAGACGCCCGTCAGATTCTCTATCTAATATCTCCCGCACCCGTAAGAAAACAAAGTAGCAAACCGTGCTTGAAGCTATACTATGCTAAGCGATAGAAGAAAAATGAAGAGGATATGACTAGATCGTTTCGTTACTAGGTTCTACGATTCATAAAAGCACTATGCGCATCTCTCCATCTCTTTATTATATAAATAGATATACTTTATCATTACTATTCTGAAAACTAATGTTAGTTACTTTTAATCGTAACATTGGCAATCGTCTTACATACTAGCATCGAGCGGCGGTCGGCGTTCCCTCCCCCCTCGCCCCGCACTCGCCCGGACCCGCGCGGGCCGCGCCGCCCGATGGTCTACTTACATCTTCTAAACCTTCCGTAATCTACCGTTACAACTCCCACCGCGTGGTAATCCAACTACTCGAGCGCTATGAATCCGTATGCGATAAATGTTAAGTAAAATTTTAAAATTTTTAAAGATTTCGAATTTAGTTTCCGTAATACTAATTAATCGTTATCCAATTCTATAGAACGAAATTTACCTATTCCGTCGCGAGACGCGACTACAAACGGTCACGGGCCCGTGCCGTCTATATTAAAGTATTTCACTAGTAGTACCTACGTTAACATGGGGATGACGAGTAGTCCATAGGAGCAGGCGAATTCGCAACTAAGATGAGGATGAGGGCTCGGTTACGCTAGACAGTCACAGTATAAAAATTCGCGACAGACTACAGTGGACCCGAAAGTGAAGCGACGCGGGCGCCGCGGCCGGCCGGCGTCCTCGCGCCGTCCTGAGCGGCGCGCCAGGGCCTCCGACCGCACCGGCGTCCTCGAACGAGTACGTCCGCGGACTAGAAACCACAGGGCGGTCGGCGGGCCGGCCGGAGCCGCGAGCCTTCGGGCGATATCGTCGCCACCGTAGCAGGAGTGACCGACGGCCGAAAGTTCGGCGATCGCTGCCTACGTGAAGAACATTAAGATAACATTTAAATAATTGCAAAGCATACCCTGTATCCTAGAATCACTTCGTGGGCGATCGTTTTATACATTCAGAGAGGACATTTTATTCTATCAGAGACGCGGGCGTCGCCGCATCAATTTAAGGGTTATTTTAATCAGTATAAAGATATACAATTTACCGTCGGCCGGGTCGGCGACCGCGGCCGCACCTACGTTACGAGGTGAAATAATTATCAATATACTAAATATACGTGCTCCGGTTTGGCATCGATTTATTCTGTAACCTAGTAGCTGGGCGGGGCGCGCGCCCCACCACCGCCTGCGCACTGCCTTCCCGCGCGACCCGAGCGGCTCCCCGTGGAAACGTCTCCTCGCCGTCCGAGGATGCTCTCTCCTGCAGAGTACCTCGTCTAATTTTCCCCGGTCGGCTTCGACACCTTTCCCGTCAAGATCGAATCCTCAACAGCTCCATCGGTAGTCGATTCGACTCCGACCGCCTGTGGGAGCGAGACTACCGTCGTCAAATTCTAGCAGACCACGTAGCACGCTTGCCGACTCCGGCGTCCCCGCGAGACCACTTCGACCGATCGAAAACGGTAAAGAAATCAACAGAAAGCATCACGAATCGAGACCGCTGAAACGATAGGAAGCGTAATAAATATTGCACAAACATGTCGAAGAGAAAAGAACTAGGTGACTACGCTTAAACGATAATTTTACATCGTTTTATTCACACCGCTCACTCGTAACTCATAAACGCCTAAAACTAGAATACTATATCAATATAATATAATTATTTGTGTAAATATAAAATTCTATGTCTCGTGTTCTGTGTAATATTTGACTAGAGGCGGGCGGGGGCCTCGGCTCGCTCGTCGGAGTGCCGCCGCCGCCGGACCGCTAGTCTTCCGATCGAATCGTTAAGCCGAGATATTCAATTAAAGCACTAGATAAAAATTGAACGTACGCCGTCCGGCTCGGCTGAAGTAAGCGAAGTGAGGTCCGGCGCGGCGCCGCTCGCAGCCCCTGACGTATCGTACGGAACGTCCATCGCGGGATACAGTATACGGGTCGCGGATATAAAACATGGTAACGGACGGAGATTTTCAGTTAGACGATGATAACGCAATATAAATAAAGGCGCATTTCGATATATAACATTTAGAATTTCATTACAGGAATTGAAAACCATATTCCGTACGATACTTCAATCGATCGGCTCGTCCTGTCTATTTTTATAAAGAGCAACTTCGTCCTACAACTAATAGTCCAAACGTTTTACACGAGTCGGTACATAGAGACTTAAAAATAAAATTAGATGCTTTACAATAGTCCAGCTCTACATCATGTGCCGTGAGTAGGGATGTAAAGCGGTAAAATTACTTTCGTAAAATTCGGTAAATTACGATATTTTACGTAAAATATTATATTTTACGGTAAATTACGGTAAAATTAGGTAAAAAAAGATTTGATTTCGTGGCATAATTTTCATTAAGAATGGGGATATAAACAATTAAACAGTCTAGTGCAGTAAGTCAAAACAACATAATAGCCAGCCTGCCGGTAGCCAGCCTTGCTGTATGCTCTGTCGAGTGTCGTCAACTGTCAACAAGTCGCAACAGCGCAAAATATTATGGCAAACAGCACTAATCGGCAACATCACACCGTGCGACGCGCACGAAGTACGCAAGTTGCAACTTGCTACTTGCAACACGCTCGCCCCGCCCGGCGTCATACCACCATTCTGCATATATACGTAGCCGGTAATTTTACCGTAATTTATATAAATTACCGTAAAATACGCGTATTTTACCAGCGTTTTCGGTAAAATTACGTAATTTTGCAACCCTAGCCGTGAGTAATATTTAAAAATAAGGATAACATACCGAACAATGCCTTCGGAAAAGTATGTAGCGAGTATCATTTCAACGTCTACTTTAACATTCATTTGTTACATTCAACTTTTGACAAGATAAGTCAGATTATGTTAGCTATCGTCTTATCACTCGGTTGAGGTAGCATTAACCTTCGAACTGCTCTAGTCTAATCGAAGCCACTTTTTATAAAAATAAAATTATTAGCACTCGTAACACTGCCAAAAATGCCATTGGCTACTGCCATCAACAAAACAAGGCGTATAAGACCGGGTGTCCTTATTTAAAGTTGGCTTACCGACGTAAGCATGTAGAAGATTTCGGAGGAAGTTTAGTTGAAAGGTTCGTTTGTCGGGGGTACATCGACCACAGACGAGACAGACATAGGGAATAAGAGCACCCGGTCTCGTACCACATTTTTGACAGATGTCATTTAAAGCTGTAACGCTTACATACAACGGCACACCGGGGTTCGTTCGCCCGCGCGCGCGTATTACATCTAAGGTATCTCAATATTATTTTAAATTTATATTGGTACTTTTTGATTATGAATCTATGTTTTCTTCTGTAGAAATTACACTAATTTTGTAATCGCGCTCGCCTGTCGGTTCCCTCGCCGCCGCTCGGTCGTAACATTAACACGTATAGATATATGTTATAGACACACACACATGAAGTAAATAATTGGGAGATCACGCTCTTGTGAATTGACGTCGCATGGTCGCGGTCCGCCGCCGCCTATGTACACCTACACCTAGATTAGTGGCAGCATGGTTCCGTTCACGAGATAGGCCCGCTCGAGATTCGCCACCGACCGTAGCATTCGCCTAAACGGGGAGACTATCTACATTCGTCCGATCGCCGGCGTCTTCTCGAGCACCACACCGATTCGTCATTATTGTCGCACGATTATAAAGGCTGGCCCGAATGTGGACTCCAGGAGGTTCGAACGACTCGCGGGCGGCACGACAGAGCGAAACATCGAATATGCGTAGACGGCCTGTACAGTCCATAATTTTGATATATACTTTTATATCACAGCCCATTTGGAATTTACAACACATAAAACACGATCTTCCGAATCGAAGGCCTTATGTATTCGGTCTTACGTTGAAGTGCACTTTGATTTGTACACAGCGTTAATACGAACGTTTAATTTTAATGTCAACGACGTGGCAACGTTCACTAATACGTAGACGGCGCTGAGCCGATCACGGGCGAGTCGCAACGATATCATTACAGTCTCGTCCGGCGCTCGCTCGAAGTCCGAGCCGGCCCAGCGGGGTAGCTTACAGACACACACGTAATATAATTTAACAAAATATAGGACGATTTACTCCGATAGTGATATACATCGCGGCTTACATTTATGAGGTCGACGCGGCGGGGAGGCGACAGGTCGCGGCCGGGGGGCGGGCGTCTTTGCCGGCTACTGACAACCAAAGTAACGACTGCCGGCGCCCTTAGTGTTTAGTTCGGCGCCCTCTACTCTAACAACCGAACGACGAAAGGGCAAAGACGCGGGCGCCGCCCCGGCGTTACAATGCAATATACAATAATTAAAATACATTTGTTCTTACACTTTCAACTTACTTAATAAATTCAGTTTGGCTTTTTTCAAGCAAATAACTAGTATAATAAATTTATGTTAAAAGTTTCAGTTAAATATTAAGTACTTAGAAGTAGAAGTATGATTACGAATGACAAAATTTTATAACGTGTCATTTTTAATAATAATAATAATTTAATCAAAGTTAGTAAATTGTATATATATATAATAGAGTAATTTAATGATTAATCGATAATGATAAGAATGAAGCTTCCTACGCGCTGTTCAATAATTTACTTTAACTAATATAGTATACTCGCCGCCTCGGGCTTGCATATTTAATGTAAGTAATGTAGTTAATGATATTTACTATACAATCAATGTTTATTAAACTTCTTAAAACGGCTGATAGCGCGCGCTCCGGGGCCAGGCGGCGAAATCGTTCGCCACTTCTGAAAAATAAATATATTGTTTTAGTACAAAATTTTTCAACATGAATCAATGTAATTTATCTACTTTAGCTTATACTCGTAATAGCACAAATTATTATATTAAATTTATTTTATTTAACAATATATGTACTAACAAAGGAAAGTAAAAAAGAGTTTAAAACTAAAAATATGTTTTTTATTATTTGTACAAAGGTACATCTTATTTCAGAAATGGAAATCTACCAGAAGATTTCCATTTCTGAAATAAGATGTACCTTTTATGACGAATTATTTTATTTCAAACTTTATTTACCTGAGCCTAGTCGAAGCGCGCGGGGACGGCGTCTAAGGTTAGTAAGGTCGGTTGGCATCTTTGGGCCGCTTCAATTGCACCTTTAATCGTTTCATGCCGATTTGAAAACCGTTCATCGCCTGGATCGCCGCCTGGGCCGACGTTGGGTTGTCAAATGAAACGAAGCCTGGGAAAAAAAATTAAAGTTACGATCGCAAACTCGTTTTACTACAAGTAGTTACGCCACATTATGCTTCATTACGCGACGTCTACGATAAACATTAGGACCGCTACGAGAGTGTTATGAGTGACTACGCCACACAATGTTTCGCTCCGCGACGTCTACGGTCTATATTGACGTTGCTACGAGATTGCTACGAGTGGCGACGCCATATTATTCTTCGCTCCGCGACGTCTACGGTCTATATTGACGTTGCTACGAGATTGCTACGAGTGACTACGCCATAGAATTCTTCGCTCCGCGACGTCTACGGTCTATATTGACGTTGCTACGAGATTGCTACGAGTAACTACGCCATATAATTCTTCGCTACGCGACGTCTACGGTCTATATTGACGTTGCTACGAGATTGCTACGAGTGGCTACGCCAAATAATTCTTTGCTACGCGACGTCTACGGTCTATATTGACGTTGCTACGAGATTGCTACGAGTGGCGACGCCATATTATTCTTCGCTCCGCGACGTCTACGGTCTATATTGACGTTGCTACGAGATTGCTACGAGTGACTACGCCATAGAATTCTTCGCTCCGCGACGTCTACGGTCTATATTGACGTTGCTACGAGATTGCTACGAGTAACTACGCCATATAATTCTTCGCTACGCGACGTCTACGGTCTATATTGACGTTGCTACGAGATTGCTACGAGTGGCTACGCCAAATAATTCTTTGCTACGCGACGTCTACGGTCTATATTGACGTTGCTACGAGATTGCTACGAGTGGCGACGCCATATTATTCTTCGCTCCGCGACGTCTACGGTCTATATTGACGTTGCTACGAGATTGCTACGAGTGGCTACATCAAATAATTTTTTGCTACGCGACGTCTACGGTTTTCATTGACGTCGTAAGGTGATTGTTACAAATGGCAACGCGAAATTTACAATCGAAAGTAATTAATTCATATTTTTGACTTACCAAAACATTTGCTTTGGTTAGTAGCCCGGTCGATAAATACTTTGCTGCTGATAACATTTCCGAAAGGTATGAACATCTGCATTAGCTCAGTGTCTCCGAACTCCTGGGGCAAGTGGTATATGAAGAGGTTGCAGCCCTCGGGCCCCGAGATGGAGCAGCCTGGAAACATAAGAAAATCTTTAAAGAACTCACATATCTGCTCTTAAACACAACGATCGAAGGTAATCATAGAAAGGGTGAACAGTGTACAGAGGTCAACACAACACAATTACACAAGTAAACATAGACACAGAGTGTGATACATTTGTACAACATTGGAAAAGCAGACTGCGATGTACGTACCAGGATACGTACGAGTAAGTATATCTATGACACATTCATGCAGACATAAACGAACGAGTTAAAAGAGTACCTTCACAATAAAAATGTAATACACAATTAACTTTTTTTTTCTAGCATTGTTATAACGTATCATTTATTTAATTATTCACGTGAAAGAACTCTAATATAACATAAGAAACATTATTCTGTAAAAAGTAACAACTTTTGCAAACAAAAACGTTTTTAAATTCTATGGACGATGATTTTAACAACAGAAATACGACAGGAGAGTTCTAAAGCGAAGAGATGTATACCTACTTATTTATTGACGAAACGGAAAATTCTAATGTTGTCTGGATAAGTGAAGGTTAAAAAATCTAGGGCTGCCAATTTCTACTCCTTATATGAAATAGAAATTTAATTACGTAAACAAAACTATTAAGTTTAAATTTATCAAAATATTGTAAACTCCCGTTCATTTCATTTTACTAAACACAATTTATTAAACTTGTTCCATAGATTCAGTCAATATTAACTATTTTATTAATATATTAGAGTCAGGTACATAATTTTGTTTTGAAATAAATGTACCAGATATTTAGCAATGATATAATTTCTTGCAAAATTGAAATATATTATGTAATATAGCTATGAAATAAAGTATATTACATGAAACTAAAATGAAATTTTGTCGAAGTTGGCAGCCCTAGCAGCTCAGGGCTCCACTTACCTTCTCTCTGCGCCGGCGCAATAGTCGACATCGGAGGTGGGATGGGTTGCGGGAACTGGCCATATACCGCTGGGTAAGCTGTCGAACATTAACGCCATTTGACAATGAACACCTATGTCGCGTGTACATGCAAGTAATTAAACAAATTGCCACTAGCACTGGGGACGTTCACGTTTTATTTACGACGACACGAAGACTGGCGAGCTTATTGCGAATTATGTTGTTTGTGGGTAGTCGTAAAATTAAAATATTACTAGACGATAGTTCAGGGTCTCTATGTAATGTATTTGAAATAACTTAGTTGATACTGTGGTAAATAAAATAGCTATAATTTCACAAACTATTCTTGGTTACTACATTAGTGTCGATTTCATCAAAAAAATGAAATATCTTGGTGTCCTTTTTATTCTTCGCATTGACACAAGAAAAGGTTATGATATTTTGTCAAACGATTAACACTAGGTAAGCGATGATGAATTTGAGGCTCAGTCGTATTTTGCTTTTTTTAAAGCACAATTTACCTTTTTTCCTAGCATTATTATAACATATTTATTTAATTTATGTGAAAGTTTTTTTTTCACCCGCGTATTTTTATTAGGTCCCCTGAGTGTTATTGGAACTTTGTTTAATTACATAGACCACACTTAGGCGTACATTAATTACTCTTACATCCAATATAAAGCTTACAATAATCATTTGTTTTCATAGTTTATACATCGTGGTACAGTATCATTGATCTACGGTAGTGCAACTGCACACTAAATAAATGAAACAACATAAAACACTGATACATTGATACATAACTACTGTATGTCCACATATAGCGTAGTGCGAGGAGGTGGCGCATCTTGCATACAACGTCATATCTTACAATTTTGTGATTATCATACAACATATTATTGTCAAACTCAAGAAAATTAATCAAACATTATTGAAAATTTAAAAAATGTATTCTTAATTTTGCAACAGCTATAGCTGAGTTGCAGCTTTCAAGTGCTTAAACTATACAATATGAGGTGTAAAAAACCAACTACAGATATTTCGTATTTAAGATCCTACTGCCAACATAAAGACGTTTAGGCAAGAATGTAACTGTCACACTCGAAAAGATTTTCCCTAATATGGGCGAACTTCCGTTGTGAGAAGAATCACACATACATGAGATTACATTTTTACTTTGAATACGACAATTACTTTTATGCCTAAACATAATGTTTGGGCAGATCATACACACAAAATATCTTTAAGTAGTTGATTTTCTTAAACCTGTATTATAAGATTCCATAAAAAATATTTGTGAAACTTCAATGTTATCCGTAAAATGCGATAAATCTCATTACGCGGATACAAACATACAAAAAACTAATATTTCACTCAATTTGTCAGCTGTCAAATAGGATTTGGGTACTCCAGTTCTGTTTACTTCCTCGAGACCTCTCGCTTCATTCGGCAGCAAATTTTTAATTAAAATTTGTCCTTGTACATCTTTATTTTGTCCCGAAAAATATTTGCACTCGCAAACATAATGTAAATTCATTTGCGTAACGTTAATTACGAATTATGGAGCAAATTTCGTGGTAAAAATTAAAACGCAAAGGCTAAAAGGAGGTGGTTTTGTGGTTTCATTTTTATAATTTAGAATACGTCTAACGCTAAAATCATTTTGACCCGGTTATTACAAACAAGAATGAGACTATTAAACACAAACAAAATATGTTAGCCTGACACAAAATTACTGCTACCTTGGTTTATATGTACAAAGATCAAGAACATAATTTTACTAACAATATTTTGAAATTCGTCATAGTATAATAAATTTGAAATCAAATATATTGACATATTCTTTCTTGTAAACAAACCAGGCACACCTAACATACCACGTAGGTACTGCAGATTCACAACGATGGATTCGACTTGGATTCGACAACTGCTCTGCGCTTAGCGTTGACCAATCGGTAAGTTTTCGAATCCGAGGCGAACAGAAATTGTGACCTTGTAGTGCGACTATTCTCATAGCTGGAATTTCGCTTCGAGTGTTGTCTCTATGCACGAGAATAGAGCCCCGGTGAACCGATTACACAACATTTATTAGCGTTACTCACCGACTCCCGGGAACGGTTGCATGCCGGGGTACGCGGCGTGTTGCAGAGCCGTCTCCCCGTTGGGAATACCCTGCGTCACGGGCACCGCTACAACACAAACACATTAATATAATGAAAACGCCATACATTTGGAATATTTCAAATGTATATGGATATGATTCATGCGAAAAATTGGATATATTCGAAAAGTTGAGGATAAAAAGTGGCGGTAATGTTATGAGTGAAACGGAAAATACTTAACATACCGGGCACAAATATTCGACTGCTAGTAGAGGATCACGGTATGTTATGAGCATTTGAGCAAGCTATGCGAATTTAGGTCTAAGGACTTTATTTCACTGACGATTTGCAGGCAAAGCGATTGCGTGGCACTAGTATAACTGATAGCTCTGACCGCCGCGCTATCGCCCGTAAACCGTCAGTGTAATAAGACCCTGGAAACTTTAGTCTATCATGTTGGACCAATTGCATCATGATTCAAATGTTTAACCGACTTTCAAAAAGATTCTATTTTTACCACGCGAATGAGTGATGATGATGGATGATCATAGTTCCAATAGACTTACGGCCGGTAAACGTTTGATGTATACCATTGGTGTAAACTGCGTCCTGCGGCGGTGGTTGGCCGTTGGGTGTCTGGGCCGCCATGTTGAAGCTCGGCATCGTCGGCGAAGGCAGAGAAGGCAAGGCACCGTTTAGCGGCTGACCACCCGTGCCTATCGCCAGACCCGTGAAGTTGTCTGCAAGTGGATAGGTATGAAGTTGTTATTGGATGCGATTCATTTGCATAGATAAAACATTATATTCATTATAGTCTATCTCCTTCATTTTTGGAGATTTGAAAAGATGGGTATAGCATTATTGTTAGTATTGTTTGGGTAATAAATATGGCGTCTGGATTACGGTACATATTATGCCGTCAAAATAATTGCATTTATATACAATTAGCTGTGCCCCGTGGTTTAAGTGATATATAATAAAAAAACTATAAAAAGTACCAATAATAGGGTCAAAACGGGACGATACATGGCTCTATAATGGTTTATGGTAGTGATGACGATCATGATGATGAATGTAATTTGCATAGTAGCATATGCTTTCCGTTCTTAAAACAACGTCGAAACTCCCAAACTTGTATCTATAAAGAGTCAGGAGTGCTCTCAGCACCTTCCGAACTATGGTATACCTTGGTGCAAAATCTTACTTGTTGGTAGCATATGCTTAGAATACTGCTTATGCTTAAATTTTGAGGAGTTCCCTCGATTACTTATAGATCCCTTCACCAGGTCACCACTTTTATGAATATGGTACCAAATTGAGATGGTACCAAAAGAAAAAAAAATTAAAATCGGTTGACAAACGGCGGAGTACCTCCTCCATTTTGGAAGTCGGTTAAAATTGTAGCCTATGTGTTATTCTGATGTATAAGTTATATTATTGCAAAGTTTCATTAAAATCCGTTCAGTAGTTTTTGCGGGATAGAGTAACAAACATCCACACATCCATACATCCAAACTTTCGCCTAAGTTATAATATTAATAATAAATAAATAATAAAAAAAAAATAGTAGGCTTGCGCACTAAAAATACACAAAATATTTATAGTCACTATCTTGTTAAGACAAGTTGAAGGCTAATATTATTATTTGAATTAAAATAAGTAATATTTAACTCCTAAAAAACGAATATACAAGAAGAATAACATAATCCCACCAAAAACATTTCTTGTAAAATATTTCCTAGACGACCACATAAGGTTTACCCTGTGAAAAAGATAATAATATGAGATCTCATGTAGAGCCAAGTTTCTGAATCTACACGACCTAACTCTACTGACCCTAACTTAAACAAATTCTACATACCAATAAATATGTATGCCTTCGCCGTTTGGCTACCGTCGCGGAGGTGATGCGAATATTTAGTTTCTGATCTGAAGTTAGTAACGAAACAGCCGAGCCATACATATTTACTGATATGTAGAATTTGTTTAAGTTAGGGTCAGTAGATTTAGGGCGTGTAGATTCAGAAGCTTGGCTCTACATGAAATCTCATATCTTTTTCACAGGGTAAACCTTATGTGGTCGTCTCGGCAATATTTTACAAGAAATGTTTTTGGTGGGATTTCAGTTCTTTTTGTAAGTTGGGTCTTGTTAGTACTTATTTAAAGTTTTTTTAGTCACTGTCTACAGTTCCGTGTAAACTCTTATGTCTTAATTCATAAAATTGGTAAAAGTCTCATATAAACCTCCACCCCCCCATTTTAGGGGATGGGGGGCGAAATTTGTAAGTTTATGAATTTTTTTGTTGGTTGTATGCTAAACTTTGATTACATACCAAATTTCAGCTTTCTAATAAGGAACAGGCAAATATAATATTTATGAAAATTTTGCTATTAAAATGTTAGAAAAATATAAAAGAAGGGCCACTGCAAGATTAATATTTTATAAAATAATATTGTTTTTTAACAAAAATTACGAATTAAAAGTAACTTGCAACGAAACGGATTCCAAAACACCAATCAGCGTTCAGTGACGTCACACTTGCTATCCTCGCGTTCCATTTAGCGTTAAAAACGATCAAAACGCTCAAACGACAGTAGTGACGTCATACAGACTATAGATCCGTTTGGGCGCCAAAATTTAAATTGACAATTTTAAACCGCATTTTTTTGTTTTAATAATAAATTCCAGCGTTTTAGTTTTTTAATATACTTATGGTCTATTCTACATGGAGTTCTTTAAAATAAACACAAAAATAAAAATATCGCATCTTCCCTATTCTAGCACTTCAGGAAGTAGCCAAACATGTCAGTGACGAAATCGGTGTATTTTAGATATCAATAAAATCTAAAGTATTAGAGCTATTCAATTGAGACTTTGTATGTTTAATTACTCTATTATTGACATCATATCCTGAGAATATGAACTATCTGCTACATTGGAAACCAACTCTATGAGGGTTCCAAAATACGACGAAACACTTTGAGAAAAGGTAGGTAGTGCCCTTGCGCTTCGCTTGGCTCGTCTCTACCGTTGGCACTATCGCGTGCACCCAGATTGGTAGTTACTAGGTACGTATAAAATATGAAAGGCCAATGTTGAACTGTAGGGTAGTTAAGTGCTTATAAACTTAATATGATTATGAGACATTTCCCGCCGCTTATTTTCGCAGAATTAATAAGGATTAAAACACCCTTTTCGTCCTTTTGGGATTGAATTTTATATAATCCTTTCTTATTGTTAACAACTCGTATTTCTATATAAACCTTCAAATCCATATTCAAAGTCCTTTCAACCGAGCGAGTACAATTTTCTATTCTCAGAATAAGCCTGTGTTTTAAAAGCTTTTGTTTTACTTAACATTCGATAATGTCTAAATATCTTTAACGACATCCCATAGTCAAACATGTAGATTTATTTTTCTTTAACTTTATATTTGACTATAACGCGGTCACATTAACTTGACGCATGGGTTGATGACGTCATTATGAAGTGGGCAGGGCATTGCATTCCAGCGATGCGTCAAGTTAATTTGACCGCGTTGTAGTTAATATCGTAAAACATAACGGAGCGTGGTATTTTTTCGGCGACAGAATACCTCCCGGCGTGAACTCACCAACTCGCAACTTGCAACTCGTAGCTCCGTGAAATCGATTTGACAGCTTTCAGTATGGTTGCATCTCTCAGCGATTCCATGCCACGTTTTAAAATTTTAAGTTGACGATATGGATAGTTAAAACGTTGAGTCGTGGATACCTAGTGTTTTAGGAGTTGTCGTAACTCGTAGCTGATGTAGGCGGCACGATGGAGTTGGCCATCCCGTTGAGCGCGTGCGACGCCAACACCGACATGGGGTTGATATAGCCATACGAGGTCGCCGCCACTATTAACGCCGTTTGTTGCTGCAACATCGTGTTACAGTACCTGATGTAGGCGGCACGACGAAGTTGGCTATCCCGGTAAGCGCGTGCGATGCCAGCAACATCGACCTTCGACCTTCGAGGCGCAGGAGTTCTGGCCGATGGATGTGGTCTACCGGAGGTTCCGAGGGAGACTCCGGAACGAAGCGCGTCACGTTGCCGTCAGCGCGTGACAAACAGTAGTTTTATAAGTATATAATAACAATATGTATTTTAGTCCTTAAGGTATTTATTATATTATGAATATGTATGTTAGTTCGTAAGGTATTTGTAATATGGGCCTAAATGCCTGAAATAAATGGTAAATAAAATATTAACGCCGCTTGTTGCTGCAACATCGTGTTACTGTACCTGATGTATGGCCATCCCGTTGAGCGCGTGCGACGCCAGCGCCGTTATTGGGCTGATGTAACCCTGCGCGGTCGCTGCCAATATTAACGCCGCTTGTTGCTGCAACATCGTGTTACAGTACCTGATATAGGCAGCACGATGGAGTTGGCCATCCCGTTGAGCGCGTGCGACGCCAGCATCTTCATAGGGCTGATGTAACCCTGCGCGGTCGCCGCCACTATTAACGCCGCTTGTTGCTGCAACATCGTGTTACAGTACCTGATGTAGGCGGCACGACGGAGTTGGCCATCCCGTTGAGCGCGTGCGACGCCAGCGCCGTCATGGGGCTGATGTAACCCTGCGCGGTCGCCGCCACCATTAACGCCGCTTGTTGCTGCAAATATCATATTATTTAAATATTTTTTAACCATGCAAAAAGGAGGAGGTTCTTTGTTGGGCTGTGGATATTTCCTTTGTTTTTATATTTACTTTAAAAACCAACGTAATCATTATTTAAGTAAATATTAAATGAAGGATTTTTCAGAAATCAAATAAAATATTTTATGTCAAAACTTTTAAATAACTCTAGAAAATTAAATTTCCTGATGTGATGATAGCAATACAAGATAATAAGTCTTTTATTATAATTTAATATACATCACATTTGTATAAATTCTTTCAGTAGGTAGAGACTTAACCAACCTGTTCAGTAATAACTTGCGCGTATGCTCCGTAGGCACCGAACTGATTGAACACGAAGGGGTTGAGAAGGCTCATGTTGCCAGCCATCTGCTGCATCCGTCTCAGCTGTCTCTCTTTCTCTGTATCCGCGAACTTCACCACTAAGCTCGAGGAAGCTCCCTGAAACAACAAACATCGCGTCTTGATTTAATCAATAATTTTGAATAATAATAATCAATAATTTTTATTCCTTAATTGGTATAAACATACTCTTTTTGAACGTTGAAACTATAGAGGTGCCTAAAACCGGTTCAGAAACTAACCCAGCAAGAAGAACGACTTATAAAACTCGCATATTTTAAATTGATTGAACTCTACCTCTAGAAGCGCGACATAACGTGTACAAATTATAAAGATGGAGTAAACAAAAGATAATATGTATACATGTGGAATTGTGGATCCACAGTGCAATACAAAATTTTGACAGATTCGAAAGTTGTTCGTTTCCAATTTCCAAATCTCCGTTTTTTGGAAATCGAATATTTTTAAAACTAGCATTTATTTGTATTATGTACGCGTATTTATTATTCAACTCTTGTCTATAAAGATATTATTCACTGTATTTTAACGGATCAGTTTCATAATTATTGAGATTAAATTATAGGACCTATAACTCAGTAGAATGGCCAGTGCATGTTTTCCATCAATTTCCTTATGAAATATTGTTATGTGCCTTAGAGTGGTATTTATGGACAATATTTATTGGTTATTTGCGAAGACCACCGAGTAGGCAGATCCTATTTTTTTTTGATGTGCTAAATACGCCGAAGAATATCCTCAGATCTTAATATTCGAAAGCGAAATGAAATAAAACATAAAAAGCTCCAGCAATTGAAAACATTATTACAATCTGTCCTCAAAAATAGATAAGAAATATAATAAAGTTCTTTTTGAAATTGCGAATGATGGTATAATAAAGATTTTATCTTCAGTGTTGTGGATACAGGCGTCTTCAATTTGGCTCGGCGATGACCACCCGAGATACGAACTCCGCTGTATTGAATTAAGCAATTCAGACTTTATAAAAGTACTTTAATTATTTATTTTCCGTTTACATCCTTCCTTCTGTTGCTTTTGACGTGATTGTTTGTGATGTTTATTGAGTTTAGACTTTAGAATTAATATTTAATTCTTTGAGAAGAGTATACTTTTGAAATGCTACGTATGCAATTTTAATACAAGCACATGAATAAATACAAAACGTGTCACACTATATAAAGTACGTAATATTTGCTTAAACTTTAAGTTGTATCATTATCATGACTCCAATGTCTGATTTCACTGGACTCACTGCTTTCTTTATTTTATATTCATAAAAATTACTTCCTACGTAAACTTTCCGAGACATGATTCGTTCAGTTAAACTATAGCTTAAATCAAACAAAACGCCACTACAACTCTAAACCGAATAGCAAAGTATTTGCTTAACGCCGAGTGAGCATTGTTAATAAAACGAGGGAAACGTGTTTGCCGTACGGTCGGGGGAGTCCTCAAAAATGCAAAGCCCCCGGTGCCACTACAATGCGGGAACTAGCGCTTCATTATGGAGAAAAATATCGGCGTAGGCTCGGGCGTGCAACAGGTTGGCTACCCCTGCAACAAGTATGGCTGACGTCCAAAAATGCACCGGCCGAGAAACTTCGCAATAATGGAATAGTTTCCTTCGCAATTTCTCTTTGAATTTTAAATGGCTAATTACCGCACCATTAGCTCTGAATATTTTAGGGTGGCCGGCAATTATTTATGGTTCGCGGTTGGATATTGTGAGTTCATTGTATAATTTAATATTAGAGATAGTTTGAATTACCATTTAGTGTCAGGCTAGTAAATAGATGCTAGACAACGAACAAGTACGTCCATGCTTTATTTTTTTTGCGTTACGATAACTTGAAAAATGAAACAAATGTACGTTAAGTAATTAAAGACTGTAAAGTTATTAAATGAAATTAAAGTACAACACTCAACGAATTTTCATTTCCCTTTATAATCCCGTTTCAAAGAAAAACGGTATAAAACGGGGTTCAAATTATAGCAGATGCTGTCGCTATAGAGCCCTTGTTACAGTGTAATTAAACAATTGTAAATAAAATAAGGAAAATCAAATGTTTGCCCTTTTATTACTGGAATTGAGATACGGCTTAAAGCTTTTATTTCAACGGTATTATTACTTTTAACAACACTTGTAGTTGTTTTTTTATTTCTCGATTATTAAGTAAATTACTATTGAGTATTGATATATTCATATTTTATTTTTAAGCTAAATTCATCTGATACAAGTTGTTGTTTTCCATTGTTATTGTATGTAAGTAGTAAGTTTTTTAAGTGGCATTTGGTTTTTTATCTGCAGCAACGCCTATGAGCTAAAAAGATAAATAATTTACTTCTAAAAGTCTCAAGTTTGATATTAAAGCCAAAAGTTAAAAGTACCCTTTAAAGTTACATTTGAATAGAACTAAAATCCCTCATACGTTCCAAAGTTCCGCACTAAAATTCAAACATATCAAAACACTAATAAGTTCCAGGTACAACTCAAACAGCTTTCAACTTCTCAATTGAGACTAGATTTCATCCAGACGTGGTGTTCACGTGATTAGTAGGTTCAGGTCGTCTGTCGTCATTTCATGTGTCGGCACTGGCGGCGGCTAATGGGCCGAGGGGGTCGTAGATGCGAGGGGGTTAGATGCGAGGGGGGGTTAAAGACGGGGGGGGGGGGGGTGACAGATGTAAGGGTCCTAGCACACGACGAGTTTTCACGTTGCGATGCGCGAAGCCCCGAAGTTTCGAAACGGTTGCTAGCTGTGTGCTCTACACGGGGCACTCATTCGGTCGCGATGTAAACGCGATTCAGTCGGCACAAAAATACCGAGATCGCTAAAACTATGATCTTAAATTCAGAAGTTATAGGATGTCATGCCCGTTTTGTGAATTACTTTTCATTGTACAACCAGAGTTGACACGTGGAAATACAGTGATGAGATATATTATGTCCAGTACCTATCCACGCGTTGCTAGTGCGTTAGTATCGCTAAAGTAGCGCGTTTCAAATGACAGTACCGATGCTATAGCGCTTTAAGCGAATATCTCTAATATAATTTTTACAAAAAAAAAAAAAAAAAAAAAAACAACAACTTCAAACAGTATTTCTCTATCATTGGACAACCTGTAAAGTAGCCTCTTTTAAAATAAAAATAAAAATCATCAAAATTTTATTCAGAAACAAACATGAAAAACATTTAAACGGCCAAATTGAAAAACCTCCTCTTTTTTAAAGTCAGTTACAAGGTCGTCGTGTGCTAGGGCGCTAAGAGGCGGGGCTGTAAGTCGAGAAAGAGCGCTCACGTGATCATTAAGTTCTATTGTTGTCTAGTTAGATGCAGCGCCATGATACATTTACCAAGTTTGTATAATGACATCATCAGTATCAGCTGCCTTTGCTTAATTTTATATATTTTATTTTTCAATGAATAGCCGTAAATTTTATACTCGTACTATTATTTACTATAGGTACATTGCATTAGTATATACGAAAAATAAAATTACGCCGTGATTTAGATAATGCAAGAAATGAAATATAAGCAAAGTGCAAGAAGATTTTCTTTATCCATACTCCAAACTTATTTATACCTTCTTACTTATTGAAGGTCTACTGTTTTTGTCTGTCAAATGATTTTTCTAATGTGCCCGAAGGAATGAGGACAGCTGCAGTATCCTCGTATTTATATTTTTTTACGTAGGTTAAAAATTATCGTACTCCTGTTATTTGAGCGTATATTATACAACAACAACATAATAATTAGAGTTTATGTCAAAATCTTAAGTAAATCCTTGACTAATCATTAACTAGTGTCTCTGTGCAGCGGTAAGCCTCCAAGGCGTGAATGCATCCAAAATATTTTCAATCATATTAAAAGTTTTCATTTGTCAAAACAAATATCGGGTATAATAAAAACATTGGAATTGGGAGTCCGTGACCCCGCATATCTGAATATTGAATTATACCATTGATGGATTATTTATTCCGACTGTGATTTCAATGTTTGTATTTTGATTGTTTACAATTCTTTCGCCTCCGAGTATTATATTATGTTTTCATTGCGAAATTTACATTTTATTATTTAAAATTGCGGCGCTGTTTAAATACAGACTACAAATATTTGTATTTCTATGTTTAATACTTTAAGAGCTTGTATGTTGGACGATACATTTTTGGACGACCCTTTTATCACAGCTAGAAATCCATACCTAATGTAATACATTAAAAAATTTGGCGTCACTTCACTTCACGTTTCAACAGCTGAAGAGATTTAGATAACATCTGTATATCATAAATCAAAATAAAACCGAAAAAATGTGAAAAATATTATACATTTTTTTGCGCAAATTAAAAGCGAGGAGCGAGCATATACATTATACATAGTCCTTTATTAAAATAACTTAAAAGTGATAGACTAGCTCTAAGTCGACTTTTATGTTTTTAGGCCCAAATATTTTCATCGAATTATATCTGGATAAGTTTAATACCACATGAGTAATCGCATTTTTATTGAGATTCGTCTGGCTTTTACCCGCGTCGGGACGGGTGAATGGGTACAAATCCCTCCGGACCGTTCAAAGGTCCACGACTAAAATGGACAGGGAGGCTCTGACTTCGTGTCAATTTTAGTCACATGTACAGTGAATTAAGAAAGTAAATAGAGTAGAGATAATTATTTTGAATTTAATGGGTCCTTGTGACGACGACACCGATCACTCTTGTACTCAGGAACTTTAACATAATATCATGGATTGTCCCGCTTATCCTATTATGTTCCGAATCACGATGCATCTCAAGATTATGTTTAAATGTTCAATTTAGTTTTATGTCTCGCGTCCAGATTTCAACATAATACCTAGTTTAATATGAATGTATTATGTTAAATTCCACCAACACTCAACAGTTACATAATTCCAATGGTTTCCACAAAGTAACAAATATTTAATACACCTACATGTACGTCTAAGGCTTTAACGAGGTTCGAGTCACATTCATTACGACGTAACGTCCAATTACAGGGAATTGTTAGGGCGGCAACTTCACACGACTTTTATAAACGGTATACTTGCGAAATATTTTTTTTTATTACATAAAATATTGAACAAGCCAAGGTACAAGGTGATTCTATTTAAGGTCAATTTATTGCTTATACATTCGTAGTAAGTATGACTTCCACCAACTGCTTAGATTCCGTTCACATTGTAATAGGAGGAGGCGATTCGACAATAGCTCTGTTAAAAAGTAATCTATATATTAATACGCGAGCGAAAAACTTTGGATCCCTTTTGAACGAAAAATGGCGAAACGTAGGTGATTGAAATTTTGCACAATTATAGTTTATATGGTGAAGGAGTGCATCGAGCTAAATATTATTTTGAAATTATGCTTTTATCGTACATTTTTTTAACAAATAAAACATTACACACACTACAACACACACACTAGGAGATTTTGATTGACAAGCCTATAAACACGAATTGTACTCTTTTATTTATGGTTGAAGTTTGTTGTCAAATTGAAAATAGATTTAGTTTTTTTATTGAATCTTAAATACTGTTAGAGAATTATTAGTTATTACACGGCCAGTCTGTCATCATTTGACTTTGTTAATCTGAGACTGTCGCAGAAAATATGTCTAAAAAATAATAAAGTCAATATTTTGACAATAGAATATCAATAGAAAAGCGTTAAAATTTGAAATTTATAATTTAATTTTTTATTTGAGGTCGAATTTCGACCATTGGGCGATCTCTAATAAGTTTAAAAACTAGTATCCGCGGCCGCATCATTACTTATTTCTATTGACACCTCATTTGCTAAAAACGGGTCAGTAGTTTAGCTGCTACGATTTCACATACCATACTTACAGACTAATATAATAAATGCGAAAATGTGTCTGTCTGTCTGTAGAATATTTATTATCCTGGAAAAATGGACGGTTTCTGAGCGAGCAACTATTTGGCACAACAACAGAGTTGCGGGCGTCATCTATACACACGATAAATACTCATTACTCTTCCTATTGGCTTCGCCGTAGTTCAACTTGTTTTTTTTTTTCAAATAAATTTTTAATATTTTTTTTATGCACGAAAATTAACACACGACTGTACCTACAGAAAATTATACCGCCGTTAATATCCCGTATCTTGATGATGGAACAACATGGTTTATGAGGCCGGCCGATCTGATCTGAGTAACGGCCGGCGCGTCCTGTCACGCCGGCAGTCAGGAAGGCAATACGGAGACGAATGGGTTCCTACTGATAATAGAGATACGACTAATTCATTTTAACTAGATGGACGGGTGAATAGGGTTGATTCATTAATAAACAACGCCCGCAACTCCCTTGCGCCAAAATTCGCTTATCGCGCGGCAACCGTACATTTTTCCGGGATAAAAAGTATCCTATGTCGTTTCCTGGGACTCAAAGTATCTCCATACCAAATTTCAGCAAAATCGGTTCAGCGGTTTGGGCGTGAAGAAGTAACAAACAGACAGACAGACATACTTTTAAACCTATAATTTTCAGTTTGAAAATATCTGGGGTACAAAAAAACGAATGATCACTTTTAAAAACGTTCAAAGGAATCTCATGGAAAAAGACGAGCAAAGTTTTAAAATCCTATCAAAGTTTTGAAGTCATAGCACAGTTTGAAATAGATCGAGGAGGTAAACATAAGAAATGAATTTTAAATCGAGCAATGTGCAACTAAAAGCAAAGTAGAAAATCAAAGGTATTAATAATGGAATATCAATAACTTCACCGCAAAACCATTTTGGAAACTCGCCAAAGAATAATCGTTTAAAGTGATTAATAGAGCGCTTAGTGGAATAAAATAGGAAACCTATTTTAAAGAATAAATTGAATCAAGCGACGTCGGATAGACTCATAAAAACATTGATATATAACTTGTAAATAAAGATAAAACATTTTACAAAACGACGTTTCTTTTTACGGTTGTCGTACAATGTTGTTAATGGTTGAAAGCAACCGCCAATTTCGTTACAATGTCTCTCTCTATAATTTTCACGATACGTAGATAACGTTAATAGTGAGCAAGAAATGTATTTCACAATATTAGGCTATTAAAAATGCTTTTATGCTTTATTTCGGTCGGAAAAAGGTCACTTTTATGGACAAAGTTATGGTGTTACTTTATTGCTTAACAGTTTTTATATTTCGTTTTATTGATATTTTAATATGTGGACATCATTGTGCGAAATAATAGGCTTCGGGTCATAGGCTTGCTACATCAATAAAAAATATAATATCAAAAAGAAAAGATATATATATATATATATATATATATATATATATATATATATATATATATATATATATATATATATATATATATATATATACTATTAGTGTGTCAAATGTAACAAAACGCGTATTGATCAAATTCTAACCGAGTTACTGAACGTTTTAGATGACATATTTATTTATATATTTTTATTATCATTTATATATATATATATATATATATATATATATATATATATATATATGTCGCAGATTCGAATGGATTATCATCCGCACGGTCGCCATCGGTGTCCGACATATTTAAATTCTATCACTTTAAACACAGTCAGTGCGCACGACCGGCGCAGGCGATGTTCTCAGAGCAAGTGAGGTCTCGACTAATGAACAAACGCACCACTGACAGTTATAATAACGTTGACAACTGACAAGTTATCAAGTTGACAGCTGACAGCTGAAGTCTGTACAGTACTTCCGGTACAATTAATTTTTAAATTATTTTTTATCTCTTACACGGCCATTCTGCGCATAAACGCGCTCTCGCGTTTCCCCTTAACGTTTGATGTGCCTAGACGGCAAAGCGCTTATAGCATACACACACACGCACACCGAGCAAAGCGTAAAAGCTTTCATCAAGTTTTAGTTTTAGCGTCTAGCATAGCCTCGGAGCTTATAACATCACCTGCCCGTAACACATAAGCAAAGCGTTGTAGCTTTCAGCAGCAACTATGAGTATCAAATGTTATCAAACTCAATTTCACTGCAAAGCGTAGTAGCTTTCAGCAGATCAGAAGGAAAAAGCGTCAGACAAGAGCTTTCAGACCACTTTTCTGTAAAGCGTTGCAGCTTTCAACCCAAAGCTCAACTGCACTGCAAAGCGTGGTAGCTTTCAGCAGATCAGAAGGACAAAGCGTCAGACAAGAGCTTTCAGTCCACTTTTCTGTAAAGAGTTGCAGCTTTCAACCCAAAGCTCAACTGCACTGCAAAGCGTGGTAGCTTTCAACACACCACACAGACAAAGCAATCGCTTTCAGTTCTTCCTTCAACAAAGCGTACTCAGCTTTCAGTTTAAATAAAACATTTTATTAATCAGTAACGGACTTACGTCTTTTATTAAGGAATTACCTTACTTGTTACAATTCGTAATATTAAACAAAAAGGATAAGATACAATCACGAAACAAAATTCACTACAATGTAAAAACTCAATTCAACAAACAATAAACACATTATTGAAAACAATCTGTTCTGCAATAATTATAAAATAAAACTAATCCGCTATGAGTTCTACAGGATCAAGACATTCTGACAATCCTGGAAGACTAGCTGGATATTTACGTAATCGTTCATGGCACACGTATTGTGCCCGTCCACCAGATAATGGTTCAACCATGTAGCGCTCATTTGGACAAACTTTGGTAATTTTACACGGGCCGCTAAATTTTTCACTTAGCTTATTGATTATTCGGGGGTTTCTCTGAACTAATACTAGATCACCAACAACAAAAGGATGAATAACAGCTTTACTAGAGTCATAACGCTTTTTATCTTTTGACGCTTGCTCGTCCATCCTACACTTAGCCGTTTGTCTTATTTCAGGTAAATCCTGTTCGTTTGTAGCATGGGACTCTACAGAAAGATAGTTTAAATTGGGTGGGGATTTATTAAATCCAAATAATAACTCGAAAGGACTCTTGCCAGTACTTTTAGAAATAGTACAATTTAAAGCTAATTGAACTTCACCGATAACAGATTTCCAGGATTTATTTTCATGATTCTCAGCAACGGTAAAACAATTAGTTAAAACGGACATTAGACGCTCTACTTGCCCGTTAGCACGACTGACGCCGCTAGCAATTTCATGGAATTCGATACACCATTCCTTACAAAGATTTTGAAAATCTTGACCTGTGAAGGAGGTACCTTGATCCGAGATAATGCGTTGCGGTGTTCCGAATGTGTGGACAAAACTTCTGAGGGCTTCGCAGGCAGATCGAGATGTTAAGTCTTTGACAGCTGTTAAGTGGCAGAACTTAGTGAAAGCATCGACTATTACTATCACATATTCCTTGGACATCCTACCACCAGTCAGTTTACCACTAGTATCAATGTGAATGGTATGAAAAGGTTCTGCAACTTTATCTATGGGATGTAACGCTGATTGTTTTTTACCAGAAGGATTTTTATTAATTTTGCACGGTAAACAATGGTCTACATAAGCCCTTACCGATGAAGACATATTTGGGAACCAAAAATGCTCACGAATTTTAAACAAAGTTTTTTCCCATCCTAGGTGTTTTAATTCATCATGAAATTTTTGAATTATTTGCCAACGAAAGTTTTTGGGAACAATTACGCGAGTAAAAGTTTTACCATCTAGTTGAAAATTTTTATACAACAAATTGTCTTTGTAGGTGTAAGATGACCTAAGATTAGCTTCAATGGTATCGTTCTTAATGGACTCTATAATTCGATTTATGTCAGAATCTAATGTTTGTTCAGCTTGCAGCCATTCATCACTCACACGCGTGACATTCACTTCCTTGCAGTTCGTGGGGTTACGGCTCAAATAGTCTACGTGCGGAATTCTTTCACCCTTTCGATACTCTATCTCAAAATCGAAGGTTTGCATATACGCCCACCACCTATGGACACGCGGTAAAAGCTCTCGTTTGTGACGCGATGCCTTTAACGCGTTGCAATCAGTCACGACTTTGAATTCTCTACCAAGTAGATAATGACGGAAATGTTTAAGCGCCCTGAACACCGCTAGCGTCTCCAGTTCATAACTATGATATCTACTTTCTGCGTTCGAAGTCCTTTGACTAAAATAACCTATAACTTTTAATTGATTATCAAACTTTTGAAATAAAATAGCGCCATATCCGATCGAACTCGCATCAGTGTGTAGTTCGATCGGCATACTAGGGTCAAAAATCATTAATACAGGTTCGGAAGTCAAATAGCCTATCACAGTTGCATGAGCTTTTGAGTGTTCTGTAGTCCATATCCACTTAGCATCTTTTTTTGTAAGGGAGTATAGAGGCGCCATAATAGAGGAGAAATTAGGTACAAACTTTCGGAAATACCCAGCGAGACCGTTAAATTGACGTAACTCCTTCACATTAGTTGGTAAGGGTGCATTAGCTAAAGCCTCTATCTTCTTAGGATTAGGTTTAATGCTATTGTTGCCGACAATGTAGCCTAGGTATTCTACTGAAGATTTGAGAAATGTGCATTTCTTCCAGTTAAAAGCAAAACCTGCCTTTGATAGTGCAGATAACACCAGATCAAGGTCACGAAACGCATCCTCCTTAGTTTTTGAAAAAATTAGGACATCGTCGATATAAACCAATGCTACCTTATCTTTTAGCCCTTTAAGCGCCTTATTAATGGCCCTTTGGTACACAGAAGGTGCGTTGCAAAGCCCAAACGGCATTTTCAAATATTCCCATACACCGTCCGGCGTAATAAACGCGGTTTTTTCAATGTCCGCCTGGGATGCCATCAAAATTTGATGGAACCCAGAGGCCATATCTAAGCTTGAAAAATGAGATGCTTGCCCAAGAGCATCAATTTGTTCCGATATCAGCGGCAAAGGGTAACTATCACGTACAGTGTTGGAGTTAAGCTCCCTATAATCGACACAAAGGCGGTCAGACCCGTCCTTTTTCTTTACTAGCAATGCGGGGCTAGAAAAGGGAGAGGAACTTTCGCGGATTATACCTTTACTCTCTAAATCAGCAATAATATCTCGCATAATAGTGCGTTCGGAAGGGGCTAGTCGGTACGGATGTCGCTGTACGATTTTATCGGGATTCTTAAGTTTAATTTCCATGGTACCTGTATTGACGGTAGTTTGAGAATTTCCACTAGTAAAATTATTCTTGTATACTCCCAATACGGACTTCAACCTATCAATATCGTTAGATTCGGTCAAGTCAGTATTAATTTTATCTAACTCTGCATCCATGTTCAAATTTCGGCACATATTAACACTAGCATCGCGTATAATTTTAGCGCCATCGCTATTGAGAGTAAATATTAATCCAGGGGTTTTAAAAATCTCTCTACCTAAGATTATGTCATACGGTAGTAAGTGTGAATCGACTATCACAAACGTGACCTCGGTATGTAACCCGTCAAACTCAGCAAAAGTTGTCATTTTACGAAATGAAAAACATGGCACCGAACCAATACCTGAAAGACGAGTAAACGAAACCTCCTTCTTATCAGGTAAATAATCAGCTATTTCCTTTTTAATCAATGAACATTCTGAACCACTGTCAATGAGTGCTAGTAAAGTATAGCCACCAATACATGTTTTAATCAAAGAGTCATTGGAAGATGAACAAACGTTAACCGATTTCGTCTGTAATTTGGAATCTTTAAAATTTTTTGATTTTTCATCGCGCTGTTTAGTAAAGCAAGTAGATTCAGAATGTCCAGTCTTATGACAATAAGAACATTGAGTAACATTTTGCTTATTACTAGGTTTATCGACTGGCATGCAAGAATCGGGGTCCTCACGCTTATTTTTATTACGCAACTGTAAACAATGTCGCTTCAAATGGCCGGTCTTATTACAATAATGACAGCGACGCTCGGTAAGTGGCTCGCCAAGTCTGGAACGCTTGGGAATTTCACTATCAGTTCGCGTCATAACGGATTGACGCTTTAAATTTTTAATTTTAGGGTACGTATTTAAATGTCTATCAAATGCCACAAAATTGGTAGGCGTGTTTTTAAGTAAATCAGTGCGTACCTGAACGTCTGTGATGCCGGAGATCACCACCTCAATTTTGTTAGACTCACCCCAACCGGTATCTAACCGGTCTATCAGCGCCATTTTGTTAGTTGAATACTCGATGTACGTCGCCGCCTGGTCGCTCGTGTACTCCACCATGTCGCGAAACAAGTCGTAGAATCTCCTGGTCGAAATAAACTGCTGTGTGAGCCGCTCCTTTAATTCTTCCCAAGTCTTGCACAGCGGGTACGAACGTGCTGCCCATTTCTTGGCACGGCCCTGCAGGCGAATAAAAGCCGCATTCCTGGTTTCATAATCCGTCCACGAGTTGCGCTGTTTGTGGTTCTCAATCTCGTCGCACCATTGTGCCGCAGTGAATTGACACTCGTCCGGATCAAAAGAGGGTAGATAAATTTCGCTAGCTTTCAGTTTTCTAGATTCTACGGCGCTTGTTGGAGACGATTTGGAGTTTTGGAGGCCCGCCATCATATTTTGGAAGAACACAGCCCAGTTTTCAGGTGAAGGCACTGAATTTCCTTTGTTCTCCGATGTTGAGGGACCCGCCACATTGTCACCTTGATCTTCGCGTTCCGGCCGAAAATATTCTTCATTTTGAGTAGAAGCCATTGCGGTAGGCATGTGGGATGAATTTGAGATCAATCCCACCGCTGCTGTCGCAGATTCGAATGGATTATCATCCGCACGGTCGCCATCGGTGTCCGACATATTTAAATTCTATCACTTTAAACACAGTCAGTGCGCACGACCGGCGCAGGCGATGTTCTCAGAGCAAGTGAGGTCTCGACTAATGAACAAACGCACCACTGACAGTTATAATAACGTTGACAACTGACAAGTTATCAAGTTGACAGCTGACAGCTGAAGTCTGTACAGTACTTCCGGTACAATTAATTTTTAAATTATTTTTTATCTCTTACATATATATATAATATATATATAATATATATATATATATATATATATATATATATATATATATATATATATATAAACGGTTTGTAATTCAAGATTTTAATGACAACACTCCACACTTGGTGTACTATTAGTGTGTCAAATGTAACAAAACGCGTATTGATCAAATTCTAACCGAGTTACTGAACGTTTTAGATGACATATTTATTTATATATTTTTATTATCATTTATATATATATATATATACGTTTTAGATGACATATTTATTTATATATTTTTATTATCATTTATATATATATATATATATATATATATATATATATATATATATATATATATAAATGATAATAAAAATATATAAATAAATATGTCATCTAAAACGTTCAGTAACTCGGTTAGAATTTGATCAATACGCGTTTTGTTACATTTGACACACTAATAGTACACCAAGTGTGGAGTGTTGTCATTAAAATCTTGAATTACAAACCGTTTAGTACGCTGTGGTTCACCCCGGCCTGCATTTCTAGTTGCGTCTACACGTCAATACCTAGGAGTCTGATGTTCTGATTAATGTAATAATGAATGTGAGACCGCAGATTCAGTCTCACTTAATTGAAACGCAAATGGCGAGGTGTGATTGGTCGGCGCTGAGATTAAACCGGTTTAAACGAGTTTGCGCCGGTTCGAGCCAGTAACAAAGAGCGTCAATTGTGAAGTATCGAACGGTCGGAGGTTTGTTGATATTGGTTAAAACAATTAACGCACGACTGTTTGTTATTTAATCGACTAACTTTTTGTTTAATCTTATTTACGCTTGCTTATGTTGCACATAGATTAAATCAATGATGTTACATAAAACTTTACGCAAATTTTCTCTGAACATCTAATTATGATGTAGTTAAGAAATGTACAAAGCAGCCCAAACAATAAGCTCACAGAATAAAAACGCTACGTTTTATTTTATTAAAAATACAATATAAAACGTTTTCATAAACATTAAATATCCAAGCTTCTTACTGAAATCTTCATAGCAATTAAGTACGAAAATTTAATTTAAGCCTAAGGAACTAAGGGGCCATCTTAAGCAAATCCTTTTGCCATAAAAGTGGTGTAGAACAGATTTGACTGCTAAAATTTGTGGCGAAGGCTTTTCTAAATCTCACAGCTTTAGCCCTTACGTAATTTCGTTGATATTGCATTTTTAGGTATCTTATATTTTTGATATCATCAATTAGTATCATAATACTTTATGGATATTTGTGTTATGAAAGCATCGTTTATTGGTTTTATCTGAGATATCACAAGAACTAATAATAATAGAATTACTAAGACGTGTCACGTGTATGTGTTATTTATGACTAGTGTGTAGGTGGTTCTTAGCTACATAATATAAAGGAGTACTCCTTCATATACTTCCTACACAAACACATACTTATTCATACACATTTAAAAGATGATAAAGTATATCATATTATGTTGACGAATTAAGATAAGCTAATACTTCTGAAAAATATTTCTTAGAATTAATACTAATATTACTAAAAATAATTTTCGACCATGTCACGTCACTTAAAGCGATTTTAACATTTTTAACTATCCCAAAACAATGCATTTTAATAACATTCCACAAAAAATGTGTTATTACGAGCGAACTTCGACCACAGGCGGATCTATTAGGCAAAGACAATCTACGATAAAAGAGACCTAGATTCTAAATTCAGGTTGATGAAGCGCGGGAGCAAAAAGCGGCCAATTTGACAAACGCTTATTCGAATTCGGGTCCGCAATAACTACCTATTGTATTATTCATCGTCCAATTATAGTAAAAGGAGTTTTCTTCCGCAGGGCCGATCTGAGAGACCTTGTTTGGCTCAACAAAACAGGGCTGTCACTCAAATCTTACGTTTAAAGTTGAATTGTTTTGTTTATTTTCAATTTTAGAGGGACAAAATTTTGAACTGAAGTTTTCTATATTTGTTTTAAAAATAATATTGTAAAACATATCTGTCTACATTTAAAAGTCTTTTGAAACTACTATTTATAGATTTTGTTAAAATTTGGCTCAAATAATATTATGTAGACCCCCTGGCAAGAACACATTTTTTTTTGTTTAAAATGATTCCTACGGTATTTCATTTTACAATATGGGGAGGCAGAAAACGTATTGTATTTGTTTAAATATTAAGTAAACGTAAACAGCCCTAAACAGCCTGTTTAGTTCAATATACCTTCGTATTAATAGAGAATTTAATGGCCGATGTGAATTCACTCGTGAAACCTTATTTCGTCTCCTTGTCCAACATATTCCATTCTATATCTGATTTAGTTTAATTCCTTGTAGTAAATGAAGCGATACGTATCATAAAAAAGCTTTTGTTTGAGGCTTATTCTAGATAGTTAAATTTCCGTTACTTATTAATGCGGATTTACTCGAATAAACAGAGTAATTATTGGGAAACGTCAATTATGGCTTACTCCTGTGGCTATGTTGTTATGTTTACAAAATTTCATCGAAATCAGTCTAGGAGTTCCTGACACTATTCAATACCAATAAATCTTACCTTACCTAAGCCTTCAGAAGTTATATGCAGTTTGAGTTATCCATTATTTTTAAAGTTGCAGCATTTCGTAACACTCATGCAACGACAGGTGGTACGCGTAGAGCTACGGAAAGTTAGTGATACGCGTTTGTTTATGGGCCTTTAAGTTGTTCTTCTCATTGTTATTTTTAAATTAAATAATGTTTTTATTTAAAATACTTAAGTATAAAATAAGTATTAAAGAAAAAACATTTGTAGTGTATTAATAAATGTTAAATACTTCAAATCATTAAAAAAAATGCTGTTTTTACTAAAAAATGACCAGCTATGGCTTTAACACAAAACATTCACAGTTTAATCAAGAAATATTGTGGTGGTATCGAGTACTACCATCATCATAAATATTAATCAAAATAAATCAACCAATATTTGATAGAACGTAAATAAATTGTACTAAAATGCAGGTGATAAAGTTGTTACCATTATATTTAAGAAACTCTAAACTATAATTCAGGTGATAGTGATGGAAAGACGAGTTGATTACGTAATACAATGGACTATCCACGAACTCCCGTCCCTGATTAGGATAGCCTTTTAAGTCCCAATTAGGTACAAGAGGGCTTATGCAAAATGTTTTATTCAGGAGGCCGGGCTAGTTTTTATTCGACACTTGTTTCAGACTGAGAATATTGAATGAAGTTTCATGAAATTTTTGATAGTCCTTGGATGGATAATTTAAAACGGTATTAGAAGTTATACAACCGAAAATTATTTTGAAATTGATAAGGTTTATGAAAATATAAGAATCTTCTAAATACTTTGTCAATAACAATTTATTATTTTTTATCGGTATACCAGAAAAAAATATTAAATTACATTAATACATCTTATGTAGATACGAAATGAAAAAGGTGTTATGTCCTCATAATATCTCCGTTCCAAATATAATGAAAATCATTTATACAGCTTTAACATGAAGAGGTAACAAACAGATACACATCCGCATTGACAAACATAGATATTATTTCATAACAAAGGTATTTTGAAATAAAATAAATCACATTTACAATTACAAACCTGCTGAGATTACAAACAATAATTCTATAAAATATAGCGGCCGTGGGTGGAGGTCTAAAAATCGCGCTATTATTTAAAAAAATTCAGTGTAAGGCGTAATTAATTAGTGTTTCAAAGGATGCTCGAACTTGTATTTAACGTTTGTCATAATATAAATTGATTACGAGGGCTTTATAAATGTAAAATTTCAAATCCATTAGGGGGAAAGTTTTGAAATGGAGCACGCACCTTAATTTTGTTGATGGAAAACTTGACTCGGCCTAAACTCCTCCAAGTTTTTTTAAATCCACGTCTAGAGGCTAATGAACGAGGAACTTCATTTCCTTCTGCGCGGAATTCTTTGAAAGCTTTTCAATAAGGATCTAAAGAAGCACATGCACTCACAATGGAAACTTTATTATATGCCTTCAAACAAATTACTATGTTGAATGCTTTAAAAGTACTAAAATGACTTGTAATATAATTATGAATATTATTCATATCGGAATAGTGTCTATCTGTTTTAATTTTATATCTTAATCGTATATTAGAATGAATTGATTTGACTAGTTTGTATCTGAACTGATTTTAACAAAGTTTCATATGAAGTCACATTGAGATTCGAAAAGAACTTATGTTATAATCCGCGCGCGACCAGAATAGGATCGGCCAGCGTATCATGTATCTTGCGAGAGCAATGCGATAGCAATTATTGCGCGATAATTGCTCCAAAATCGCAATTTCGTATCACGTAACAGCCAAAACAATACGATTGCAATCGATCGCTATACATTGCTAGTGGATTGTTGATCGCTATTTTTACGTGATAGCCCTGCGGAATGACAGTTTTGTTGACGCGCGCTGACATTTGGCCAGCCGTAGGGTCGACAAACAAAATTACGTTTTTGTTCGCGGACATTTATTTTAAGTTTTGTTTTAATTTTTTTGTGTTAATAATAAGTAATATGTGATATTATTATAGTAATTGATTAATAAAATAAAACCTGAATTACAGCCATTGGTAAAATATTACCAAGAAATCTTTTTCTTGAAAATTTTGGGTTTGCTCAAAAATAAAAAAATAGTAACTGAAAGAGTTGTAGGCTCTGCCACAGGTTTGACCAAAAACACAGTAATATCTTTAATGTACATAATCGGTCGAATACGTATCTTATTATTATTATCACTACATAGTATAAAACAAAGTCACTTTTTTCCTCTACTTCCCTTTGTTCCCTTTAATCTTTAAAAATACGCAACGGATTTTGATGCGGTTTTCTTTAATAGATAGAATGATTAAAGAGGAATGTTTATAAGTATAATAACATTCATTAAATAATGGAGAAATACTGTTACTTTTGGGGTTTCTAATGTGATATCCCACGATAACATTTTTTCGTCATTTACTTTCAACTAAAAATAATGGCTAATTTTCGAAGCGATTTTAACCAATACGGCATTAATTCTTATTCAATTAAATACTTTGAATACATTATTGATTTAATATAGATCTACTAGCTGTTGCCCGCAACTTCGTCCGCGTGAATGTGTGTTATTATAATCGAGATTTAGAAAATTTAATACCCATCAAAAACTATTTTATTTGGATAAGGATTAATATTAGGTACAATACACTCGAAATTTTTAATTTACATCAAAGACCCAGGAACATTGAAAGCTGTTTTAAGTAACTTTCGTCGGCGGGGCTTGAACTACAGATATCGTTTTGAAAAATCCTTTCTTCGAAGACCGCTTGGCGTGGACAACAGGAGCCAGGAACATGTGACGGGGGCAGAGTAAGCATCTATTGTATCCTCTTTAACTTTTACCTCTTGCTCTTGTAGGTTAGGAATCGTGATGCTTCCCTAAAATTTGATATTAGGATCTTAGGGAGCCCGAAGGACATGCTCAAACTGGTTTGGGACCCGCAACGAAATTATTCAGAAGAAAATAGAAGTATGAAGAATTATAATTCCCCTTCCCATTAAAATCTCAGATAGCACAAAGTTGCAGTGACCGAATGTCAAACCACTGAAGGAGGAGCACCACGAATATAAACTGTAATAATTGTGACTACTAAGCTATAATAGCTAAATTAATATTGGAACTTGCTGTGTTAGACTGTTGCCAATAATAATTGTGACAAAAACGCTTAAAGGTACGGAAGTTCCTAGCACTGTCCCAATATCACCGTAGTATGCGATATCAGATTTACAATGTAGGTTGTCTAGCATTGTAGTTCTTTCGTCTTGCCAGAAAAAACTCTCCCATAGAACATGATGAGTGGTTTGTTCAAACATACTGCCTTCAGTCGAGCACATAGGTGATGCTATCTACTAATTTAGATCAGTAAAGTTTGACTTTAAAATTCCATGGCCGTTAAGGAATTGAGATACGCAGTGGTCAATATCCATCCAGTGTTTGGTTAATCGTTCATGAATAATAGGCAAAAGCTATAAAGATGTCGACCTTTGCTGGAATTGATAATCACTTTGAGTGTCGTTGTAAATTTAGAGGAGTTTCTTCAATTCCATTACTCATAAATCCCATTAGGAAATTTTCACCTTCGCGACCATATCATCAAATACAAATTATATCCCTTACAGTAAGAAATCTACAAATCGGCACAGAAACGGCGAAATAATTATCAATTTCGATTCTGATCCTTTCAATGCAAAATAATAATTAGAAAAAAAAAAACAACAAAAGCATCATAATGTGGTTATGGATGGTGTAATGATGGTGGTTATATGGCATGTGCTTCCAGTATTTTAAAAAAAATGTAAGGGGTCAGGAGTTCCGTTTAGCAACGGAACCTTCCGAAGTCCTATACCCTAGGATATGACTTGGTTTGAATCTTATTTTTTGGTAGCATAGTATATTAATTTTACTTAAAAGAAGTGAAAATTACCGTTTTTCTAAACATGGTATCAAATTCAGGCTTACAATCTATGCAACAAAAAAAAATTTTTGACAATCGGACCACAAACAGCAAAGTAAACATTTACTCCTCCTTTCTTGGAAGTCGGTTAAAAAAAGTATCTAAGATGTTGACCAGGGATGTAAGGTATTACCATGCCAAATTTCATTGAAATCGCTCCAGCGGATTCAGAGATTAGCCTGTACAAACAGACAAACAGACAAACAGACAAACAGACAGAGAAGCAAAAATTTCAAAAACAGTTGAGATGTGTTCTATTACACTTCTAACATGCCCCTGACTCGTTTTTTCAAGTTTATTTTCAATGTCCAAAAATTTTACCACTACGATTTTATTATATGTATAGATATGGCCCTTTACAGCATATGATTTAAATGAATATTTTCGAAGATATTACAGATTTAAAAATTGCGGGACGTAGCTTTTGCGGCGGTATCGAATAATGCGGGCCACGGGTAGTAATGATATAAACTACTGAATCGATTTTAATCATTTTTTCAGTAAGTGACATAGGCTATATCCGTGCGAAGCCGGGCGGGTCGCTAGTTATGTATAAACCTATAAATTAATGTTTAGAAATTTTTTGCTAACGCTACTTCATTTACACACACATTAGCAAAAAAAACTGTCACTCTGATCCCTTTCTGATCGCGCGCGGATTATAATCACCGTATTATTTTTATGTCAAAAAAATATATGGTTTTCAAATTGCGAGTCTATTCGAAAAAAAAATCAAATCTTATTCAAATGTTTCAATTGTCAATAAAATACACTAGCTAAAAGCCGAGCTTTGTGAGGGCTCGCGTCGTCACACCTTGACTGACTGATGATAACACATCTACATATAAATAAAAATTACTATGTTAAAGCACAAATCAATAGGCCTGATAGTTTTTCCGTAAAGTGTACCACAAAATGTACAGGTTGTGGGATATACTAGGTCTCGCTTCGCTCGCCCTGACAAATCACAATTAAAAAGAACCCAAAATAAATTTAAAAACCGTTTTCTCATAATATATGAATTTGATTAAGCGCACAATGATGAATAAGCTTAGGTCATAAAATAGCTTTCAGCCTTTTTATAGCATCAGGGCATAAGAGTTGTGGGTGTTATTGATTCAAATGCAATTCATTCGAGAGCTGTAAAAAGCCGAATGTGTAAATTCTACACATTGTTGCTTTTTATGTTCTAGCTGCTATTTATAACGAAAAATACGGTATATATGTAGAAATACGTGTATACGTCGGCCGGCAACGCACTTGAAGCTCTTCTGATGCTGCGAGTGACCATGGGCGACGGAAGTTGCTTTCCATCAGGTGACCCGTTTGCTCGTTTGCCCCCTTTATTTCATAAAAAAAAAAAAAAAATGCTTACACGGCCAGTCTGAGATCAGCTGAGTCCCAGAGACAAGAGTTGAAAAAAAATATGATAAAGTCAATTTTTTTACAAAATATAGGTAGTAGACCTAATGTCGTTGAAACTAAGGTCGAATTTCGACCATTGGGCGATCTCTAGTAACAATAAAGGAACAGAGAGTATCCTTGTACATTGTGCACATACTTGAGCACTAAAAAGGTTACAAGGAAATTTCCTTCTTTTTCAAGGAAATTTTCTCAGTGGCCAATTGGCCACTGACACCGAAAACGGCTTATGAGATGTGAGCATAAAACAAAGTTGTAGTTAAAATAATGATATCTAGATTCTAGAATCTCGGTGAACACAACCATGCTAAAAAATCGGCCAAGTTCGACTCAGAACTCGCGCACGAAGGGTTCCGTACCGTTATAGCGCAAAATAGGCAAAATTTATGTTTTTTGTATAGGAGTTCATTAATTATTTTATGTTAATTTTATTAATAGTTATTAACGTACACATATAATTGAGTATTTTGTGAACATTTCAAGTACCATAACATATATTCAATTTCTATAATGTCTTATGTAACAGAAATGATTTTTACACATCAATAACGAAAATCGTTGCAATAATTTCAGACCGTACACTATTTAGGAAACTTTACTTAAACATTCATCAATTTAATGGAAAAAAAAACCGCTCATAATCCGGTTTTCCTGGTCAGTGAGAGTTGTTGCGAGTAATCTCATAGAAATATTACGTTCATCGCGAGTCCTCCCGGCTGAAGGCCCTTATAATATTATAAGTATATTTTATCCCGATTGCAGCTCTAGTAGAAATAATGGTTGCCGTATTTCTTTTTTCCCCAGTGACTTGCTTAAATGAGCGAAGGAATGAAGCCCCGCCTTCTTTCCTATTAGGAGTTTATAGGGCGTTTGAGTCACGTTAGATAATTTGTTTTAAGGGGAAAATTATGTGTTTTAATATATCACGTAATGTTTATAATTATTCTATTTTAAGACAGAAAATAAGCAGAAGACGACGTAATGAAAATACGGGTACGGTTTTTCGATACCGTTACATTTTACACTATTCGTTTTTGGTACAAATAAACCACGTATTTGTAACATGAAACCACCGCGACAATAATTTTTAAAAGCAGTCGTAATACATCGAGAGCTCGATTTAACACATAGTCCATTTAACATAACCGTTGGTAAAAACTACGGGCGGTTCGAGCGTAGTTTTGTCGCCGGGTTTTTTTACCTCATTAATTTTCATCTTCCCTGCGCCACCTCACATAATTTATCCTTCAGCGCTCATGCTGATAAGGGTTTCTTTATACCGGCAGCTACACGGAGTATTTTTATTAAATCCGGCGTCAAGTTGCTCGAGTGTCGACAACTGATAGCGCGCTGTTTATTTATAAAACAACGCTCCGCTCAAAATACGATTCCTTACGCTCCGTGAGCCCGGACCTCCGATTGCTTATTTCCTTTTGAATGTGCGCGAGCGTTAAATACTCCAGGTTTTATTACAAACGGCGTGCCTACAGTCAATTTATCGCAAACTCGCCTCGAGCCCGAGCGTCGGATTCGCCAAATCTTCCCTTTGAAAGAATAGATAAACACGATTTTAGCACACAATATAGGCGAAATGAAAATAGAAAAGTTTGCGAGGGGAAAATTAATTTACATTTCCTCTGCAGAGATTGTGAATGCTTATAGTATTTATAACTCAAAAGGTGACTGACTGACTGACATAGTGATCTATCAACGCACAGCCCAAACCACTGGACGGATCGATCTGAAATTTGGCATGCAGCTAGATGTTATGACGTAGGCATCCGCTAAGAAAGGATTTTGATCGATTCTACCACCAAGGGGATAAAATAGGGGATGAAAGTTTGTATGAAACTTTGTCAATTTTAAACCGATCGGGCTGAGACTTTGCATGCTTATAGCTACTATGACGTAGGCATCCCCTAAGAAATGATTTTGATAAATTCCACCCCTAAGGAGATAAAATAGGGGATAAAAGTTTGTATAAATAAACGAAAAAATACTTGTCTAAAAGTTATACAGATTGGTATTTTCATATTCAAAACGACAGTCTCATCTTTTAGACCACGCGCCAATCTCATTTGTACCTATAGAGGTACAAATGAGATTGGCGCGTGGTAAGATTCGTTTGCCTAATTGTGATCATTTTCTTATTTAAAACGTTTTACCAATTTAATTATTCCAAAGCCGGGGCCAGTTTAAATTATCTTTATAATTATCATCGGGCCACCAAATGCCGCAGTGATTTCGAGTGAAACGCTCTGCCCCGGGGCACCACTTGTTATTTTATGTAAATGACCATCTCTCAAAGCAAGCCCGACTCTAGAGGTCCGTCCACACGGCAAATGCGAAACATTAAGCAGTAATTTGTGAGCTGGCTTTCCGTCTTGTTTATTTTGGCAACGCTTAATGTTATTTCTATTGCGTCGTTAGCTATTAATTTACTTAAAATTGATAGATGAATTACGACCTATGTATTACAGAATGGGACCTAAGAAGAATTTCCAGGCAAAACTGCGATATTTAGACATTCAAAAAACAAAATCAAACCACAAAATGTGTGTGACATTAAATTCTAAAAGTTCACTCATTAAAGTTTTAGCCAACAAAAAGTACAATCAAGTAAAAGTTAATGCTACAGTAATCTTTTTAGCTTTTCTTTAAAGCCATTAATTCGTTAAATCGAACTCCTCGACTAATAGTAATTAATCGGAGCGATACATTCACCTGGTTTCATCAACTTTCTAATGCGAAACGTTTTGTCTTTTGGAAATTGTGAAGCGGCGAACCGAGTTTAACGGTGCAAAACAAAAACGACGCCAACGTGAAAGGATCCCAATGTTAATTTGAATGCGAGTTTTTATGCAAACGAACTAAACTTATTCAAGAATACGCCTCTGCATGAAACTTGCATGAAGCAGTTAAATGCAAACGCTTCGCCACCATTACCTAGACGGCACCTGTATTTGTATTTTTAACTGTGCACGGTTAGGGGATTGTGCATTTCACCTCCGACAATTAGGGTTTTCATTTCGCTGAAACAGCACCCAATTTCCGTACCGGACTCCGGCTGAATTAGGAAAACGGAGATGATGCCCTACCAAGATTGTACAAAGACATCTCTGTGTTACTTCGGTTTTTGTTCCCGTTGATTTTCAGTTTGTATATTCGAAGTTTGAAAGTAAAAGGTTACTTCGTTTGTTACGGGAATTTAAATTAGTGGAGTAATAAATATATTTTTATGCACGCCACTGGGCTTTGGGGTGGAAGATATGTTGAAATGGAACTCGCCCCTAGTGTGCCCTACCTGTTAATAAGACTGATAACGATCACATGTAGCTAAATAGGGTACCAAGAATTGGTGAGCTGTATTTGCTATAATGACTACTTATAAATATAAAAAAATAATAAATAACTTTTTTATATTATTTTGTAGTTAAAGTTACAAATAAACAAGTATATAATTCTTTCTTGCATAATTCTCTGGATGACAACTTATTACTTATCACAATGTATAAGTTAGCACATTTTCTATTCCCCAAAGTGTAGTTTGGCGAGCCGCCAATACTCGATACCTCTACCTTGAGTAAATCACCAAAACAAACAAACACGGGGTCATTAAACTTGTCGCATTTTATCTCCTTAGGCTTATTTTTCTACCATACCATTAAATGTTTTTCGTCGAAACTAATGCTATTATGCTTTTTGTTTTCTTTTTATATATTCCGCGTAATCCTTTCAATATTATTGTCGTATCATTTGAGTCTCTGAATTAGATATTAGGTGCGAGCGATCTATGATACCTTAATATTTCCTTATGTGGGTATTATGTTTCGATATTTTCATAATTGATCCTTTTATGTTCTACGTAAATCACAAACATCGTACCGAGTAACTTGCTAAAAAGTAGCACAGAACTTCATAAACAAAAAACATAAAACAAAGGAACATTCCTTTGTTGATGACAAAAATAAAGAACGGACGGAAAAAAATCGGAAGCACTCACGGAATAAAACCGGCCACCAGGAACCTTTCCCGGGGGGCTCGCATGAATTTAATCAGCAGAAACAAGGTGTAGAGAATAAAACATCGGGACCGGACGAAACCAATGCGTTACCTCATTGTAATGCGCTTTACGATATTGTTCCGTTGTACATTCGCGTAGAATAAGTCCGTATGAAATAAGTAGGTTCGTCTTACGAAGACTCCGGTAACGTCTACTTAATTGTACTTGTATCTTTAGTAATTATAATAACTAGAGATCGCCCAATGGTCGAAATTCGACCTCAAATGAAAAATTAAATCATAAGTTTCAAATTTCAACGCTTTTCTATTGATATTCTATTGTCAAAATATTGACTTTATTATTTTTTTGACATAATTCCTGCGACAGTCTCAGATTAATAAAGTCAAATAATGACAGACTGGTCGTGTAATAATTATTGTCTAACAGTATTTAAGATTCAATAAAAAAAAAACTAAATCTATTTACAACTTGACAACAGACTTAAACCGTAAATGAAAGAGTACAATTCGTGTGTATAGACTTGTCAATCAAAATCTCCTAGTGTGTGTGTTGTAGTGTGTAATGTTTTATTTGTTAAAAAAATGTATGATAAAAGCATAATTTCAAAATAATATTAGCTTGATGCACCCTTCACCATATAAACTATAACTGTGCAAAATTTCAATCACCTACGTTTTCGCATTTTTCGTCAAAAGGGATCCAAAGTTTTTCGCTCGCGTATTAATATATAGATAATAGACGGTATAAGGACGCAAACATCGGCTTTCTACGTCTTTGTGTCCATAATGTTGTTCTTTAACTGAATAAAAATGTAAAAATACTTAAACATTGAAAATATATTTTGACAATATTTTTGCTATAAAGCACAATCGATTGTATAGAGCATAATCGAAATTAAGAATAAGAATATATATATATATATATATATATATATATATATATATATATATATATATATATATATATATATATATATATATATATATTCGATGCGATTCCTAATTTATTAAAAAAAAAAAAAAAAAAAAAATATATATATATATATATATATATATATATATATATATATATATATATATTTTTTTTTAATAAATTAGGAATCGCATCGAACAAAACGCTTCACGGTCACCTTTTACAAAACATAATAAACAAAATGAAAAGACAAAACAACGTAAGTTTGTAATAATTATGAAAATTAGGCGAACCCGAAAAGAATATAAAATACATATTAATAAAAATTACGTTATAAAATTAAATGTACATTAATGCGAGAAACGCGACCCAAGGTGCGCATTTTAAATTGGCCACTAAGCGACGCTGATCCGCCTATACATCGCATAGATTGGTTCACTAACGAGTGAATAATTACACAATGATCCCCCATTACGAATGCAAAAATGGGGACCCCCTGATGCATATATAATGGGTGCTTTTAGGGTGGCGCAAGAAGAAGAGGTGAGCGAGTCAATTTGTGTAACCGACTTAAACTAGTCTGAACTAGATCGAGGCGCTTCTGATATCACCGCACGAAGCACGGAGCTTTATCTCAATTTCTAAAAGATTATAGCAAAAAAAGTTTTTTCAAGCCTTATTACATCACATAAGAAAGGTTATCTCGATGCTAAATTATGAGTTCTTCATGACATACACATATTTTTTTTGAGAGTAGAACATTGATCATAATAATTAAACTATTACTTCACAATATTATAATGAAGATCACGATATATATAGTAATTTTTTGCGTATTTAAAACGATAATTTTTAAGTTTCCAATGAAAATAAATAATTTACCTCCGGCCACATTTTGACCTACATAATATTCCTTCGTTGTTCCCTCACTAATATTAGGGAATATTTGGCAAAAGTCGGAGCAGAGGGCGCTATTAACGTCATATCAGAATATTGACAGAAAAGTTGTCAAACGTCTAACAAAACTTTTGGTATACTGTCTGAGCTGGTGATGCCGTCTAGTGTGAAAAAGAATGCAGTAATATATCCTACCACCTGTGCCCCGCGGTGTTACCCGCGGTTTAAGTGATATATAATAAAAGACTATGAAAAGTACCAATAATGAGTCAAAACGGGACGATACATGGTTCTATAATGGTTTATGGTAGTGATGATGATGCTGATGAATGTAATTTGTATAGTAGCCTTCCGTTCTTAAAACAACGTTGAAACTCCCAAACTTGTATATATAAAGAGTCAGGAGTTCTCTCAGCACCTTCTGAACCATGGTATACCTTGGAGCAAAATCTTGCTTGTTGGTAGCATATGCTTAGAATACTGCTCACGAAACCGAAGTCAACACATGTTCCCATATAAATTTTGGGAGTTCCCTCGATTTCTTATGGATCCCTTCATCAGGTCACCACTTTCATGAATATGGTACCAAATTGGGATGATAACCTATACACCTATACACCAAAAGAAAAATTTTGAAAATCGGTTCACAAACGGCGGAGTAATCGTTGAACATAAAAAAACGAACATAACACCTCCTCCATTTTTAAAGTCGGTTAAAATTGTAGCCTATGTGTTATTCTGATGTATGAGCTATATTATTGTAAAGTTTCATTAAAATCCGTTCGGTAGTTTTTGCGTGAAAGAGTAACAAACATCCATACATCCATACATACATACATCCAAACTTTCGCCTTTATCATATTAGTAGGATTACCCAGTGGATAACTGTACAAGGTCTGCTTGATTTTGTCTGGCACATTGTCAACGTCACAACTCACATGACACACAGCGAACCTTTAGCTGCATTAATATCTTTATTATTTTTCAAATTACATTCTTTAGCCACTGACTTGTACCAGTTTGTTCTTGAAGCGGGGAACGGCGGCAAACATCGGCAGTAATTACTGGACAAACAGACATCTGCATACGGCCTCTCGAACCGCTCTGGTTTTACTGAATTTATTAGCCGAGAAAAAGCTCTAACTACCTTTGAACTTTTGAGTATTCTCTGTGATTCATTTATCTGTATTGGATTTTATTAACTGTTTCGGATAATTAGTACTCTGTGCAATGTACAATCAGAGAATCTGAATCATAAGAAGATAATATGTAGAATTATGAGCAATATTGACTTGACATAAAGTAACCGAGTAACGTAGGTCCGCCTATGATTTTTTTATAGTACATTATTGGACTTGGTATTTGACAGGCACGTTGCCCGCATGCACCCGGACAGATGGGCGCGTCTAGTTACGGAGTGGCTACCGAACGGTCGGCGAAATTGGGATAGACCCAAGAAATGCGACGAGCTAGACACTGCAGATAAGGGGTGGCCAAATACAGTGAAGGATAGAGACACGTGGAAAAAAGAGAGGAGGCCTTTGCCCAGCAGCTAACGGCTGTTAATAATAATATAATAACATGTATTGTATAGGACACGCGATAGTCTTTCGTAGAGCATAATATGATATTGACTCGCTTCGCGTTTTAACTGAAATTTTATTGTAGACCGGGCCCGGGCATACTTTTAATATAATAAAGGGATGCCTTGCTAATGGAACTTTGATTGAACGATGAATATAAAATTGAATATTCTTTTTTATGATACATATTGTATTCGAATATTATTCGGAACATATATTAATTCTTTATTGCGAGTAAAATATTCACTACGAAGCATCAACATAAACAGTATTAATTTGAACATTACATTAATTTATTATTGCCCGTTTCATGTATAATATTAATGTTATTTTATAAACAAAATTGTCTTTTAAATTTTAAATGATAATATTATATGACATATAATATACTCGTACATTTTAATATTAACTCATATTTTTAGTGTTAAAAGGACTAAATTCAATTTAGCTAGGTGCGAATCGAGCGCAGCAAAAACCTCACACGAACAATTTCATAGTGATGTGGTTTATCGATAAAAAAAATTAAAGGCGAATTATTTTGTAAATAAAAATAAACCATTGTTCGGTGTTCCAGTAAAGCGTGGACATTTTAAGCCTTGGTGATGTTGTGGTTAGAGCTGGGACACCTAACCGCGACGGGCTCGCGTCAGCCACTGAGTTGAGAGGGTTTAATCAATAAAAGTAAAATGTTTTAATAATATTTATGCGCTTATTTTGCCGCCGCTTGATGAAAATTGATATCCCTAATTCAATTATAATCTGTCATTGTTAATGTTATTTCCATGTTTTTGATAAAATAATCATCAATCATCATTCCCTCATAGTTTATAAACAAGTTTTGGATTAGTTATTTAAGTATTAAGCTGAAAATGACACTTTGATATTAGCCAAAAGGCCGAATTTAGTTATTTAAATTCCATCGGTATTTGACCTACAGAGTAAAATAGCCTTTAAATCGGTGAGTAATATACTATTCTACCGGTCTTGCTACTCGAATACCGTTCAGGTAGTCTATTTAATATTCAGAGGGCTTTGTACAACTGTGTAACGTCGTCATAAATCGAATGGACAGTGTAGTTGCCGTACTCGATGAAAATAACAGTTGGGATTCCGGTTACATCCGGACAGATTTAAGATAGGCGGCAGTTTAGTTTCAACTCGGAAATACAATAAAAGCGATATGTCGATAACTGTCATCGATAACTACGATGACATTTATCGACGCTTTATCGATATCGATGTGATATTGAAACGTTTTGATTCTGTCAAAAATAAACAGAATTACAAGATAAAACCCCATCGGTTTGTTATGATAGTAACCATGTATAATTAGGCTAACAAACATGTTAACTCATATCATTAACATTGGGTTAGGTAAACTTGTTGTTTGCCCGTTCTGCTTGTTTAGTTCCCAACAACTTTACTTTAATATACTTACTGGAATTTACTGCGTATAAGATATAAGAGAAAACGAGAGAGAGATTAAATTGATGACAGTGGGCAATATATTAATTGTTGATGGATAGTATGATTTATGGCTAAGTTTAAAATGGAATGTATTTAAAAAAAATAATTTCGAATTCTATAACATCATTACATAAACAGAAATATCTATGTGTTTGGTCACGAACTAGCGATATTTTAAGCACTCATATATATGTACTTGTTATGCACAAAAACACTAACTACTAAGGTCTAACCCCCTTCGCCTCTGTGTGGCAGGCACTTTATTATTTACTCTACCCGGTTAGCTAAAAACATTCTTTCTTTGCGAGGTTTCGTCCTATTTTCATAAAAATAGCCCTAAATGAAAGGTAATTAAATAGCCTACCATAAAACAATAAAGGGTTTTTATGCAAAAAGTTTAAATAAGTCATAAAGTTTCTAAAAAAAAAATAGAGAAAACACGTGAAAATTTTACAACTGTATTGTATTTTTTTACAGAAACAGCCCCCATAATCCATTTTTGCATAAAAAAACCCTTTTTTGTTCTTTTTTATGGTAGGCTATTCAATTACCTTTCATTTAAGGCTATTTTTATGACAATAGGACGAAACCTCGCTAAGAAATAAAGTTTTTAGCTAACCGGGTAGAGTAAATAATAAAGTGCCTGCCACACAGAGGCGAAGGGGGCTAGACCTTACTAGTTAGTGTTTTTTTGCATAATAAGTACATATATATGAGTGCTTTTAAAATATCGCTAGTTCGTGACCAAACATACGAGCGCGATAATACGCGAGCGAAAAACTTTGTATCCCTTTTGATGAAAAATGAGGAAACGTAGGTAAATGAAATTTTGCACAACTATAGTTTATATGGCGAAGGAGTGCATCGAGCTAATATTATTTTGAAATGATGCTTTTATCATACATTTTTTTAACAAATAAAACATTATACACACTACAACACACACACTAGGAGAGATGACAGATTTTTGAGTGACAAGCCTATACATACGAATTATACTCTTTTATTTATGGTTGAAGTCTGTTGACAACAAGTTGACCAATTGAAAATGGATTATATTTTTTTTTTATTGAATCTTAGATACTATTAGACAATGCTTACACGGCCAGTCTGAGATCAGTTGAGTCCAAGAGACAAGAGTTGAAAAAAATATATGATAAAGTCAATATTTTTTTACAAAATATAGGTAGTAGTCCTAATGTCGTTGAAACTAAGGTCAAATTTCGACCATTGGGTAATCTCTAGTTTACATTGATAACCGAATTAAGTGTTATTATACTATTGTAGTGGAAGGTCAGTAAATAGTATGTATAAAAGGTACAATTTAAAATGTTAAAAAAAAAAAAATATACTAAAATAAAAACATAGCAAACAATACGCCATTTAGACAACCAACCCAAAAAGCTGTAAGTTTATTTGAACATGCTGTATAAATGCAGTACTGGAGGGAACAGGCCAAGTTCTTGATTTAATGTGCTGAGGCGCGGTAATTTTATGCGCGGGGTCCGCTCTTCAACGGGGGCTAATTATCCTTTGTTATTTTATGTTAATAAATTTCCCTCCTCCCATTGGTGGAAAGCGTTTAGTGTTCGAGTGCGGCGAAAGGCGGATTTTACCTTTAATATCGAAAGAATTTCAATGATCGGATTAACATATTTAGTTGCAGTTAATCCATTCAATGCAAAAATATGTTGCTTCAAAGCATCTTAAGAGTTATTTTGTATTTCTGTTTTATATTGCCTCATAACATAAAATACTTTAGTAACTTCGAATTGAAAGCTTTAAGTTAGCTAGCAAAGTACCTATTGAAAAAACATTTCAGGTCCTGCGAATTTATCCTAAAAAGTTCGCATGTCCTACATAAAACTTGCTAAAAAGGGTCACGTTTTGCTATCTATGTAAATAAATGTGTCCTCTATTTTTAGTTTTTCTTCTGTGGGAAGGTGTGATATTTCAAGATGGCCGATTATGGCGGCCATTTTATATAAAAACTCATGTAATGACGTTTGCGTAACAAAGCCGATCGAAGTTTAGCCGTGCCGTGCATCTTTTCACTTTATTTCGCAATTCGCAATCGCCGGAGAAAGAGGGTTGCCACATAGATATGTAAATGTTTTCAATAAGGCACGAGAGCGCGCGACGTATGGGTACAGTTTGTACGTAATATGAGGCCGGATTGTAAGCAACTTTCGCAAACTGTTTTCGGAGCGTATAGTCTCCGATAACACTGGTAATGTTGATGCGGAATTGGTTTCTTATGTTTTCTTATTCCTCTTATTTTATAGTTCCACATATTTACCATAAAAGGTAATTGGGTTGTGCACATTTTTATTTTTGTTTCGAACATTGTCAAGAAATTACTTACACTCAGACCGATTCTAGGTATAGTAACTGAAATTAAAAAAGAAAACGAAATGCAGGTAAACTTTTTCCTAAGGTTAAAATTTAAAATTAGAACAATAAAGTGGGCCGCCCACTTTTGTTTCAGTTTGTGTTTCAGTTGCAGTGTTGTCGCACGTAATAATTTGCAGCCGCGCGACCGTGCACAGTGCAGTGTTGCCATTTGTTATATTTTACGTGATGCCATAATAGAGTTTTTACAATAAATTGTTATTTAAAAAAACGAATCGACAGCATTTTATTATTTTTATTTAATTTTGGTACACTAACTACATATGACTGTAGCGAAAAATATGAAAAACACTTTGTACTCTCGCGTTAGCGCTAAATTGAAAATAACAGCAAATGTGTAGGGTGACGTTTGTTTTTTTTTTCGCACCTGTTATTTCACGATTTTAGGCATAAAAGGTACTTAACTACATGAAGAAATATACTTAATTGTTTTCTGACCGGCCTAAAGTAGAACCTACTCGATATTACAATCCGCAAAGCGTGTACAAATATGATAAAAGAATTTTCCAAGACCTTATTCAGCATCAAAAGAACTAATTCAAAGTAAAAAACAGCGATTGTTGATCTTGTAAATTTGTGAGAGGCCAATTTAGGTCGATTCTTCCCGTTCTCGTCCGAGTGTGTTCCCTGATTTGTCGGGATGAAGTTTTGTTGATACAGTGTCCTTTTGGATAAACGGCCAATACGGGTTTTCTGGAGATCGAGTTTTTGTTATATTTTCTATGATTCTTAAAATTTTTATTAAATTGTACAGTAATGTGCCCAATAAGTACCCTAGATACTTTAATTTTATGGTTTGAACGCTATTAGTTCGCAATGATGTAGTCGTATATTCGTAAGGATAATATTTATTGAAGTGATATTTAAAACAAAGTAGACACCATGGTAATCGTTGTCGGTGTCACAAATAATAATTAATGTAATAAAATATGTAACAGTGTTTGAGATTCATTAAAAAAAATTCTATCCATTGTCAATTTGATCACAGACTTCAACCATAAACCAAAGAGTATAATTCGTGTGTATAGGCTTGTCATTCAAAAAGATGGTAGTATGCACATCGTAGTGTGTGTAATGTTTTATTTAATAAAATAATGTATGATAAAAGTATAATTTTAAAACAATATTGGCTCGATGCACTCCTTTTCCATATAAACTACAACTGTGCGAAATTTTATGCTCGTACGTTTCCACATTTTTCGTAAAAAGGGTTCCAAAGTTTTTCGCTCGCGTATTAATATATAGATGATGACTAGCTGTCCCGGCAAACGTTGTTTTGCCATATAAAGTATTTCGCCCATATTATTTTATTGAAGTGACTAAATAAGTACGGCTCCATGGCAACGTCCATCGCTATCCCGTCGCACAAACAAAGGTCGCCGTCAGTCTCGAGTTGTAATAATTTACTATTATTTATTCAACAAATACACTTATCAATATAAAAAGTAGCCAGTAGCCGATTCTCAGACCTACTGAATATGCATATAAAATTTGGTAAAAATCAGTAAAGTCGTTTCGGAATAGTACGGTTACTAACGTACTGTGGCACGAGAATTTTATATAATAAGATATACGGAGTGTCTGTCTGTCTGTTACCTCTTCACGCCCCAACCGCCGAACCGATTTGGCTAAGATTTGGTATGGAGGTACTAGGAGTCCCGGGAAAGGACACAAAATACTTTTTATCCCGGAAAAATATACGGTTGCCGCGCGATAAGCTAATTTTAGCGCAACGGAGTTGCGGGCGTTATCCAGTAAACTTATATAATTATATAATGTCCATTAAATTATTTCTCAAAAAGATTTCATTGTTAATCTTTGGCAGGTTAAATAAAATGTGGCCTCGTGTCGGAGAAGGGTTAGACGTTTATTTACTATTTCCTCAGCTCTTAGTCAGGTTCTAAAACACTGTTTTAAAAGTTAATTTAAACAGTTCTGCAAAAAGCTAATTTTAGCGTAACGGAGTTGCAGGCGTTATCCAGTAAGCTTATATAATTATATAATGTCCATTAAATTATTACTCAAAAAGATTTCATTGTTAATCTTTGGAAGGTTAAAGAAAATGTGGCCTCGTGTCGGAGAAGGGTTAGACGTTTATTTACTCTTTCCTCAGCTCTTAGTCACACTCTTTTAAAAGTTAATTTAAATAGTTCTGCAAAAAGTTTGTTTGTTTTCAAAGAGGAGCAAAGTAAGAGTAAAGGTTTACTTTTACATTGCAAGGAAGCTCACATTTTTAAGCCTTTATATAACATTCTACTTCATCAATTAAAACTTTGTGTTTATTTTGAAGAGTTTGTTTCTTCCGAAGTTAATATGAATCGATCGCGGCCTATAGGCTTAAAATTATACAACGCTTATGAACCTTAAATATTATGTTTCACATAATATAGTAGAAAAATGTCCGTCTCTATATTTCATTAAAATTATTTAACCGTTTCGAATTGTTAGTTTAACTCTTGACGAACCCACTTGAACATTTATCAAAATCGGTCCTAGCTAAAATCAAGGTACAATTAATTTTACTAGAGATCGCCCAATGGTCGAAATTCGACCTCAAATAAAACATTTAATTATAAGTTTCAAATTTCAACGCTTTTTTTAATATTGACTTAGATTAATGAAGTCAAATTTGATGATGACAGAGTCGTGTAGTAATTGTCTAACAGTATTTAAGATTTAATAAAAAAAACTAAATCTATTTTCAATTTGACAACAGACTTCAACCATAAATAAAAGAGTACAATTTGTGCGTATAGGCTGATCCTAGTGTGTGTGTTGTAGTGTGTGTAATGTTTTATTTGTTAAAAAAAAATGTACGATAAAAGCATAATTTCAAAATAATATTAGCTCGATGCACTCCTTAACTATATAAACAATAACTGTGCAAAATTTCATTCACTTACGTTCCCGTATTTTTCGTCAAAAGGGATCCAAAGTTTTTCGCTCGCGTATTAATATATAGATTATCTATGTATGCTCCTCAATATCAAGCCCCGTGCAAATTTTTCAAAGATTTCTGCTTAGATTACCAAACAAGTAATAACGTTTTGATATTGATAATGATGAGTATGTAATAAGCAATAACCCTTACGTGTTCAAAGCTGGTTGATATTACAGCTTTAATCTCGGGCGGTAAAGTGGGCGTTTTAATAAGGGTCGTATCGCACTGTTTGTGTTGATGCCTGGAATCTCTTAATTTCGCTCCGCCTCCCCTGATCGGTGTCTATTTCTTTGAGATTCGTAGCTTTATTAGAATCTTTGTTTTTATGTCTTTACCTTTAAAGTAATATTGATAATTTGGACTTAAATTCAATGTGATTTCAACTATTGAACTTAATATTATGATCATTCATAGTAGTCTATACTTATGTATTTTTATTTACATTTGCCCATATTTTATAGTTTATACATAAATGCAAAAGTATATTGTCTTCTTACCTGTATATCTATAATAATATGTCTGTAACCTTTACGCTTGAACAGCTTAACCGATTTTGGTACGAAATACAAATACTTTGAGCCATAAAGGACATACGTTTTTACCTCCAGTTGGATATAAAAATAAAATGCAACATTTTACAAGTAAAAAAAATATAAAAATCGCTCGCAATTACTTTTTAAGTAATAAAAATGACACCGCACCGGAAGAGCAAAGTGTAAAATCTCCTAATTTATTAACTTCTCCCCTTCAAGAAGTTTTTGAGGAAGCAATAAACAATGAAATAATCATAAACGGACGTGACTCGGCTGATTTGGCCTCATCAATACAGATTGGCGCTTGGTGCTTAACACAACGCCGATATTACCTATTATTATTTCAATGAACCTGATAAGATTGACGTCATTATCTGGTGCATACTAAAGTGACACCACTAACATCATGGCTTATCCGTTTATGGTCACGAAAGACAAAAAACGTAATATAAATAAAATATCGGAATTCGTATGAAAATTTGCTGTTTGCCCTCGCGCTTTAGACCATTTTAAAAAAAGAAGAATTTTCACTCTAAAAGTGCCTGCAGAAGTATTTATAAACAAAACAGCAGAGCAAGTAATACATTTTTGCCGCGTGGGAGATAAAGAGGAATATTATTTCTACTCTCCCTCCGTCATACGAATTTTCGATCGGGTATTTGGTGACGCGTTTGCTCGTTTCGCCCCTAATTTTATAAAAAAGGTACCTAAATTTAACATTTACATTTTAATTATTTAGCATTTTATACTCATCTCAAAAAACTGCACAATGCCAGTAAATAAATTTTAATTTTAAAAAGTATGAACATGAGCACAATCACTATATTTATAACTAAAAAGTTCTTATGCAATCACCGGCGAGTTGCTTTAAAATTTATTTCATAAATAGACTTTTTAATGAATCATCACTTAATTCAAACTTGTTTAAATAACCCTTTGAAGATAAAGTTGAAATTAACGTTTTTATTAGAAAGTTGAGGAATTTCGTAGTACATAGGCCGCTAATTGGAATCCATTTTCTTTAAACTCGAAAGCCAGAGTAATCGTTAAAACTTTTTTTGTGCCTAAATTGACAGCTATGAAAAGCGCCGATGAGCCCGAAGGTTGAAAGAGGCTTAAAGTTGCCGTTATTTCTTTTCTCACGTAATTTAAATGATTTCTTCTCGAAAAACTGTGTTCGTTAGAAAATTTCTTGAGAATATTGGTAATTTTGTATGGTATGTTATCTTGCAGGTAGACAATTTTTAGCGAATATACTTGTTTCAATCTCAACACAAATGAAGAACACGTCGTAGTTTTAGAGAGAATATGTATACCATCAAAAACATCCTGTAAAAATAAAGTCTCGCAACTCAGTTTTTCTACCGTAAAAAGTTGTGAGATCCATGTACTACCAAGTCGGTCAATTTATTCAGTCCCTACTTAAGGGACCTTATGACTTAAGTTATTACATAAGTCATTATCATATCAATATTAAAAATTTTACGTTTTAAATAAATAGATCAACTTGGCCATCGCATGATTAGATTGCTTAGTGTATCACACAGCACTACGGGCCAGCAACCTGGTTTCTCATTTCTCACCAAAGTCCTTCCGAATGGATGTGGAATGATCTTTAAAAAGTTAATGGTCCTAAAATTTTAATGGTTAACTTGAGTATTAGTGAATTGGTTGTACTAGATCCCGTTCCCACTTCTCGGCTTATTGACAAATTTAAGCCATGTTGTCATTCGATGAGTCGCTTGAAAAAGTTATACATTCGTTTTGGAAACGAGTTTCAATCGCATGGAGCGCAATAGACTAAACAATCTATAATATAATTATGTATAAATTGTAAGATACATTGTGTTTTCATATGATGGCCAATCGATCCAATCGATCTATTTATTTAAAACGTAAAAGATTTTTAATATTGATATGATAATAACTTACGTAATAACTTAAGACTGAAGGTCCCATAAGTAGGGACTGAATAAATTAACCGACTTGGTATTACATGGATCTCACAACTTTTTACGGTAGAAAAACTGAGTTGCGAGACTTGGTTTTTTTACAGGATGTTTTTGATGGCATTTTACTTCTTTTTGTAGAGTCCTACTTTTTTCCTTTTTGGTAACTTTTACTTCTAGAATATCAATAACGATTTTTCTTAAATCCTCTGTCTCATGATTTTTTCTTATTTTTGTAGGTAGTCCTAACGAAGCAACCAATAAACTTGATTTTTGACATATACTTAGTTGAAAGGACGGAGAGTAACCTAGGCTACTTTTGGTCTTGGTAAAACATCGTGTTTCCAAAGGAGGTTTACAAGAATATTCGTATTTTACGCGATTTTCGAATTCCACGCGAGCGAAGCCGCGGGCAAACGCTAGTGCCTCATATATATAGATACCTATCTTCAACTATTATTCCTTCCATTATACGTACGGGAGATATCGATGGTACGGGTACAATGATTCATAAACTGCAAATGTAACTTTGTAATCCTATACATTTATATGGGATTACAAAGTTATTCACGAAGTTAGTGTATCTAGAAAACTGGACAGAAATTATGAAATGTTTAAATTTTTCCTTAATTTAGACATAAAAAACTAATTATATTCTAAATTTGAAGGTTTTATGTCTGCTAGTAGTGCCTTGGACTTTTGGTGATCGGTCAGTCAGTCAGTCAGTCAGTGAGTGACAAAATTAAGAAAGTTTAACAAGTTACAATTCTTAAACGACTGGTTCAAATTAAATTAAAAATTTGTTAAGACAGCAGACAGTAAAGGATCTTGGTGTTATTTTTGATGAACAGTTATCTTTTCGCCCGCACTATGAGCATATATTAAAAAAAAGTAATAAAATGTTAGGGTTTGTCATACGCTCCACAAAAGACTTCAGAAAACCAAATAGTGTGCTAGCATTATTTTTCAGCTTAGTCAGAAGCGTGGTGGAGTATTGCTGTCCAGTTTGGTCCCCTTTTTACAAAACACACATCGAGAGCATTGAGAGGGTACAGAAAAAGTGCTTGAAATATCTTACACGAAAACTTAATCTCGGTCGCGTGGTAAAAGACTATACCAATCAATTGTCCAAATTCAGCGTGTTACCATTAAGTGCTCGTCGTGAGAGATACGATCTTCTTTACCTGCATAAAATACTCCATTCCTCTATTGATGCTCCTAATCTTCTATCACAAATTACTATTAACACTCGCTATAGATCGCGTAAACCGAAAATGTTCACTATACAGGCATTCAAAAACAATACGTCCTATTACAATCCGCTAGTTAGAATGTGTCGTACTTATAATGACCTAGTAGTGGGTAGTTGGAGCGTAGACATTTTTCGTCAATTTTCAAATTATAAGAAAACAATCAACAATATTATGAAAGCCAAGTATCTGCCATCTCATTTCCGATTCTGACATAAGTACATTTTTAATAACTTACATAATTAATCATTTTTATATTGGTCACTCATTGTATAGGTAATGTTTCGTAGTTTATTTTTAGTAGCAACCCTAATAATTATAATTATGTTATGTATACTATTTTTGGGTTGCTGTCTAGCCTAGAACTTAAGATTATGTATTTACAACCATGCAATGACTGTAACCTGTCTGTATACTTAGTATAAATAAATAAATAAAATAAATGAAATTTTACCTATACTGTGTTTATACAATGCTTGCTTAGCAACTGAAAATTCAGGCTTGTTGTTTTATCCACAACGAAGTTATAGGAGGGTCAAAAAGAGCCTGAATTGCTTTGAGAAAAGGATGGTAAGGCCGTGCCGCTTTTTTACTCGACTTGGCGGGGGCACTACCATGCCCCCAGATGTATGTTTATATTATAATTCCTTACCTCCGTGGCTTAGTTGGTGGGCTGTTGGTAGCTCAAGCCGGGGGTCGCGGGTTCGAATCCCGCCGACGGAACAAAAATTTTTCAAAGTTCCTGGGTCATGGATGTGTATTAAATATGTGTATTATATAATAAAAATCTTAAATACATGTATAGTATAAAAGTATTAAATATATTTCCGTTGTCTGGTACCTGTAACACAAGTCCTTCAGGTACTTAGCACGGGGCCAGACTGACGTGGTGTGAAGCGTCCATAGATATTATATTATTATATTATATTATATTATAATTGTTTGGTAGGCTCTACAGCCTGATCGGGTTTATAGATTGTAGCTGAGAGAAATCCTTAGATAATTTCCTGTGACAGTGACACTGGGTATATTAAAATGCAGTCTAGGTTTTCGGTTTTTTTAATTAACGTTCTCTTGTTAAATTATTACAAACATGTAATTAAAGAAAATATATACCAAACATTAAAATTGAGTGCCAGATTTTCGGTTGTGAATAGCGTCACAGATGTAACAGCAGTATTTTACGAGTGTGTGTTTTATTGGGCAGTAACTCGACTCGACCTCAGAGGCTGCGACAGATCTCAGTCAAGTTTATCGTGCCACTCCAAGGTTGAGGAGACGATGGCCTGTCTCGTGAATAATTTGACGCCTGTCTTAATCGATGTTCCAATGTCTAAGCTTTATATGAGACCTATACTGTACTCGGCCAAACATGGCGGTAGCGGTCATTGACTCCCTGTCAAAAACATGTCATTTTCTATATAAACCGCGATTGACAATGAAGTGTCAGATGTTGTCAATCGCGGCTTTGTATAGAAAATGACAAGTTTTTGACAGGGAGTCAATGACCGCTACCGTCATGTTTCGTCGTGTACAGTATAGCCAAGTTGGCTTCGATGATTGCGTTGCATTTTGTTCTATGCCTACAAAGCAGCGGCGGCAAGGGTCGCTAGACCAATGTCGGTAGAAAATGAATCCTATAGTCTAGTTCATAAAGTGGCATTTTATTTCAATTTTTGTCGGTAGCGGTCACTTGTGGCAAAGATAAGTCACCTTAAGGTTAATATTGCAAAGTGACGCGATTTTTTTAAGTCAGCTATTCAAAATTGATTTTTATTTCGCGTATAATAACGTTGCACTATGACCCTAAGTTTAACTTGGCACTAGCAACTTAAGGGGGCGACTAACCCTAAATTGTCGATTTTATAATTCATTTTTATACTTGAAAATAAGCCCCGAATTGTTTCATTTTCTAAACATAGATACTACATTATATTTTCAAGAATTTGATCAGAGCGAAAACACGATATATTAAAATTTTCTCGATAGAAAAAAATCACAAAGATGCATATAATTTTCAAGAATATTTGATATATTGCCACAACCGTGCATTGAACCAAGTTAATATTTTAACACATTGTATAAAATTCTATCATTGAGAAACTGACCTGCCGGTTTCTTAAAATGTTGTATATTTATCAAGTTATGAAGAAAAAACTAACTTGGCGATGATTCCGCGTCGTCCTTTTTCACCTGGCATATGAAAGGTGGGCGTGGGTGTGAAGAGAGAAGGACGATGCTTGATTTTTTGGGTTAGTCGCCCTCTAAAGTCAACGATTTTCAAAGGTTTTTCTTCACAATTATCTTAAGTTAAATACTCCAAGTTTACGCTGATTTCAGTTTAGGCATACCTAAGACCTAAGTTCTTAGCAAGCAACCAAGACTAGTGAACTCAAAGTGAAATTACATTGCGATTTCCAACTTGAATCTTATGCGAAACAATATAAGGTTCATGTTCCAAAAGTCAGGACTTTCCTTACACAAAAGACGTTGAGATGTAAAATCGAAGTCGACGTACATTGTGTCATGGTAAGTACGGTAACAAAGGGCCTTTACTTATCCCTGCATCCATTTAACCACACTCACGAAGAATTATAATAAAAATTTCCACGAAAAGTAACACAATTCACAAGTTAAACAACTTTCCGTATCTGCCACATATTTCAGGGATATTTTTCTCCTACGACTTTCTCATGTAAATTACAAAAGGAATCTCGAATATCATACATCTGGATACGTGCTTGAAAACTTTATATTGATTCCAGCTTATTTTATAATAATGCAAAAACTGTGTATAAAAACATTATTTTGTTGAGTCTTTGCAGTACCAAGTATATTTACTTTTTACAACTTAAAACCTAAAGCCTAGGCTACTTTTTCTGAGTTCTCTCAAACTAAACAAAATATAATAGGAAAAATGCATTTTTACAGGTGCAAGTGATAAGGAATACAGCTAAATATAAAAATAAGCAAGGAATAAATAAATATTAGTATATTACTACATAATATTTATTTTAAGAATATGTGGACATATTTGTCATATTAATTATACATGTCTATAGAAATTCTTCTAAAGCAGAATTCGAATTCAAACACCGGTCTTTTGTCTGAAAACTCGTCTCTAAACATATAGGTGTGATCTAACAAGCAATTACAAGCTCCAGGAAGAGCCGTTCATTATCACGAGCTGTGCACGTGCTAATTTGAACTTGCGATACGTAAAATTGGATCCCCGAAGGCTTAACGTTAAATGAGAGTTTATTTACTAGTATATTAAAGCGGTGCGTCGCTACCGAAAAATATTTGTAGGGGATTTAGTGAAAGGAGCATAGATTTTTTATTACTAAGTTATCAGTTGAGATCCTCATGAATTCGGAAATATAATAAAATTATATTTATAAACTGGAAAGGTATATTGCGGAAATTGTAAAAACAGTTTGTGCGAGATTCTATTTTGAATGTCGTCGCAGAAAACAAGTATAATATGATTTTTCTCTAATTGCGATTTTTCATTTTAAATACTTATTCATAGTTGGTTCTTATGACATAATAAATTCTATACGTTGAAGACTAGATAGAAGTTTAGGGGTAGCTCGAATGTAATATTCTCGACCGGTCAAGTAGTTTACGACTAAGATCGATCATAATCCAAAGGTCGACCCGAGTTTAAACGAAATATGTCTGTTCGGCTGACCTTCAAGATGGCTGCTTTTTATTACAGGCTTAATGCATTATACTCCCACCCGAAGCTTTTTGTTATGTGCTTTACGAGAATATTCAGTGCTCAAGAGATCAAAACTAAGTGAGTTGTTCTGATTCCAGTAGCGTATATTTATTGAGAAACAAGCTTAAGTTAAAATGTTTTATGGAAATTTCTAGTTAGCGACTTATTTTAAATTATAGCCGTAGAACTAAAAAGAGACATAGGCTGTGTAAACGGAACAAACATACATATTTTGTCATAATCTTTACCCATCCATTTGGCTTTGAGTAAAAATTCTCATTTCAAATTTAGATGGATATATATTTGCTATTGAGAAACAAGCTTAAGTTAAAATGTTTTGAGGAATTTTCTAGATAGCAACTTATCTTAAATTATAGCCGAAATTTCATAACTAAAAAGCGACAACGAAGATTTTATACGGCGAAGACTAAGCCACATGTTATCTCATAACCTCTACCGGCTTGTTATTAAACGAAATAAGTTTATAGTTCGTATAAAGTCGCCTGATGCACGCTGCATTGTTAAAGCGCGAGCGAACTTTCTAGAAAATATAAGATGAACACTTAGGGAGTCCAATTATTAAGAAATTTTTGAAGTGCATAAAAGTTTGCACGTTTTATGAAATCGGGTGTTTATATGTGAGATAAAATAATATTTTAGTCTACATTTTTATCATTTTGTTCGCTAACAGAATTTGATTTATAGGCTATCCTACGTTATTGGTTGGTTATGCTAAATGCTAAGCCAATGTTATCACAAGTAGTATAATTTGTCAGCTGGGCTTGACAATGTAACCCGACCAAATAACGTAGCTTATGACTCCATTTCTTTGAATGATATTATGCATCTTATAAGCGCGACAGATATGTACTAACTACTAAACAAGCCACTTACATTTTAATCTTTAAAAACAACAATCAAAATAATGGTACAGCCACACATAAATCGACATTTACTTCAACAAACGCACTCCAATGATTTCGCTTTACAGATATAAGGACAAATCAATTTATAACATAATACTAGATTACAAGTAAAAGACGGGGCAGACAAAAACGTCATTAAGGGAAGAGCGGACTCGAAGGGCGCTTTTGTTGACGCGGTATTATCGGCCGGCCCCAAATTCTATTCGACTCTTACTGTTCGGTGTTCTGTTGATCCGATTGAGTATTAGCGAAGAGCTTCCTGCTTCGTGTCTTTACGGAATTAATGTTTTATTGGGTTGTAAAATGTAAACGGTTAATTTAAATTAATAGTCGCAATCTGCGACTCTGTGAATATCGAGAGTATCGTACCCGACGCCAAACGAAGAGTATTTAGAAGCCTATTTATGTTTATAGAATCTTCTCTATTAAGTCCCTTACTAGTAAAAATATGTACGCTGTTAGGGCGCGTTCAGACGTGCGCGTTTTCTGCGCATACGCGGTCTTTGTGGAAATGTAAGAAAATAAGCTTTATGTAATGAGCATAGAACAGCAAACTGCTATGGCGTTTGGGACAACACGCAACGCGCGCTGAATTCGCGCGCCCAGAAAACGCGCAGACAACGCGCACGTCTGAACGCGCGCTTATAGTTTTCCAATGTTTGGTCCTTGTCTGATACGTTAGAAAAGAACAAAAAAGCGTACACAGTATAAATACTTTTTTAGTAAAAAATAAAAATAAAGTTTGACAGAACAAAAAAGCGTACACAGAATAAATACTTTTATTAGTAAAAAATGTTTAAAAAATATAGAATAACAGTCATAACTAAAATTACTTCATATTGAGTGTATGTTACAACTTATAACACGTTCATTTAACGTGTTGAAACATACGGTCAATATGAAGTAATTTTCTACCCTTTTTTGTGAGGCAATATCCAATATAGCAATAATTTGCGTGTTACATGTACGAGGAGGTAAATGTATGAACTATTCCCGTATCTCGGTTACGCCTTCGGCCATATCTAACGTTCATAATCGTTAAGCCTTCGACGGCCTATTTAATCTAAGCTAATATGGCTCTTACCCTCGTATACGGCCATGAAGATCAGATATCAGGCACAATGTAAATTTTTATGTCAATACGGATAGGTAATTTTAAAATTTTCCTGCTTTACGTTTGGGTGTAAGAGACATTACATTAGTTTGCTTTTTCGAAAAGTTACTGGGGTAAACTAGTTAGTTTACCTAGTTAGGTAGGTAACTTTAATCCCGACTTTTACCCGAAGCTGAAGAAAGGGTATTTATTGTAAACTGTGATTGTGACAGTCGGAGAATTTTGTTCCACCATAGCGCCCATACTATAATAGTCCGGGTAAAATAGCCTATTTACGTCGGGCTATAGTTTAATATTTATTTTTGTAGTAGTAACAAACACCTAAATCAGAGTGTTTGAAATTTTATTTGCCTCCAGGTGCCGCTATGTAGCCTAAGGGTCAATTCAGACCGCAACGCGACGCGTAGATGCATTTCTAAATTTGTATCGATTTGACAGATTTGCAAGACGTCTCACGCAATTGAAATCTGTCAATTCAGTACAAATTTAGAAATGCATCTACGCGTCGCGTTGCGGTCTGAATTGACCCTTAGGGTCCATCGTGTCAAATAGGCATATTAACGTGACACCTGACAGCTATAATATCGTGACACATGACAGCTATGTCGTGACATATGACAGCAGTTTGGCACGGTAGAACCTAAGGCTACATAGCGGCACCTGGTGGCAAATTGAATTTCAAAAACCCTCATTAGACACTGATCAGCAATCCCAGAAATAATCAGTAAACAAAATCGTCAGGTGTGGAATTTATAAAGGTTACAGTGCACGCGGACGCCGCGCGAACACCACCACTAATTAAAAGTTAAGCGGCTGCCTTGGACAGTCAATTTTAGGAGTTTTTGTTAAGCCCCGAGCTTACACGTACGGCGAAATGTGTTCATTGGAAACAATGCAACGCTGTTTTAGTTTTATCGAAGCGAAAACTTGTTTCGGCGGTGTTTTCGTTAACTACTTCGATAAATTGGAATGATTTTTAATTGGTGGCAACGGCAAAATGCCGTAAATTCGTTGAAGTTTTCTTAATGGGATAATTTTTAAATAATGTTAAGCACCTAATAAGCTTTATAATTTAACAAATCATGCTTCATTGAAGCCCTAAAATTTTGTTATTTTTTTGCTTTATCTATATATTAATATGCGAGCTAAAAACTTTGGATCCCTTTTGACGAAAAATGCGGAAACGTTTTATGGTGATGTGTGCTATTTATAGCCTAGGTTTAATGATCAGAGAATTTTATTCTCCAGATATTTTCCTGAAACAATCAGTCTACATCAGCGGTATTTCTACACAAACATATTAAGAGCGGGCTGTCAAATTTTGCTGTGTTTTCTAATAAGTATTAAGATCCCGGAAGACGATTGACTTAAATGAAATTGAGATTTATTTAATCATTAGCTGTGCAAAATTTCAATCACCTACGTTTCCGCATTTTTCGTCAAAATGGATCCAAAGTTTTTCGCTCGCATATTAATATATAGATAAAACATTACACACACTACAACACACACACTAGGAGATTTTGATTGACAAGCCTATACACACGAATTGTACTCTTTTATTTATGGTTGAAGTCTGTTGTCAAATTGAAAATAGATTTAGTTTTTTTTTAATTGAATCTTAAATACTGTTACACAATTATTTCACGGCCAGTAGCTGTCATCATTTGACTTTATTAATCTGAGACTGTCGCAGGAATTATGTCTAAAAATAATAAAGTCAATATTTTGACAATAGAATATCAATAGAAAAGCGTTGAAATTTGAAACTTATGATTTAATTTTTTATTATAGGTCGAATTTCGACCATTGGGCGATCTCTAGTTTTTAGGGTTACGTACCCAAAGGGTACAAACCCGTTTTGTAGGTTAGGGTCCGACCCTATTACTAAGACTTCGTTGTCTGTCCGTCCGTCCGTCTGTCCTCTGTCTGTCTGTCTGTCTATCTGTCTGTCTCCAGGCTGTAACTCAAGAACCGCTATAGCTAGACTTCTGAAATTTTCACAGATTGTGTATATCTGTTGCCACTATAACAACAAATACTAAAAACAAAATAAAGTTAATGGTTAAGGGGGGCTCCCATATACGAAACGTGATTTTTTTTGCTTTTTTTTGCTCGTAATCAATAATGACAACAGCTAGGTACTTGAAATTTTCACAAAATCCTTAATTATATTTCTACTTTAATAATTAATAATAATAATAAAATAAAATAAATATTTAAGGGGAGTTCCCATATAAAAAAACATTTTTTTTTTACCTATTTTTGCTTTATAACGATACGGAACCCTTCGTGCGCGGGTTTGACTCGCACTTGGCCGATTTTTATTTTTATAACATGAATAGACAACGTTTAGATACAAAAGAATTAAGAGCCTGCTGTCGAAAATTTCAAAGCACGCTAGCCCCGCCTACACACCCCGCTATCCTCCAATCGTGATATAATGATTTCATGCCCCCGAGCATTGTGATTTGCGCTGCAGCTAATAGTGAACAATATCGCGTAACAACGGTTCCCGCATTATAGCACGAAAGTAAAGGTCGTAAGTCCCAAAACCGTTTTTGATGATTACTTAAAAATTAAACACAATACTAATTTTTCCTTTAGCCATTATTTTATAAAGTTTGTGATTGTAGTAGTGCAAGTTATTTAATGATAGTAACTCAATAAGTGTAACAGATATTTGTTGAAAAGCCCAGAAAGATTCATAATTTCGAAAAATATAGCTATCGAGTTAAAATAAGTGAATCATATTTTCCGTTAGGCAAATATCAGATAAATATACAATGATTAAATAAATCTCAATTTCATTTAAGTCAATCGTCTTCCGGGATCGTAATACTTATTAGAAAACACAGTAAAATTTGGCAGCCCGCTCTTAACATGTTTGTGTAGAAATACCGCTGATGTACACTGACTGTTTCAGGAAAATATCTGGAGAATAAAATTCTATGATCATTAAACCTAGGCTATATATAGCACACATCACCATAAAACTCTGAATTACTCCACGATACCGTAAAAATACTATAAAACGAATAGGCATACGGGACCGTCTATTTAACGGTCTTCTATGAAAAGTACACTATGTAGGTTACCTATAAAGGTTGTCTAGAAAAAACTGCATAATGCGAGGACATTTCTTAGAAAGCACCATTATGTGCAAAAGAAAAATTGTCAGTTGAATTCTTTGAAAGCAAATCTGGCGGAGACAATCATTAGTCTAGACTACGGTCGTTAAAATTTAATGATCAGAAAACAATGAAATAAATATTGATGTTAGAAGATAACTATCGCGAATATTCCAAACTAGAAGCTTAGTGAGGATGAAGCGAAATAAGTGGTTAAATATTCCATAATAGAGCGTGTTTCGTTTAAATAATTGATCCAATTTAGGCTCCAGTTTGCCCGAGTGCGTAAGTTGGGATTTAATTAGCCGTTTAATTAAGATGCTTAAAACAGTTTCAGTCAAACCATTAACGTACTACATAAAACAAGACACAAATGGTAGTTGGAATTCACTAAGTATCCCGAACTTAGACATTAAATTCAGATGGCGAGAGGCCTTATCTGATTTAGGCAAAGTTCTTGATTTGAGAGGATTTTCTTTATGAAATTCTTTAGACTCAATTTATATGCGTCCGCGTGATAGAGCGGTTTGGCCACTACACAACGAAATGGTTTTTTAAATAAAATTTTACATATAATTCCTTGTTTTTTCGTTGTGTAGCGGCCAAAGCGCTGTCTGTTCTGTTGTGCATTTATAAATCGAGCCTTAAACGAAATTCTTTAGTCTAATTCGTTTACGCTATAATACGATGCCTCCGCGTTGGCCCATGATGGACCAATACCAGCGACTACGGACATTTAGAGGCGCATATTCGAATATAATAATTGCCTATGATTCACAGCTTGACAAACATGATCATGGTTATCCGTTATGGCCTTCTGCGGTGAGAGGTCTCAAGATGGCCTTTGTTACAGGACTTTCATAAACAGATATACAGAGTGATAATATATAGATAAATATGTCAAGCAGAAATATTACGAGTATGTCGTTAGGTCAATCGGTTATAAAATAAAACATTAATATCATGCAGCTTGATCCAATAACATGTTAATATTCTGCCAGTCATTGGTATTACAAAATTGCTTATATATTATGTTTTTTACAAATAAAATATTTAATATACGTTTAGAATACAAATTTAACTTTCTTTTCATGTTTACATCAAACGGCGTATGCGCGGCGAGGCTTGTCTGAAGCATGTTAATATGCTTTTAGAATAAAACGAAATCGAATAAAATTGTCTTGCGTAAATAAAAAGTCGCGTTCGAGTCTAGCTTTTTAGACGACATACAAAAGTATATTTTTACGAAGACTTTTATAAGCTACAAATATTACCGACGCTCCGAAATAAAACCTACAAAATACTTTAACTACTTCATCAGCATCAACATAAACTCTATTTCAACAATTTTTTAAATAAAATTCTTACTGTTTAAACACCTTCAAGGTGTACTTGTGTTATGTTTAAGGTATTGATCATATAATTTTATTATTAATGCGATTACACTACTAGAAGCATATGTGTACACATATAATTTCTTATTAGGTACATGGTGTTACGTACTCACTGCCCAGTAAATTTGACTATATTGTTAGTATTTTTGTGGTAGTAAAATCACCTATCGTATACATCAAAAGATTTGGTGTATCATCAACATTATCATATTTTAATAGAATAGTCAGTGGTCTACACAGTACACGGCACACAACGCCAATCACAGGGATGCGATTTTCCATCATGGCGCATGTAGAGGCCGCGTAAGAAACAGCAATAAACAGCATACCGGCCCCGTATAGTGTACAAGAATGTGCACTTACCGGCATAGTTTGACTTCCGTGTAGGCTTGTGATGGCCGCCTGCGCTTCCTGATGCGAACTGAACTTCACGAATGCGCAGCCTGGAACAATTTATGAATATATTAATTACTATATTGTGTAGTTTACATAATTATATGTGGCTAGCAAAAAGTTTGTTAATTAAAATGAGTTTGTTGATTTGTAATTTTTATGTTGATAACGGCTTAAAAGATTGGAATAGAATATTGAAAGTAAATGAAGTATTCAGTTAGATTTTGATTGAGGTTGTCATCGGCTTGATGGCAAGAATTATTATTGTTTATTTTTGGGCGTTGTTAAATTTATTTTTAAGAAAACTTATTTTTTCCTATGAAAACCATCGCTCACACAAATAAAATAAAAAAAACCCGTTAACAATGGCATAACAATAGTTTCTTATTAAAACTTTATTCTGCCATTCGACACTCGACAGTGACATTTGTAGTTAATAAGGTCGCTTAATAGCCTTTAATTTACCTTTATACGACGTATAATGTCAAACGGCCCGGCTCTCCCGTAAATAACGGAAAGGTATATTATATCTGGGCCCTAGATATTTGCATACTCCTTAATTTATGCGCTAGTTTCTTACGTGTAATATCTCCGAGACAGAGACTCTCAAAGTTGGCAGTAGACAAAATATATTCGGGTACGGGATAAGATATGTTACAACGTAAGCCCTGATAATGAATGTATATGACGACCTCTGTGGCTCAGTTGGTGGGCTGTTGGTAGCTCAAGTCGGGGGTCGCGGGTTCGAATCCCGCCGTCGGAACAAAAGTTTTCAAAGTTCCTGGGTAATGGATGTGTATTAAATATGTGTATAATATAATAAAAATCTTAAATATATGTATAGTATAAAAGTATTAAATATATTTCCGTTGTCTGGTACCTGTAACACAAGTCCATCAGGTACTTACCACGGGGCCAGACTGACGTGGTGTGAAGCGTCCATAGATATTATTATATTATATTATATTATTATGGATAGAGTTTCAGCTCATGTTTATTGTCTTATTAACCTGTAATAAATGATCACCAGTTCTGTTAACTTGATTGGCTTTGCGTCTATACTATAATCGAAATGAAGAGGGACAGAATTTCATACAAACTTTTAAATTGTTTCTATGGTCGCCGTTTGGACGTTACATTAATTGGGTAAAAGCAAAATAGAACTATCTTGCCGTTGCAAACTGGTCGTAACATAAATGTAGGTACTTAATTAACTGTTAATTGAAATTAAATTGTTAACGTTAATTACAATTTAGTAATTAAATAATATCATTAACATTGTGATAAAAACAAAATATAAGTCATATGAAAATGAAACAGGAGCAACCCTAAAACGAGAGACGTTGGATGGTTTTTCAGTTAACGAACGTTTGTTTTAGATTTACAGAAAATGAAAGGAGTACATGACAGAATAAACATTGTTTTATTATTATGAAAAAATCTCGCTCCGTGAATTCTGTATTTGCGCGCTGTATTTTGGAAGAGTTCTATAATTGTCAACTTGGATGATATTGCGTTATTAAATCCAATTTTTATAACTTCAATTTTTAATTATTTTCAGTTGTGTGTATTTTTAGTACAGATAAAACTTTACAATCCCGACAAAATAGTTTAGTGAACGTAACTTTTCGTAGTCGTAATTTAACTGTATGATCGATAACAAATACAAAAACTAATTGTATAATACACATTTATCAAGTTCTAAAACATACTATAAAGTTAACTTTAGACGTCCTGAAGACGTTATCACAGTAAGAGCGGTAAATTCCCGTATATTTCACACACGGGTTAATAACTTCAATGTATAACCGTCCCACCGTCCATTAGGGAGCGTCGCCGCCCACTTTGGAAAACACTGCCTCAAGGTATTAGGGTTGTCTTGTATAATGAAATGGAATAGTTTTAGATAACATATTACTTAAGATAATGTCGTCACTCGACGCTAACTGACAGGGTTCTATATTGTCTCATAAATGCTCAAGTAATTTTGCTTTACATTACAACTTATCATATTTCTTTGTTCACGTTTAAAAGTGATGAAATGAAATGTTGCTAAAAAGAGTCACTTTTTAGCCCGATTTAAAACAATTATGTGAAAGCTCTGTGAACGATTGGAATATATTGGAGCGTAACGTTTTAAACATAAAAGTATGTCGTGCACAAAATGGATGAGGCGTAAGAATATCGGAAAAAACAAAAGCAAAAAATACAAAATTCTCAAACAACGCCGCGTTGTGGAATTATCGTTCAATTTTTCAATAAAAACCTGTCAGATCGCAGTGGCTGCGACCAGGGGCGTATCAATCTTATTTCCCTCAGGTGCGAGAAACGGGACGGAGTATACAAAAAACAACGAGCTAGAGGGAGATAAAACGCCGCTGTCCCCTTAATGACGACTGATGGATCCACGCTTATGAAGATAGGATTATAGGAGACCCGAAACTTGGGTTTAACAACTAAATCAGTTACCGGAATGGCGGTGATCTTTTAGAAATATTAGACGTGTCAGGTGATTTCTTCGAGCGTGTGAGGGAAAATTGCAAATTTCTACGTGTATTCTCTTACTTTACCTTCTGTTTATCTGTCCCGGGTAATCTTTTGTAACGGTTATTTGTTATAGGAATTTTCTGGTCATAAAACAAAAAGGCAAATTTAACTCGACACTTCCAAGAAAATGTGATAGGATGCCTCTGAGAGAGCGGGGCTTTGTAGTTTTTGGTGAAGTTTTTGGACGAATTACCTCTAACACTAGAGGGCTTTTAAGGCGTCGAAGGCCTTTGAGATTTGAGAAGTTATTCTTATATCCCTTTGCCGTTTTGTTCAGATTTCTACTGTATTAACTGTATCCGTTTTGTATCATGTTACTATAGGTCTACCAGAATCTGATGGAAAAAAGTGAGAAAATAAATTGACTCTAGCAATACCGGGGTAATTGGGATAAAACATTTTGATCCTTTTTTTTTCTTATAGCGGCTGATTCTGTGTGTTAAACATGCAAATATAAAAATTTATCCAATGATCTTTTTTGCAAATCTGCTGTCAAAAATTGCCATGAGATTCTGGTAGACCTATAATATCGTTATTTGAGTGATATTGAACAACGTTTAAAATTTAATTGCGAAAATCACCCAAGGCAGAAGAAAAAAAAATTTGCTTACTGTTATTTACAATACAGTATATACAAGTAAGGAAGTATATGAAAATGCATTTCTTCATTATATTATATAACTTGTAATATTATACAAATTGTCAAAACATCTACCGTTTAACGATGCTTACATTAATAGAACACACAGTTTTTAATCACTTTTTAAACTCTAAAACGTTACTTCTAAAGCTACAGGCGCGATTTAAGGGCCTTCCCCTATGGAGATTCCTCCGTAATTTACCGTATTTAGAGCCTTATAAACTCATAATTTGAAAGCTACAAAGTTATAATACAAATACAGCAATAATCTTCAGTATATCAACATTTCTTTCCCCGTTTTAAATTTTCTATTTTTGTTTATTATACTCATGATATTAGCTTCCAAAGTAATACCAATTTCTTAAAATTGAAGCATACTTTCAGCATCTCCCTAGTATTTACAAATTACGTTTATTTAAAACACACGACAACAGATAGATAGTTTCATTAACTACATATTCCCCGTTTTAAATTTTTTTTAGATCAATTTTGAACTAAGATAAGTAAAAAAAAATTGGATTTTTGTGCGATCTCGGCAACGCGTCAAATGTATGGTCAAGGTCGTTTGCTCGGGGGATGGCCTTAAACAAGAACATCGGTAAAAGACTAATGATGTTACAAAAAATAATACTAGCAATAGCTGATAAGTCACAAATTGCTAAGTAAAGCCATTTTATTGGATTAGCTTTGGTGAAATCTTGTGGGGGATAAAAAAGGGAGCAAAGAGATTGCGAGCTTTTTCCCTTTTGTCGGAGCACGCCGTGGAATTATGCCTGATTGGTTTTATTCTAACGACTCTTTCAGCTTCATTTGGCTATGTTTAATTTGTGATGACCGATTTCTCCGAATGGACGTTTTATCGATATCGATAATTGTATCGACGAAGGAGGACTTTTAAATGGAACATCCTAATTTTCCTTATTTTTTTTAGGTTAGCTATGACATATCTTTAGACTTAACATCTGAGTATACCTATGCAATATCATAGCTAACTGCGAGTTTATGTGCAGCATATGTTGTTAGCCAAATCAATAAAAGCACTCGTTATTTATCTACCTTTTGGACGTACAAAATAAATATCAAAGAAATACACACAGTACACTAAGCAAACAGTGTCAATATACAGCGATTAAGAAAACTAAACTCGTAAAGTGTCCTGATTGGCAAATATCGAATGCAGCGTAGCAGAAAAATATCGGAAGTAGGAAACGGTCCAGAGATTTTATCATGTCCCGAACTTTGAATTTTGTTGGAAAACTAATAAGTATCGAACGGGAAGCTATTAAACGGTTGACAATTGCGTACGGCGGCCCCGCTGGCGCCAGTCGCTGGCACAATGGCCGGACGCAACAATGTGCAAACTTTGAAAGTGCAAGTCCAGTGTAGTGTCAAGCTGTTTAAATTGTATAATAAGCTGATTAGAAGTATAATTACGATAAGAATATTTTAGGTAATATTTGATTTTATGCAATTTACATTTATTTTGGTTCACAGATTACTGGTAAAATTCTTTCAACTTTAACAACATATTATTGTACCATCGAAGAAATTGATTCATAGGCAGTTGACGGATCTACGTAGTTTGGTCGAGTTATGTCAAACCCAACCGACAGATCACGACTTACATTGAATTGACATAATCCGACCAAATGAAGTAGGTCCGTCAACTGCCTATGAATCAATTTCTTCAATGGTACATAAAATAGGTGATGAAATAGCACCCTATACACTACTTACGAAACATGTCCATAAAAACGACGTTACTCGACAGAACGATTTTTAACGGCAATTACATAATTTAAGTATTATAAGCTACTATAATATGACCAGTTTAATAAGTAAAAAATAAAAAACTTGAGAGGTGTCAAGGGACACTCGAATGGAACGAATTTATTTCTTATGTTCAAAAAATCTGTATACATATTATACACTCAAAAAAATTATAAAAAAAACGCCATCTATTCACGCCCAGGAATACTAACAACGCATCGCTGTTTATTCTAAAAAACGCCATCTAGTTGACGCACAGGAATACTATCAACTCCCTCTGCCCCTACTATGCAGGTATTAATAAAAAAGTGTCGAGATCAAATATCGTTCTGTCTAGCCTCCTTTACGCCGAACGCGCCATAAGGAACTTCGTTCCAATAATATATCAGGATAAAATACGTTTTAGGTATAGCTCTACTTGCAGCAAGTGAGAAGTCAAAGTTAGCAAACATATTTACAGCACGATCTATTTGTTCCGCGTTTACGGCGCACGTGTCTACGTTATATTAAAATGGACGATTGTTCCTAACTTAATTTCGCGAAAATCGGATAGATATTTGGATAGATTTAAGTTTGGAAGTTCGGAACGTTTCTATTGGAGTATTTACGTTGCTCACCCATGTGTATTAACGTGATGTTACGATATTCTACGTTGTGGTAATCGTCCGCTTGAGTCAATTATTTCCAGGCTATTGCCAATTTGTTATTTAATTAGTTTGACTAAAATATCATGCTTTATTTATCATAAATGAAGAAGGGAAAAGGATATTATGTTATTGAATCCACACCGCCGCTGGATTTTAACTTCAGCGATAAGCTGTTGCTCTTAATATTGTTTTACTTTCTTTAACAACGAGTACTCGTGTATTATTATAATTTTTAATCGTAATTATTTTACTATCAAATAAGATATGAATGCAATTAATAAGAAAACTATCAAGAAAAATATAAAAACTTCGGACGAAAGTTATAATTTCCGCCATTTTGTTAGCACGCAAATAATGCGTAGCGTCAGGTGAGTTGGAGCTCGGCCAAGAATCTGTTTTCCTGGCAACTTGCAGATCACGTCCGAAAGGCCTTTATAGTCAATGGCATCCCAATGTTTTCGTCTAACATTGGTTTATGTATCGGAAGCATTATTTTTAAAAGTTTTGCTCCTCCACTTCAAATCAGATCAGATATAAAATTCTTTATTGCTTAATGGCGTTTATCTGCGTTATGGCCCCACTGCGAACAACTTATTTGGATTTGTTGAACTGCAAAGATACGAGTGCGCGGTGTATTTACGACCTCTTCACTTTGAGAGTGAATTTTGATATCGCTATTTGAATATCAATTATTTTTACATGAAAATGTTGCCAAGACGAGAACATATAGTTCATGGTGTCAAAAAGTAGTGAGATCTCATGTAGAGCCAAGTTTCTAACCTTACATACTCAGCCCTAAATCTAAAAACCTTAATTTTACACTTAAGTCGCGGCAAAATACTTGATATAATATGTCAGCCGCACGAGAAGAATCTAAAAACTCTACACATAATCAAAATCGGTGGCCTGGCCATTTTGTTACGGTTAATATAAAAGTTATTAAGTTATTAATAGAAAAGTAATATATTAAGTTCAAAGCCCCATAGCATGACGAATAACAAAATGGCCAAGTCACCCATTTTGATTAATGTGTAGAGTTTTTAGATTCTTCTCGCGCGGCTGACATATTATATCAAATATTTTAAAGTGTATAATTAAGGTTTTTAGATTTAGGGCTGAGTATTCATACGTGGGAGAGCCATGCTTCGGCACGAATGGGCCGGCTCGACCGGAGAAATACCACGTTCTCACAGAAAACCGGCGTGAAACAGCGCTTGCGCTGTGTTTCGCCGAGTGAGTGAGTTTACCGGAGGCCCAATCCCCTACCCTATTCCCTTTCTTTCCCTCCCCTATTCCCTTCTCTTCCCATCCCTACCCTCCCCTATTCCCTCTTAAAAGGCCGGCAACGCACCTGCAGCTCTTCTGATGCTGCGAGTGTCCATGGGCGACGGAAGTTGCTTTCCATCAGGTGACCCGTTTGCTCATTTGCCCCCTTATTTCATGAAAAAAAAAATGTAAGGTTAGAAACTTGGCTCTATATGAGATCTCAGTACTTTTTGACACCATGAACTGTTCTCGTCTTGGCAACATTTTTACATGAAAATGTTTTTGGTGAGATTTCATTTCTTTTTGTAAGTTTTAATACACACGTTTATATGAAACTAGATGATACCCGCAACTCCGTTGCGCCAAAACTCGTTTATCGCGCGGAAACCGTTTTCTGGGATGAAAAGTATCCTATGTCCTTTCCCTGGACTCAAAGTATCTCCATGCCAAATTTCAGCCAAATCGGTTCATCGGTTTGGGCGTGAAGAGGTAACAGGCAGACATACAGACAGACAGACAGACACACTTTCGTATTTATAATATTAGTATGGAAGTATGGATTAATGGGCAAACGAGCATGTGCACTCGCAATATTATAAAAGTTGCAAGTGCTTTGCCAGCCTTTAAGAGAGGATCAGTTAAATATAAATTTAGGGGATAAACGAGCAAAGAGGTCACCTGATGGAAAGTAACTACCGTCGCCGAGTTGCCAGCCTTTTAGAAAGAAAAGGCTTAATTGAGAGAATAGGGAAAGGGAAATAGGGAAAAGGGGTGTCTCTATTCCCCTGTTCTCTTTCCCTTTTGTATGTAATTAGGTGGCAAACAAGCAGAGGGGTCACCTGACGGAAAGCAACTGCCGTCGCCCATGGACACTGTAACATCAGAAGAGTTGCAAGTGCGTTTCCGGCCTATTTATAAAGGAATAGGCTAAGGGAATAAACAGAAGAGAATTGGTATAGGGAATAAGGTATAGGGTGCAGTTGGGCCTCCGCTAAACTCACTCACTAGACGAAACACAGCGCAAGCGCTGTTTCACGCCGGTTTTCTGTGAGTCTGTGATCTCTCAAGGCTAACACGTATTTTTTAGGGTTCCGTACCCAAAGGGTAAAAACGGGACCCTATTACTAAGACTTCGTTGTCTGTCCGTCTGTCTGTCTATCCGTCTGTCTGTTTGTCTGTCTCCAGGCTGTAACTCAAGAACGGTAATAGCTAGAGAGTTGAAAATTTCACAGATAATGTTTATCTTTGCCGCTATAACAACAAATACTAAAAATAAAATAAATATATAATGGGGGCTCCTATACAACGAACGTGATTTTTTTGGCCTTTTTTGCTCTATATTAATAATGGCAACAGGTAGGTACTTGAATTTTTCTCAAAGTCCTTAGTTATATGTTTACTTTTATATCCATATTAATATTCATACTAATATTAAATGTTATCTCTTCACGCCTAAACCGCTGAACCGATTTTGCTGAAATTTGGTATGGGGATACTTTGAGTCCCGGGAAAGGACATAGAATACTTTTCATCCCGGAAAAATGTACGGTTCCCGCGCGAATTTTGGCGCAACGAAGTTGCGGGCGTCATCTAGTTTGATAATAATATTAAAATAAAATAAAAAATTCAGGGGGGCTCCCATACAAAAAACACATTTTTTGGCCTAATTTTGCTCTATAATGGTACGGAACCCTTCGTGCGCGAGTCCGACTCGCACTTGGCCGATTATTTATTTGTCACAAGTAGTATAAGAAGTATTTTATACTATTTTTAATTTTGTATCTAGCACAAGAAACGATGGTATCTCATACTAACATCCACCCTCTATATCAAGGATAGGTTAGCTTGGGTTTGATATATTTTTTTTGTTGTTTCTGTACTAATATTATGTTACATACCAAATTTCAGCTTTCTAAGACTTCAGAAGTACCCTAACAGTTTTGATGATCGGTGAGTCAGGGACAAAATTGTGGTTTTTTGGACACCTATAAAATCTAAAGTATAATAGATCTGTCATCGAGACTTCAAAAGAATAGTCACGTTACAAGTCGCTCCGAAGTTTTTATTAGAATTTGTAGTGAATATCAAATGTTCAATCGTGCACTATAGTGAATGTTGTAATTCAGTTATTGGAGTTTCAAGTAATTGAATTATCTCGGTTTTCGGTACTGTTTAAAAAGGTTAAATTTACAGACAAAAGTGATTAGTGACGGTAAACATAAGTGAACTTTGTAATGACAAGTGACATAGACAAAACGACGAACGCAATATTTTTATAACTACCTACGTGTTTTTATAAGTGTCAACGTCAAACATTGATAGTGATAAAAAATTCGCTGTCATAGACTCGAGCGTTTGTAGAGTATCCAAAAGGCCTGGGATCAAATCTTGGTGTTGACATCGGACTTTTTCATATTTATTTCTACATTTCTGCAAACATAATGTCTGAATGTATCAGCTGTGGTGTAATAGTGAACAAAATAGATAAAATAACTTGTTCTAATTGCAATCTTATATACCACTATCGTTGTGTGAATTTAACTGCGACAGGATTTAAAAGGTTGAGTAAAGCAGCGCGCTCAACATGGAACTGTCCCCGTTGTTGCTTGAATACACATAAACCAAATAAATCCACAATATCCGATGATGATGTCTCGCAGGAAAGTTCTGATTGCGAGGACGATAAGGATAGCCGCATACGACGTATAATAAGCAATGAAATCAGAAACACGATGCGTTCGGAAGTGAAACATATGATTCGTGAAATCAGATCAGAAATGGATGATTTACGAAAGCAAATCGAAGAATTAAAATTATCCGGATCTTTTGATATTTCTCAAGTGAACGATCTAAAAAAGGACTTTGCAAAAATGCAACAGGAAAATTCTGATCTTCGCTCTCAAAATTCTACCATGAGGAGTACTATTGCCCAACTAAAATCTCAAATAAATACTTTAGACCAGAATTTGAGAGAGAATAACCTGGAAATTAATGGTCTACCGGAAAATAAGGATGAAGTGTTACCTAATATCATAACTCAGATAGCTAAAGTTGTATCGTATGATCTAAAAGATTTTGATATAATGAAAACTACTAGAGTGGCCAGCATGAACAACAACAAATCCCGTCCTCGAGCTGTCTAATGTTTTAGCTTAAGTTATAATTTAATTTTCATGTCTATTAATTTTTACTGTCTAAATGGCTGTTTCTATCTTTTATCAAAATGTAAGAGGAATTAAAACAAAGTCACACGAATTCAAAATGTCTATCTTAAATTCTGATTACGACATAATTTGCTTAACAGAAACTTAGTTAGATGACTGCTTCTTATCTTCTGAGTATTTTGATCAAAGGTATACAGTAGTACGACGCGATCGTAGTTCTCAATTCAAAGAATTGTATTCCAAAGCACATGGTGGTGGGATTTTAATAGCTGTTAGCAATAAGTTTACTTTTGTTAATAAAATTGCATGGCAAACATCTGTTGAAGATATGTGGTTATGTATTAGTATAGGTAGTGTCTGTATAAATCTATGCTTAGTCTAATTGCCATCCTATATTCCCTTTCACATTGTGTCCCATTTCTTTGCTAGAGCCGAAGAAATATGTTTACAATATAATGACATGACTACTTTAATTATTGGTGATTTTAACCTTCCAAATATCAATTGGCACCAATCTGATGATCCGTTTTTAAACATCAGTGACCCTAAAGTATTAGTATTAAGAGATTTCCTTTGCATCACCGCTTGTAAACAAGTAAATAACATCTATAACGACAACGGTAATATCCTACATCTTATTATTGTAGACGAAAACACAAATACGGCTGTTAGCAAAGCCTTCCCCTTGAGTAAAACTGATATTCACCATACACCAATAGAGTTCACTATTAAAAAAACTTCATATCCTAAATTAAACTATAATATTTCAAAACATAATTACGCATTTAGGAAAACGGACTATGAGGCATGCCTACGTGACCTACAATCTGTAAACTGGGTAGAGTTTAGTTACTTAAATTGTAATGACTTCCTTCACAAATTTTATAACATATTATGGGATAAAATTGAATTGTACACCCCTAAGTGTAAGCCCAAAAAACAATGCTACCCATGTTGGTTCTCATTTTCACTTATAAAAATTTTAAAAGAAAAACATAAGTATAGAATTAGATTTAAAAAGTACAATAATCCCCGTGACTACGACACATTTGTTTCCTTAAGAACTAAAGCAAAGAATGCTATGGATATCTGTTTTAGACAGTACATACACAGGATAGAAAGTGAATTGAAGTCTAACATTAAATCTTTCTGGCGATATACAAAATCAACACAGGCTCATATTAATGTCCCAAATCAAGTTTGGTGACCGTGTGGGAGTAGGGGGTAAGGATGTTGTTAATCTATTCGCGGAATATTTTGCGTCTGTTTATTATGATGACCCTCAAAAACAAAGTTCATATTCTTGCTCGATGAAATCTAACTACTCTATTGCTCACATAGAAATTACCGAGGACGAAATTAGGAATAGTATAAAGAAATTAGAATTAAGTAAGGGCGCAGGACCGGATGGAATACCACCGATCTTCATTCGAATCTGTGTGGATGGTCTCGTAAAGCCACTTCATATTATATATAATAACTCCATTAAAGAGGGATTATTCCCAGGTTTATGGAAAATCGCACATATTGGTCCGATTCACAAGGCTGGTTGTTTAAATGATGTCACAAACTATAGACCAATAGCCATTTTGTCACAATTTGCAAAGATATTTGAAGGACTCATTTATAATGTTGTTTACTCCCATTTGCGTCATATTATTAATCCCAAACAACACGGCTTTGTTTCTAATCGATCAACCGGGACAAACTTATTACTTTACACAAATTTTATAACAAACAACCTCGAAGCTAGGGGTCAAGTTGATGCCATCTACACAGATTTTGCCAAAGCTTTCGATCGTGTCGATCATGCAATTCTATTTACAAAATTGGAGCATGCCAGTATTCATGGCAGTCTGTTACGTTGGTTTGAAAACTATTTACACAATAGATCACAGTTGGTTACACTCGCGGGATATGAGTCTATACCAATTTTTCCACGTTCTGGTGTACCTCAGGGATCCAAATTAGGGCCTTTACTTTTTTTTATTTTTATCAACGATCTTTTGGGTCTCATAACATGCTATTGTTTAGCCTATGCTGATGACTTAAAAATATATTACGCTATAAATAATTTAAACGACTGCATAAAACTTCAACACAATCTTGATACTTTACACAAATGGTGCATTGAAAACCGAATGTCTTTAAATATTAAAAAATGTCAGAGTATCACATTCACTAATAAAAAAAACTATATTAATTATGTTTACCATATTAATGGATCTCGTCTGGACAGAGTCTCTGTGATTCGTGACTTAGGAATTCTTTTTGACAGTTCTCTATCTTTTCAACCGCATATTGATAATATGGTAATGAAGGCTAAAAAAATGCTAGACTTCCTTATACGAATGACAAAGCCATTTAGTAACAATTGCAGTCTTATCTTCTTTACAATGCCTTAATACGTAGCTGCCTGGAATACTGTTCTAGTGTATGGTCTCCCTACTACTCGAAATACATAGATAGCATTGAATCCATTCAGGCTCGTTTCATAAGACATCTTTGCGTAAGAAACGGACTCCGAAAAGACATACCTATCTATACAGACAGATTGTTACACTTCAAGATGATTACTTTAAAAGAAAGACGTAATAACTCTGATTTACTCATGTTACATAAAATTATAAATGGCAGCATTGATGCGGAATTGATTAACCACTTTAACTTTAGAGTAAGTAATCATATTAGGCGTAAACCACTATTATTTGAAATTCCGACCTCAACTTTGAATACCACGTACAACAGTCCACTAACATGCATGGCACGACTTTATAACGAAAAACTATCCACTGTAAATGATAATAATTTTGATATCTTTAATATGAAACTTTCGTCATACAGACATATTTAGTTAAAATATTTTGCTATCTCGAATGTTTAATAAATCTTAATTTGATAAATGTCATGCATACCTATAATTTGTGCATATACTGCTTAAAATATAATTGTATAAGATATGATTTCCAATGCATTATTGTATATGTACTGTTGGTGTGCTAAATAAATAAAATAAAATAAAATAAAATAGCTACTATATTCAAACTTTGCGCATTTAATTATTTTACTCATGTCATTATATCTTAAAAATTTGAACTATCTGGCATTATCTAAACCAAAGTTACGAGGGTTCAAAAATACGACGAAACGTTTCCAGAAACGGTAGGTAGTGCCCTTGCGCTTCGCTTGACTCGTCTTGGCGGGGGCGCTACCGTGCCCGCAGATATTAATACGCGAGCGAAAAACTTTGGATCCCTTTTGCCGAAAAATGCGGAAACGTAGGCGATTGAAATTTTGCACAGTTGTAGTTTATATAGTGAAGGAATGCATCGAGCTAATATTATTTTGAAATTATGCTTTTATCATACATTTTTTAACAAATAAAACATTACACACACTACAACACACACACTAGGAGATTTTGATTGACTAGCCGATACACACGAATTGTACTCTTTTATTAATGGTTGAAGTCTGTTGTGAAATTAAAAATAGATTTAGTTTTTTTTATTGAATCTTATATACTGTTCGACAATTATTACACGGCCAGTCTGTCATTTATGTTGTATGTTGACTTTATTAATCTGAGACTGTTGCAGGAATTATGTCTAAAAATAATAAAGTCAATATTATTTTGAAAATAGACTATGAATAGAAAAGCGTTCAAATTTGAAACTGAAAAACTCGACCATTGGACGATCTCTAGTAATACTATGTTGGTCTCAAATTCGTTGCGAATAATTCATAGGAACCACATAACACCAGGCACTGTGGTGTACGTCACCGCGGTGATACGTGCCTGAGTGGTGTCCTTTTTGACAATTAAAGACATAACAATGGACTACTTGTACCGATCCTCATGCTATTATTATGCTATTTTTATTTATTATTATTTTTTTATTTTTTATGTGTATGTATGTGATTATGATAATTTTTACTTTTTTTATTTTTCTTTGTGTATTGTAAATTTGTAATGTGTATCGTTTTATTGTAGTGCAATGTGATGTCTTATTGTTAAAGAACGTTATTATTATTATTTTTTTCACGCAAATAATCGTACTTTTTTGTGTCAAAATATACTAAGTATGGTGTTACACAGACATCTAATATAAGCGTATTTAAAAGAGCATTGAAACAGCTTGGTTTTCAACAAAGAAATACTTGGTCGAGAAAACATTTCCATTGCATCAAAATGAACATCAGCTGCTCGCAATTCACCGAGTTCGCGTTGAAAAGGTTACAAAATCTTTAACTAGTGCATAAATGAGAGTCAGACAAGGTGCATTTCATGACTGTGTAATTTGTTCATCTACATTTTGATGTTATTCTTGAGAGTCGCGAAAACAACGCATCGCTCCGTCGAGGAGGTGATCGCGAGCAAACCGACGTCTTTGTGTATGCAGAACGGAATATATCAAGTGAAGAAAGTGCAAATAAGAAAATTAGTCTGTGCTAGTAATGTTTCAAATTAAATTGTTGCATTGTTTAACAGTAAATTAAAAAAAAAAAAACAAATGAAACCTATTTAAACTATGATTACTTAAGGTACAATTATTAAATAGTATAATATTATGAATTTGTACAGCGGCGATCACTAACTCATTTGATATGTATATGAGATTTGATTGATGTTTGTTACTGTTTCTCACAAAAAACAATGAACGGATTTTGATACAGTTTGGTATAGTATTAGTTTATGTTTTGAAATAAGGCGTAAGTCACTTTTTATACCGGAAACGGTTTCGGGATAAAAAGTAACCTACGTATGGGAGTGAGAAAATATTGAAAAATATTTACCGCGCAGTAAAAAAATGTCGCATTCATACGTAAAGTATCTTTTTTTTCATTATTAAATAATAATGAATCGTGAGTCCCATAAAGATAGAGGATAGGTCGTCTGTTTGTACATTGTATGACAGTGTTTGTTTTGCTGGATGTCGGTAAACTTTGCCACCTTTATGGCGGTGAAGCAATAAATAACTGTTTAGGTGACAAGCAACACATTAAACCGTAGGTTATGTGTTACGGCTTTAGTTATGGGGATCCGGGCATGAGCAATACAAAAAACTATTATATATCACATTTTAATATTTCTTTGTTACTGCGTTAAAGTAAAATAAATTTACTATGTTTTGGGCTCGTCAGTTATTTCGCGGCAAAGAGCCATACTAATATTTAAGGTAATATTGTAAATGCGAAAATGTGTCTGCCTGTCTGTTACCTCTTCACACCAAAACTGCTGAACCTATTTTATTGAAATTTGATATGGAGATACTTTGAGTCCCAGGAAAGGACATAGTTTATTTTTAAACCCGGAAAAATGTAGGTTTCCGCGCGATAAACAAATTTTGGCACAACGGAGTTGCGGGCGTCATCTAGTCCGATAATATATAGCTTTCTAAAGTTTCTAAATGCATCGCACACGTTGAATATAATATTAAATATCTTTTTTTACGCACTTTAACATGAAATATTTTAAAGACAGCGTGCCGTGTGAAATGTGCTTTAGACAAAATCGCCCATGAAGGGTTCCGTAGCAGCAATAAGGTTTATTTTTATAAAATTAAAAGGTTTTTGATTTATTTTTATATTTCAGTTGATTTAATGAAAGTTAAATTAAGATTACCATTTATGACGTATAAAAAAACTACTTGCTAGATTTCGTCCAAACCAATTTTCCTTGGTAGTTTTTATAGCAAAGTACATCATATATTTTTTTTAGACTTATCATGCCCCTACTTTAGAAATTAGAGGGGGGGGGGGGGGGGACGACACACATTTTACCACTTTGGAAGAGTCTCTCTCGCAAACCGTCGCGACCTATCCATAGATACCCCACTCGCATAGGTTAGATGATTTTTTTTTTATTTAAATATAAAAATATAAAAAAAAAACAACTTGCTAGATTTCGTTCAAACCAATTTTCGTTGGTAGTTTTTATAGTAAAGTACATCATATATTTTTTTAGACTTATCATGCTCCTACTTTAGAAGTTAGAGGGGGGAGACCTACGAATAATAATAACTAAGGAATCGTAACTCCCATACTATTACCGTTTTAAATTTGGTTCCTTTCGATGTCATGTAACATCAGCCTAGTACCGCTCAAGGCCACCTAAATATTGCAAACGTATTGAAATGTGTACCTAAGGTACATACTTTTTTGACAAGTATTGTGGAGCATGTTTTTTGACGGAGTTACTTTTCCTTAGTTTTTATTATTCGTAGGGGGAGACACACATTTTATCACTTTGGAAGAGTCTCTCTCGCAAACTATTCAGGTTAGAAAAAATGTTATTAGAAACCTCAATATGATTTTTGAAGACCTATCCATAGATACCCTACACGCATAGGTTAGATAAAAACATTTTTTTTTTGATTCAGGGACCCCTAAATTTTTTAATAATTTTTCCGTTATCGTATCAAAATCTTAATGCGGTACACAGACTACATCCACTTACCAAATTTCAATAGTATGACACTTATAGTTTCGGAGAAAAGTGGCTGTGACATACACGGACAGACAGACAGACAGACAGACATGACGAATCTATAAGGGTTCCGTTTTTTGCCATTTGGCTACGGAACCCTAAAAATGTGAAGTTAGGTATTATTATTAAAGTTTTATTAAAATTTTTAGCTGGCGTTCTTTAATAATTGTAAATAACTATGGTGGTTGATATAGCTGTTTTCATTTCTACACGAGTCACTTTCATCCTGAAGCTATGTAAAAATTTTACATATGCCGAAAATTCTTTACTCAATTTATTTAGACGTATAACATGGGTACAAACAAATTTGACTAAAGCACGAGTACGTTGGAATGACATCAAAGAATACTGTATCTACGAAAGTGGTCTTCAAACAAAATCTATTAGGGCAAAATGTTGTATGGCTTTGTACTGGCTGCGTAATTAAGATGTATGTAAGAGTTTGGATAAAATGCTTTGACATTTTATGTGAAATGATCTACAAACTTGCAAAGTGTATGAGGATAGAGATTTTTCACCATACTTTCATTGTATTACTCAATGGGATATCTTGAAACAGAAACGTTAAAATATTGCATGGTGCTTGCTTCCTTAGTTACATTTAATATAATCTGTAGTGGACAGACTTTCTGTCCAGATGTGAAAATTAAATAAATAGTTGTGATGAAATTTTATTTTGCCTTATTATTATTGTAATACAGAGTTCTTAAAATATGACATATTATAATAAGTTTAAAATACTTTAAAACCGATAACTGCAGCCACTCTACAAAGTAGCTGGATATAAATTAGAAATCGACAATCGTCATAGCCGTTTGAATTAATACCTTCGCTAGCTGCTTCATACTGTTGACAGCTTTCACAAAGCATCGTGGAACAAGCTGTCAGCCGCAGCTATTTCAAACGGCACGACTAAGAGTGGGACCACACTAGTCCGACGTGCGTTGCGTCTTCCTTAATAGAATGATAAGAGTGCAACGTGTCAGTCACTATTCTACTAAATAAGAATTAATTATTACGAACAGGAGATACATGTCCTGTTGATTTTTCATTAAAACCTGCAATGCAACGCATCATCATAATAATATCGGTGCCGCTGCGGTGACGCAACAATGTGGCTTCATACTTATTCATACTTCCGTACTAATATTATAAATGCGAAAGTGTGTCTGTCTGTTACCTCTTCACGCCCAAACCGCTGAACCGATTTTGCTGAAATTTGGCATGGAGATACTTTGAGTCCCGGGAAAGGGCATAGGATACTTTTTATCCCGGAAAAACGGTTCCCGCGCGATAAACGAATTTTGGTGCAACGGAGTTGCGGGCGTCATCTAGTTACTAAATGAATATGCAGCTTATTACACGGCCAGATTTAGGTGAACCTTTGCCAGACTGATATGAGCACTGATTTACATTAATACTCTACACCAGGCACAAATTGCTGAAGATTGAGGAATTAAAGATTACGCACACGTATGACCAGTTCTCAGGAGAGTATACCAGCATAAATAAAAATTGTTATCAAGTTACTTTCTATTGATAGCAATCATATTCCTTATATCCCATATAAAGTCATTTAAGTGATATTATGACAATGTGCGCACTGTAAATATAAATCTAATACAAAACTACGAAACAAAAGAAAGTATAATTCATACTTTACGTGGCAAAAAACAACGTTATTGATGATTGCGAAGTACAAGATGGATTTTGTTTACGGAGTCCGGAGAAGTTTTGTGCGGGAAAGTTCTCTGATAACTGTAATATAAGATGAGCGATACTAACTGAAGCATTATTGAGTTTTCATATCTACACATTTTATTGTTTCCGATCTTTGCACTTAAAATGGCGGATATGAGTAATGGAATACGTTGTAGTTAGTTGATTTACTCGATAGGTGACGTTTTAAAACGTGTGATGGTGTACATTACGGGATAACCTTATAATATTTAAATGTAAATGAAAATGCCAGTTTATGTCATAATCTCCATTAAATTAAAGTTAAGTAATCGTTAAATGTGCGGACACTGAGTGCTTGGTATAGCGTTCCAAAATAAGTAAGCGACTTAAGTTATTCATTGTCCCAAAACCCAACATTTTTATCTCTAACAAAAAGTGAGCTGTCCATCCGGCGATTTTTTTTTCTTTTTTAGTAATCCCGATTGTTGATCAAGTCCACGTAACTCAAACAGATAACAAGTCCAATGAAACACTCACCCAACTTCTTATCGCTGCGAACTCCTGAATACGCCCCTGAAATATTGCTCCCTTTTTGACATTTGAAAACAAAGCCGCAATGGTATTATTAATAATTATTATTAAGTCATTAACTTTGCTACCATTACGAATTCATTATTTAAGAAAAAAAATCTTAGGTAGGTACTTAATATAAAATATTTATATTAATAAAATTTGTTATATTATTGACTAGCTTTTTCACGAGGCGGGCAAAAGCTAGTAAGTAGAGTTAGAGTCTAAACTACTAACAAAACACAAATCAAAATCTGTCAACTAGTTTTTGTGTGAAGAAAGTAACAAACATACACACACAAACTTCTATCCTCATATTATTAGTGTAATGTTTTTGTCATAATAATTTACAACATATCTTATATCGTATATCAAACAAAAGGAAATTAGACGTTAAAACACCTAGCTCAAAGTTTGGACACATAAAGAAGCTCTGTCTATGATAACAACCAATTAAAACATTGAAGAATCAACATCAGAGCAACCTTAATGAATGCCAAATTTTCTAATTATAATACTAAGAGGATTCTGTACAGTAGGCATATCGTTTACACCTACCTTCCCATCGTAATTAACGTTATAGCGATATTAGCTTTCCAATTAGCAATCTTTAAGCACCTTAAAATACTTCTCCCGTTACATAGGTTATTTCTTTCGCGTTCCCTTTATTAGTACACTCAGGCTTCGGTGTGAAATGGATATTATTATGTAAAGGGGATTTATTGTATTATACTAGAGTATAATACAATAAATCCCCTTTACATAATAAAATCCATAAGATCATAGATGATCTACTATTAGTTAAATTGATTAACACGACGCAATTTTGTTGGGTTAAACCCGGCCGACAGATCATGTAGATCATGACTAGTCTGACCTGACTAACATAATATTTTTTAAGAGCCTATGCTGTCCTACTGTTGGGCAAAGGCCTACCCCAAGGTTTTCCACTTCTCTCGATCTAACGCCACCGTAGGCCAACCATAACACAATATTAATCCCGGAAAAAGCAAAAAATATATTTTTATTTATCTCTTGTTAACTTGTTTTAAAAACTAAACTTTGCACCATAGATAAAAAAGTGAAATTGTCTCAAAAATGTACAAATTTTAATGCCTATTCTGCGAAACACTTTATAATATTTTATTTCTGTACAAAATTATGAAACGTGATGAATTAAGCATTTCCATGCAAGCCCAGCATCGCAAATTGTTTTCGTTTTTCATATTCCGCTATAGACTGTACACGAAAGAAGATAATTAAATCCGTAGACACCCGAGAGATTTACAAAGTAGAAGCTCTAAACGCTGCATATAAGTTATTATTATACGCGATATAATATGTACACGAATACCGCCTCTATTTTAATATCATTTTAAACGATAATGCCGTAGCAATTTATCGTACGCAGTTTTAATTTAGTACACATGAGGTACTTTTAATTAATAAAGACTTTAATCTAGGTTAAAATTAGTTTCTGACGAGTGTTTCATATATTTTTCTCTGAGCTCTGGATTATAAATTATTTTGGTTAAAATTTTTGGTCACTTAGGCACATGTAAATTGTAAGGATTGTTTAAATATTACAAAAATTTAAACACAAAAAATTATGTAAGTTCATATTATTTTCTCAGAAATAATGAACAATTGTTTCATATTTGCCTCCACGGCACTTAATGTTCACATTCTGCACAAACGTTAAAGCGAAAGCTGAACAATATAAATGCAGGCAAATTTGCTCGCTGATTTAATTTTTCTATTACCATTCGTATTAGCGACGAACAAAGACTAAGAAGTTGGCTTTGTTCGGCCCTCACGTCATTGAGACAATGGCCTAACGTAATTTAGCACTTTATCTCATCAGGTGTTTGTGGACTCGCGCAAACTTCCTAATCGCATCTCAAAAGTATTTCAATAACATTTTTTTCTGCTTTATGAATTTTATGAGCATTTTCAATACGTATTTCATACGATGAAATTGTATAATTCATGTCACGTATTTAAACATCTACACAAAATAAAGTTATGGTTAAGTAGCTAAATGTTCTCCTTCTCTATATTATCTATATATATATCTATAGTCATCTATTTTACAAAAAACATAATACATACTGGGTTCTGTTATGAAGAGGCTGATATAGTCTTAGAGCGATAAGCCTCATTAGAGAGAAAAATCTCAAGCACTACAAGATAATATGAAAAATATCACGTGAAGGAAACAAGCTAACAAGACCATTTGTTAGTGGCGGATTCAAGAGCCTAGTTTATCAAGTTATCTAGTTTCAGGGGCGTCGCGTGACGGCGGTCGTGGCCGTTATCACGCCATCGTGATGACGCCACTGACGTCAAATTATCACACTCGGGTTAATGGCAAGGGTTATAGGTACCCTTTTATTTCTTTAAATACATAACTTAATATTATCTTCGTTCCTTGTTTGATTAATCAAATAAAACAGACTTAAGTCTGTTTCCTATCAGAGAGAAAGGAAACGAAATAGATTCATAAATTGTATTCTCATATTTGTATGTATTTTGGAGTTTCGACTTTGAATTAGAACGCGATTTAGATGATATAGATTTAAGTTTGTAACGTATTATTAACGGTGAAACTTAAGTCAATATTAGATCATAAAATAGTGGAATCAGGTTACAGGTTTATGAATATCACCAATGCATGTAGTACTTAGCTTTTCATTATAATTCATTTACTTAATTTAATTTCGTTTATTTTATCATCTCAAATAATAAATGAAATAAATATTATTATTGGTTATTGTATTTCATACTGATGAGCTTTAAATTAATCTCATTTTTCGCTGCTTCTTTATATTTTTTTTTTTACAAGAGCAAATCAAAACACAAACCATGTATGTACCCGGCGCGCAGCACATAGCAGGATATGTAACAATAGGCAGCGGTATTTCGTTAGGCAGTACGAAGCATTCGGCGTACCGCACGGTTTCCCTCCTCATTATTTTTCCGGTCGTCAGCCGCCCATCGAGAGCGCTGTAAAATTCAGACGACCATTTTGATGCCGTCGCAACTCAAGATCTGCCTATTCCTTGTCCTTATTTCTAGTTCCTTATCCAAATCTTACATCTCGTTTTTTAAAGTCTAGAGAATAATAATAATGATCAAGTCGTTCCATAAAAATTGGAATTGGATTCTAAAATGGACGTGATATAATTTCTACCATGGAAAAATATTGTTAGAAATATTTTTAAAGGCATAACACTTCAAGTGAGAACAAAAATTTACTATGAAATTCTGTGTAAACAAACATGAACTAATAAAAAATTAAAAAGTTGAATATAACGACCAAAAATAAGCCAGGTGTACAAATAAAAGAATCAAAAGAGAAATTATTTAAAGAAGTCATGCAAAAGGTAAGAATGTTCAAATTTAAGCTCCAAGTTGGTGTTTCGTCAAATAAACGGCAGAAGCTTCCGACTTGTGTCATTATCGTACTTTTTACCTTATACCTTATAGTATATTCTCATATAAATTGCAGAGTATTTACGTAAATGTTTATTTATAAATAAGCATTTTTGAGAATGTTATTCATAGCAAGGGGAAAAAAAAACTACGTGAGTTGCTGTTAGTGAACACAAAAAAGTTTTGAGTCTTTTTAATATTATGCAATATGCAACAGTGCAAAGATATATGTGCATTAATTAACTGCACATTAATTAAATATTGTTAAACTAAACTAAAGACAGAATTCTTTATAGCATTAAAGTATCATGGATTAATCTAAAGGCTTTATTGAACATGCACAAACACTCTTTTAAGTGTTTGTGCATGTTCAATAAAACCTTTAGAATGCATGATACTTTAATGCTATAAAGAAAATGAAAATAAAATTTCAATTCTACAACTGCGTCATTTGAGTATTTATTCAAATCCTTTAAGCATTTATACAAAAAAGTGCTATTCTAGCCAAGATATTCTTGTTCAAAGGTACAAATAATCCGTCAGGTTCTTAAACGTGAAATATTTATCGTACCACCGAAACAACTTTGCGTGACCTCTGCCTGCCTTTGGGCTTGGTCCAAGTGACGAAACACCTAATTATATCAAGTCGAAAAACTAATTCTACTACGCCTAAAATAAAAATATCTTTACATTTCGCACTGCTATTACAATAGTGTCGTAACTCGAAATGTATACTTTTTCAGAAATAGCAAAAAACCGATTTTAGATTTCCTGTTCAAGTTTTTCAGAAAATAATAATACCTATTCTTCTTTTATCAAAAGCACATTTATACTCACAAAATAATAAAAATAAGTCACTGTTAATAAGAAATTAGCGATTTTTAGTTGATACAGTATTGATCTGAAAAGATATGTTAAAATACTGAATCATTTAGAGTTGAGTACTTATTGAAAAAAAAAATTTTAGTTGCTACAATTTTAGATGATTTATCGGATAAAATTTTTATGAAATTAATTGAAGTTGCGATATGGATTTGACTTATTTTGCTTACATAAACACATTTTAATTGATCACTAATGTACAGGTACAGGGGTAGTTACAAAATAAAACAAAATATTAAAGAGACACATAGTATCTGTTTTATATTTATTAAAAAAAAAAGAAAAACTCAGCTTAAATGTAATTTAACACTACAAACAAAAATATTAACCTTTGGATGGATCAAAAACTTTGTTCTTACAGTTTTTGGGTAACTAATATAATAAATCTTTTAAAGCACAGTCTTCCAGTCTTCTTATAAAGGCGGAATCTAAACATGATTGTTAAAAAAAATACCATGAAAATCAAAATCAAAATCTAAACAAAAATAAAAATGTCAAAATAATCAAAATCAAATCAAAATTTAAAAGAACAAGTTGAAGATGGAGGTGCCTCTTCGCTCGCCGTCTCGTTCTCCTTATCTGACTGCACAACAGATGCTGACTTCTTCGCCATCATTACTATAAATAATCGAGCTCGCTGCATGATTCATCTAAAAAGAAAACAATTGGATTTTTGAGTAGAAAGCAAACTAAATAAAAAATCACCTATAACGTATTAACTGAAAAAAAGTAATTTATGCAAGAAGTCGTTGATTATTTTGCTATTACTGTAAATTTATCTAACCATAATATTTAACTAAGTAAGCTATGAACATGAAATACCTATATATTACAGATTATACACCAAAAACTAAATAAAAGTTATGATCCACCAACAATGTATTATGTCAAAAACTACTAAATAAACCTACAAGAATGTTCTAATTTTAATTAATGATTTAAATTTAAGATAGTATGAATCAGTTATAGTGAAGTAACTTAAAATAACACGTTTTGATTTATTCTTCACATACCTGAGTCAGCAATACCGCAATACGTCGAATTAGTGCGGTCCAACGGTAGCTGCGACACGTCCGTGCTTTCCAAGTCAGGGATGCAACTAAAAATGGCGCGGTGTTGCAGGCACTGATATCCCCCCCCGGTCAACCATCTATAGTGACTTACAACTCCATCTCGGAGTCGTTTCTTGCACTATTTTTACGACAGTCTTATTGACGCATAGAGGAAAGAAATTATGTATCTTTTAATGATCGAATATCAAATTCGACACATTTCGAGTTACGACACTATTGTAATAGCAGTGCGATTTATAAAGAAAATTAGTTAAATGACCTCTAAATGTAACTTTTGAAAAACTTCTCCAAATATACTTTACTAATTGGGTAGGATTAAACATTATATTTTATCTGTATTTTATTTATTTTACGACACAAAAATTTGTTCTGAAACATGGTTTAAATTTTTTTTAAGATTAGGTAAGATATTATAATTTTCCAATGAAAATATGCTTAGACTTTTAGACTGAAGTTTTAATTACTTTCGAGTCCTTCGATTATCAAAATGCAAAACGCTATATCCTATCTCTTAGTCCACACAACGACATTTATGGCAAGCAATTAAGTGGAGAGTCTATGCGTAGTGTCTTATCAATGGTTTAGGTGCGTAGCCTTATCTAGGGGATGTTGCTACGAACACATTTATATTGGAGAAATATGATCGCGTGTTCTCGCTGAGACGGAAAAACTTTTGTTTTTGCATTTTATTTCGGTTTGTTTTTAAACTTTAGATTTGAAAATCATAATTGGATTAACTGAAAAAGTAATTTTATTGTTCTATTAACCGGCATGGCAAAGGTATTATTATATATAAATTATATAGTTTTAGTCTGAATTGTAGTGGTTCATAATTTGTGAAAAAATATCTTTAAAATTAACCAGACACGGCAGTGTGTGCGGAAGTGCAGCAGCATTTTAAATTATATAATTTCTAATTATACGCATTACATTATTAATTTACCGTTAACTATTGTAATATCTGTTAATGTTGGAGTTAGTCCACCTTGCTACAATTACTTTCACACTTATTTTATAATAACTGTCTAAATACTCAAAACAATAAACATTTGTTATTTGAAACTTTTTAATCATACTACACTTTATCAACAAACGTAAACTTTTAGGGTTGGGTCTTCAACACTTATTAGGGCTAAATGTAACTATAACTTTCATAAAATATTGCAGCTTCTTGCCCTTTGCCAACCCTAATAAAGGTGACCCAGTGACATTAAACTTATAAGTAACGCTTGCATTACCTGATAGCAACGATACAGGTTATTTACACGAGGTATAGGCTGCGCACAAAATTAAGATTGGTGAAACGAATCGATGGTGATGTGTTGTACAATTTCTATCAATAGCGTACAATAGCTACCAATCATTCACCCCGCTGACTCTTCTCTTAACCAAAGAGACCTAAAAATCGGACATTGCGCCTTCCCCTTCCATTTTTTGCCGAGTAAAATTAAAGTATTAACAGCAAGTTTTCGCTTGTCCTTAAGTGTGATTATAAACTGTAATATGTTGTCATAAATAACCTTATTAACATAATTAACTGTATCCTAAAATCACTGACTACATAAAATATTAATTGACATGAATAGCGATGTCAAACATTACGAATCACTACATAGTATTTAAGAAATTTAAAAAAACCCCGACAAACAATTTCAAAAAGTAATGAAATAATAATTTACTGACTTTAAGTTTTTTTTTTATTAAATAAGGGGGCAAACGAGCAAACGGGTCACCTGATGGTAAGCAACTACCGTCGCCCATGGACATTCGCAACATCAGAAGATAATCATTTTAGTCCATAATTATTGTCACGGTGTGTCGGGGGACCGCCAAGTAAACTCCGACTCGCGACTTTTGGATTTTGTATCACTAGGTCGCTGGTTGTCTCGATTCGGTTCGCTGTGAACTGACCTTTAAACTATAATGTTATGTGAAATCAAACATCTACATTAGCGGTCCCCCGACACACATTGACAATAATTATGGACTAAAATATTACTTTACACTTAAGAATTATTTAAACTTAAAGTCAGTAAATTATTATTTCATTACTTTTTAAAGTTGTTTGGCGGGTTTTTTTTTTAATTTCTTAATTTAATTTTATTTCATGCTTTTTAAACTTGTGTAGGTTATAGTGCAGAATAATTCCTATCAACAGGATCCTATCATCATGATTACCATCTATTAATGTCCTTTTCGATGAGGCCGTTGATATGAGTGCAAACACGAAACCTCCACTTTGGGTTCATACGGAGCTCGGCTCATATAGAATCCAGGTGATGCTGCAGCAGCAGCATGCAAATATCCCGTCAAGCCCCATACGACCCAAGTGGGCCGCGATAACAATAGACTAACAATATATTTCCAAGAATCCGCGATCGAAGGAATATTAACTGTTTATCCACGTCTTACTGGTTATCACAATTAAAATGAGCCCAAACACGAAACCTCTGCTCTAAGTTGGCGAGGAGTTGGATATCCTATTGATTACCAGGTGATGCTGCAGCACCAGGTCAACTTTCCATTAATGTGTATATGTATACTGTATATTCACAAATATCACGAACAAAAATATAAAACCCATCAAACGACTGTAAGTTGCTAACGGTCTTTCATGAACCAGATAAACCCAGATTGTTCAGCTAATATAATTCATCATCATCAAACTGCTCAGTAGAGCAGGTCGATGATGATGAATTATACCTAAGAACACTATCGATCATGTCAGTTTTCAAACAAAAAAAAAAACTAGATCAAAATCGGTCCACCCGTATGGATGCTACGATGCCACGGACAGATATAGACACAGACAAACAGAGAGACACGTCAAACTTATAACACCCCTCTTTTTTGTCGGGGGTTAAAAACAAAGTCGCTTTTTCTATCCTCATGTCCCTTTGTTCCCTTTAATCTTTAAAACTACGCAACGGATTTTGATGCGGTTTTCTTTAATAGATAGAGTTATTAAAGAGGAAGGTTTATGAGTATAATAACATTCATTAAATAGTGGAGAAATACTGTTATTTTTGAGGTTTCTAATCTGATGCCGTAAATAATTACATTTTTTCCGCTGACATTGCAAACGCAGGCTGAACCCTACGAGATTTATCAAAATAATGTACTAAGTATTGTACAGAATGAAAAGGTCTACAGAAAACTTCGCGATGGTATATGTCTATCTCTTATGGATATCCCACAATAACATTTTTTTGTCATTTAATTTTTACTACAAAATATAATGGCTGATTTTCGAAGCGATTTTAACCAATACGGCATTAATCCTTATTCAATTAAATACTTTAAATACATTGGTAATTTAATATAGATCTATATGGCCCCTTACAGCATATGATTTAAATGAATATTTTCGAAGAAAATACAGATTAAAAAATTACGGGACGTAACTTTGGCGGCGGTCCCGGCCATTAATGCGGGCTACGGGTAGTAATGAATATAAATCAAAACTACTGAATCGATTTTAATCATTTTTTCAGTGACTGACATAGGCTATATATTTTATACCCGTGCGGAGCAGGAGCGGGTCGCTAGTTATTAATAAGAATTGAAAACAAAATTTAGTTAAAGGCTACGAATAATAAATAGTTTTTATTATTCGTAGGTTAAAGGTCTTATTAAGTAGTAAAATATATAGTGCAGTTTTATTAATAAAACATAATCTTACATAATATAAACATACATTTCCACCAAGAACCTACTGCAGCACATATACAATAGTGACGTGACGTACAAATTGTCGATAGTCGATACAAACATGTAACATAGACAATTAGCCGCATCACTAGTCACTCCCTTATCTCTCTCAGCAGACCTTCTTAATACGAAACTAGCTCTGTATTATGTTCCTTACGAAATGGGTCAGTGCCGGCTCTTGTTAACGCCATTGTATATACCATGGTATTGATTATTAATAGAGACGGCTAATTGATTCGAGATTATGGGTGTTATGGGATAATACATATTACAAAGGGAATAATACAACAAGGGAAGTGTCTTGTGAAAAATAATGCTTTTAGTTACTATAAAGAATAATAGGAAATAATTACTCTAGTTTTGTAATTATAAGAAATATAATGGCTTAATAATTATGATTAAACCTTTAGTTATCTTTAGAATTCAGGGCTAATTTACAATGGCATTTTGAAAAGTATGTAAGTACTTTGTAATGAAACACAATTTTGTAATATAAAATAATATATCAACTCAATAATATAATCTAAGTAAAACACAAACCTCTACGTAATCACATCCAAATTGCCAATAGCCTCTGCCATCTCAGGTATTTAGGATTCGATCGTAAAACCTATTGTACGTTTTGTACCAAACGTAAGACATAAAATTTTCGATTTACCTTCCGAGGTACATCACTAGAATTGAATACGTGATTTGGCTTAACGAAATCCGAAGCGAGTGGGACAGAGCTTTCAATCTAGATTAATAAAAGCTGTCATCAAGATTCCGAGTAACACACCTTAGCCCGCCTACTCATTTTAAGATAAGTGCTCCTCCATATAAAACCGCAATAACGCTGTCCGAGTAAACGTAACATTTTCGCAGCGTCGGTATTCGCCTCACGAACAGTTTCGAGGGATATGTCTTTTGTTAGTGACGTACCCATTCGATTAAATTAAATCGATACATTGACTTCTATTGAATGTCTCGGTGTATCCTTTTAGTCTTGACGTTTTGGCTTTACGAGGATTTTCCTTTTATTTTGAACGAAATGTAAAAAGTTTTGCTACACGATATATTCTATTTGCATAAATCTTTAGGAACTGTTTTAGAGATATGTTGTTCTAAATTGATAATAATATTATAAAGTGTAACTACTAACTTCAGAACAAAGATAGTTGAGATTTAGAAAAATACTGAGGAATGCACTATTAAGAAAGAAAATTTATTCAATGGTTTTAGTTAATATTCAAGAATATTATTTTTACCTAGTCGGAAGTCGATTTAAATTTTGCAAAAAATATAACACTTATACTTTTAACTGACTCTTGGCGTCATCTTTAACTTTGAATTCTGAGGTTTAATGAATTATTATAAAATTACGATTTCCCAACACTATACAAGTCTTGTAGGAGCGGTTGTAGGGTGTAAATTGGTAATAAAATACACGCAAAAGCAACAAACTGAGCAATAAGACAGCTCCGTGTTGATATACGGCTTACCTCGCCCGTTAAAAATCATGGGCCGATTAACATTTATACGAGTTTTTATATTGCATCGATTTATGGGTATAGCTGACGTGACGTAAGTTACTTAGCTATCTTCTGGCGAGAAGGTACGAATAATACTATGTAAGAGTAAGTGGGTCAAAAATTGTTCCACAATTGCACTTAGGTGTGCGTATTGTTAAACTTTCGTATATTCAGTTGGTTGACAAACTCGGTCGGTCACACAATTTTTGTTTTTAGGGTTCCGTACCCAAAGGGTAAAAACGGGACCCTATTAGTCCGTCCGTCCGTCCGTCCGTCCGTCCGTCCGTCCATCCGTCCGTCCGATCGACAAAAAATACTAAAAACAATCCACAGTCTGATGGAATGGTTGAGAGATTTAACCAGACTCTTGAGAGGCATTTGGCAAAATTGGTAGATGACAAACAAAAGGATTGGGACAAGTATATACCGCTCTTCCTTCTGTCGTACCGTACCGCCGAGCATGAGAGCATAAGAGTTACCCCGGCGTATGTCAATTACGATAGAGAACTTCGAGTTCCAGTAGACCTCTTGACAAGAGGGTCACCGGAGGAAACGAAGACCGTACAAGACTATGTCTACGATTTAAGGGAAAAGATGCGCTATATACACACCATGGTTCGGGAAAATGGGTTACAGTTGTGGGGTAATGCGTGGTGGCCACAAAGGAAGATCTTCCGACTGAGCGAGGTGTTATGCTCGGTCAGGCCGGAGCCCACGTGATACATTTCAGCTATCGTATATATACCAACGCGCTCAGAAAACTTCGATAGCGCGATGCAGGAATGTTAGGCGAATTGTGGGTACCGCCACATCACTCCCCCCCGAAGACCGGAGGTCGAATCTTGAAGTCTTGTCGCTTGAGTCGCCAGTGCCAGAGAGTTCCAGTGAGTCGGAACTGTTGCAGTGAAGTCCCAGTGAGTCGGAACTGTGATGCTGCTGCACGGGATCCAGTGAGTCGGATAGCTGCCGTGCGGGGCCGAAGCTACCTGCTGACCAGGAGAGATGTGCTCTGCTTGCTGACCGGTCGGTGTAGTGAGAAAGCCCGTTGATGCCGATGCGGAGTCGCCTAGGCCGCAGTACATTACGGCTAGTGGACGAGGTACCCCATGAGGCGATGCTGGCTGGCGCGGTGCGGAGGGGCGGGAAGTGATGATGATGAAGGAGACGTGTTCTGTCGAGGGTCATCAATGTGGGATAAGCGTAGAGGCCGCAAAGGAAGATCTTCCGATCGAGCGAGGTGTTATGCTCGGTCAGGCCGGAGCCCACGTGATACATTTCAGCTGTCGTATATATACCGACGCGCTCAGAAAACTTCGATAGCGCGATGCTGGAATGTTAGGCGAATTGTGGGTACCGCCACACAGTCAAGTGAGAACATGAAGACCAGATACGACCGGAAAGCGAACACGAGCGGCTTCGAAGAAGGGTCACTGGTGTGGCTGCATAACCCAACTCGCCGAAAAGGGAAATCTCCAAAGTTGCAGACCAAGTGGGACGGTCCATACAAAGTGCTTACCCGATTGGATTGAATGATGTCACTTGCAGGATTCAAAAGCAACCAAGAGGGACATTCAAAGTGGTACACATAGACCGTCTGGCGCGTTACCATGGCAGTAACAACGATGCTCGGGACGAGCATCTCCAAGAGGGGGGTAGTGTTACGGACTTACGACATATAGTGCCATCTAGCGTCAAACCAGCGAAACTTATCGGAGGAACACAAACAACATAAATCCCCTACTCGATACTAGATGGCGTTGTTAGGTGCGCGATTACATGCTCGAACTTTGTAGAAACATTCCACACTTGTTTACTTGTTTACGCGGATCGGGTAAGAAACTTTCTAGAACTCGCCTCGGCCCATATAAATAGCCGCAGGTAGACGAGCCAAAAATTCGGTTCAGTTCGAACGATCCTCAAGGCGACCTCGGAGTGAAAACAAGTGATCAATAGTGAGTGAATCAGTGAAACCTACGACTTGGCTACGACCTAGAACTTAGTGCTTTGTGTTGGACCTAGTGCTTGTGAATAAAGTCTTCAAGAGAGTCAGCAGGTCTTTTCTCTCCAAATCCTTCGAACCCTTGAAGGCTAGCACGTAACAATATTTAATTGTATCACCAACAGTATATTGTTTTTTTCTCAAAAATATTTTTAGTCAACATTTTCAAGATGAAAACAAAAATGTATTACTTCCCATTACCATTTCTATAAAATTCATATTCCCGAAATATAATCACGAAAATATCGATCAGATTAAGCCAACAGAACGACTCAATAAAGGTACAAAAATTCAATGTTTATTTAAATTCAATGTTTTTTGATAGATCAAAGGTAATATTGCTTCTGTGAAGCGGCTCTGTCGACCCACAAACATGGCCGACACAAAATGCTAAAAAACCAGAATACGCGTTATTTTCAATGGTTATTATAATGTTTAGTGGTTGCTATTTTGAATAATAAATAAAGACGTAAGTGGATGAACCAAACAACTAATCTTTTTATAACATGAGGACAATTACTCATTTTTCCCCTTATAATTTGAACCATCCTTGTAACTTACCTACTTCATCATCTGGCTAATATATCTGGCTATACAGAAAATCATTTTTTTATTTCAAATCATTTTCGTGGCCCTAAAGATTTCAATTGCCTCGAAAACGATGGCGCGATGATCTAGACAAATACGAGCCAGGCTGGCCTACGGCTGCGTTGGATCGAGAGGAATGGAAGACTTTGGGGGAGGCCTTTGCCCAGCAGTGGGACTGCACAAAAAAAAAAAACTTTCATTTATGCAAATTCAATTTTTAGGGTTCCGTACCCAAAGGGTAAAAACGGGACCCTGTTACTGAGACTTCGATGTCTGTCCGTCTGTACAAATATACATAATATGTAAAAATTTCATTTCTCTAGCTATTACCGTTCTTGAGTTACAGCATGGAGACAGACAGACGGACAGACAGACATTGAAGTCTTAGTATCAGGGTCCCGTTTTTACTCTTAGGGTACGGAACCCTAAAAACTAAATCTATTTTCAATTTGACAACAGACTTCAACCATAAATAAAAGAGTACAATTCGTGTGTATAGGCTTGTCAATAAAAATCTCCTAGTGTGTGTAATGTTTTATTTGTTAAAAAATGTGTAATAAAAGCATAATTTCAAAATAATATTAGCTCGATGCACTCCTTCACCATATAAACTATAACTGTGCAAAATTTCTATCACCTACGTTTCCGCATTTTTTGTCAAAAGGGATCCAAAGTTTTTCGCTCGCGTATTAATATATAGATAAAATTTTAGATCACATTTTAAACTTTGACTCTTAAATGTCATGTTGAAAATACCACTGGTTTTGAATACCAACGTTATTAGAAGCGAGTTGCAGCAAGAACAGCTTGTAATAACACGTGTTTAGGAAGGCAACTAACGCACTGCGTCTTTGGTTCGGTTTTGCGGTGAAAAGTTCGTTATAATACTTAAAAAAACGGCCGTACATTCTCAGTATTAGGGGTAAAACTTTTGCTTATTCGATAGAAATACCGAAAACGAAATTGTTGCTAAAATGTAATAAGAAATTTAGTTTCATTCTTTACAGAAACGTTAAAATTATTTTTTAACGTTTCGTTTTTTACAGAAACGTTAAAATTATTTAACGTCACAATTTTTTTTATGTTCATAATTAAAACTCTTTTTGAAGAAAATGTTACATATTTTTTCAATATAATATAGTTTATTGAGAGTAAAAATAATCAACAGAATGAAGGATTTAATTATTTTCCAACCCGCTTATACTTTTAAAATAAAAGCTGGTTTTTAAACACAATATATTTATATTGTAATACCATTGAAGAGCTGAAATTTCCCCAGGCATTATCTGTGTGATATATTCCAGGTTGTGTCATCTTGGGACGTCCCAATCGAGAGGCGGTGATACGGTTATATAATATACAGTATATAAGCAAATATAGCAAATATCACGTTTACTTTTTCGTATAAATTATTATAATGATGACGTTTTGCACCTTGGGTGAGAATAAATTTTATTCTAAAGTGTTTATTTATGCAATTAAGGTGATATTGTACACTTTAACAATTTACGCGGCATTAAATCCAAGTTGATTATCATATATTTTATATGCGTCATTTTAAAAAACTCTATCAAACCTTTAGATCATAAAATGCTTAAATTATACCTATTATAATTGGACGCTGTTAAGCATTCGTGTACTAACCCACAAAAAATTACGTATTGAGTTATGAATGCAGTTATGTTCTTTAGATGATTTAGAACAAGACTGCATTCAAAATTTAACAACAAAAAAAAAATTGTGGGTTAGGACATTAATGCTTAACAGCGACCATATAATACTTTATTATAACTAATATTAGGTAAATACGCATAATAATATTGTATAGACGAAGAGCGAAAAAATAAAAGGCGAGAACGACGCTGAAAATTGCTAGTATCAGACTAAAAATTCTACAGCGTCATACAAAATTAAAACCTTCAGGACATAGAAGCATTCATTACGGGTTCAAGCAAGTTAATTAATTAGGTAAGTGCCGGTGAGTCTCCCGAGATTGGTCATTAATTACCGCCTGACGATCGATCTACAAATACACTTTATTACTTTTATTGTACCCTCTAACGTCCTCTTTGTGGGTATTGATCCCACTTTCACTTTCTACTACCCATTTTCTACTGGTAATTCTTAAAAATGTTAAAAACTGATGTTTTTGAATGTGTTTGAGAAAATGCAGTGTTGGTTAATGGGAATAGTTAAGTAGCGTTCTGCTGTCTTTTTAAATATAGTTGTGAATGATTGAGTTTATCTTAGCTTTACAATTTAGTGGATTTATCTCGATAACTGCAATATTATAAGAGTCGTTTGCAATATCAGACGTGACAGATTGTTTTTACACATTTTAGTCGACTATCATCAATTTCTATAGACAGAAAATAGACAAAATTGCTTCACCAATCTTTACATAAAAGAACAGAAACTTGAAATTTATTATGCGAGATAGAGGATATTCCACGTATACGTCCAACGGAATAGACATCCGAAAGTAGATACACAAAAGATAGGGAAAAGCCGTTGATAGGTCAATACGCCTCAAAGAAATTTGACTGCGAGAATAGTCAATAAATTTTACAAGATGGTACTATAAAAAGGGAGAGTGTCGCCCAAAGTTTTTACAATATTGGGACCGGGACATAAAATATAGGACATATTGGAACACATTTGCGTAATTTGCTTAAATATATTGTTCGGTATTGAAAGGAGGTAGTCTATTCGCACATCCAACTAATAAATGGGCGGATTATGTTCGCTGTTTTATACACAAGTTCCTTATATTTTTATATCTCGCCTATTTGTTGTTAAAGTAAAAAATATCTTTGTTAATATTGTAAACAAATAGTTTGTAGACTTATTTTAAAAATTGTCATTTTACAAGATAAATTAATAATTAACTATTCTTATTTTTAATGATATATATATATTTTTAAATTGATTCTAGTATAATTACTTTTTGCAAGAGCACGGAATACAAATATAAAGAGTATGAAAATTGTAAATGAACTTATAAGTTTATTCGCCACTTTTTATTAAAATTCCAAAAGTAAGTTAAATTAAACCCTATTAAACCAAATTAAATTCCACTACACAACTAGTTCCAAGAAACATAAAAGACTTAAAAGAAGCTAATATAAAAAACATTGCCCAATTAAGCGAGAAAGTTTTAATGATTAGAGCTTAACAACTTTTACAATTAAGTCGCTATGAAAGTGTATAATGAAAGAGGCTTTAGATAGTTAGACGTAGGGTCTGGTCTAATCTTGGATAAGCCGAAATCAATGAATCGCTGGAGGTATGTTTATTCTTCTTATGTTGTTGATCGATTGGTTCCCATGTGTACATAGGGTCGATTTTGCATAAAATTGTCGGGCTTACTGACCCGGATTCTCGAGTTCTATCTCCACCTTGTAAAACCAATTCTGCTATGTTTATCTTCATAATACACTGGGAGCTTTGAGTTGTGAAGTTTGATCAAGTGTGAATTTGGGAATTTATAGTTGCGTGAAAGTTTTAAGTGCGGAATCACTTGAACTAACTTATTTAGGTATCGAGGGAGTGATCAGTGATCGTGTTTTACGACGTCTTTTTAACTGGCTGGGTTAACGTTTCCTTGATGTAGTGCTTATTAGTGGAAGTGGTGGTAGCCACCAGTAGAAACGACATTTAGAAAATGTTTACATAAAATTTATTCTGAAAAAAAAAATTAAATTTGAATTGAATTTGAATTATCTGAAATACTTTATGTACTAAGTAAAAAAATAATAACAATTAGTAACACAAAAATAAACGGTACGTATTTAACCTCATAATATTGTAACAACGTACCGCTAACAAAATTCATCTGCGCTCGATTCGGTGCGGCAAACACATTACTGCGTTTAAAGATTTTCGCAAGTATTTATTTTTCGCACACACCCTCTATATGACACCTTGTTGTTTGCACACCCTCTATTCACGTGCCCCATAAAAGCCGGGTGACCAAACTGTTTGCGATTCCTGGATAAGTTTTTTGGCTTGCGTAACCGTTTATCGAACTTTCTACAGATATCGTTTTTTTTTATAGCGGGCTTTGCGCGAATCAAAAGAAATTCCGCGAATCAAAGACCCCACTCCGACCGGCACAGCGGTGCGGCGGCGGTGCCATACTTCGGCAGGGTGTTTGTTGTGTGCATGCGAATTATAACTGCATAAGTTGATAAAAAATGCTATGCAATATTATTTTTTTTATTATAACGCATTGTTTCTTTTAGAATGTTTTAGTTTTATTTTCTTTATTGTTATTATTTGTTATTTTTCTGTATATTAATTTATAATGGTTGTGTTTTTTGTCACTTAAAAAACATAAAATGATTTTTATTCTTATTTAATAGCTTTACCGCGGCTGTCCGCGAGTGCCATACGTATTTTTTTAACGGTTTAAAATATGTTAAATTATTATTATTTTATACTTGTTCAATAACACACAAAATTTGAAACTTTACATTAAAAAACTTTAAATAAAATACATTTTGGTGCTCAAATTTAATCCATCCAAACCCCTTTTATATGTTGAATCTTTCTCACCGCAATTTCCAAATTGTGCGCCTCTTGGCCACCCTACATTATACATACTAACTGCCTGTGGACTCTCATAATTATTTATGCCTTTTATATATGGCTTTTATCCCTCTCGGCCGTTTCTGCCTAAATTGCTTTTATACAACTTAATAATATTTCTGTAATTAAAATCGCCTAAAACGCTTTTACGTGATGTTTTTTCGGCAAAAGCAATTATTTGCTTTAAAGCCTTCGGAGCGATAAATGAATTTCAAACGTACATCTATTATACATAGCGCTGATATTTTGTTTTTACATTTTGAAGAGAGATTATATTTTATCGTTCGGTTTCGATTATTACACGACCTAAATAGCATATTGATAGGGAATCAAAACTATTATGTCAGTTACGCTATCAATTTATATGTAATATGATATCAACCCACTTTTACTAATTTTAGCCCAGACAAGATTTCTTTTAGTAAATAAATTGATGCTATATACTTTATAACTGTGCCCGATGAGAATTTATACATAATAATATGATAGATGAACAACACATACAAAACAATTTAGTTGTTGACATTATACATCGTTCAAGATCAAAAATAGCAATCGGTGGAGTCTAAATAAACACTACAAAAAGTGATCAAAGAAAAGCGCCACATCCCGCAGAAATCAGAGCACCGCTCGCAAATATCATAATCCTTAATTACAATGGGGACGGTTTAATTTCGCGCGATTTCATAACTTTCCCTCGACTGGAAGGGTACAATTAATGTTTTAATCTGGATCCGCAAGTAAATTCGTTTCGGATACTAAATTTGCCCATCAAAATCTAGTTTCTAGTATAACTAGCCTGGAGAATTAGAAAATTAGCTTCAATAACATAATTTCAAAAATAAAACCTCCTATTTGTCTGACTTACCTCTTTATGCTTACCAATTTTAAAATATTTTAACGAAATTTGGACGTTTCAACTCAGAGTTATGCAGATACTTTTGTGACTGATGAAAGAGACCAATGTTTAAGCTCTGTTCCAATATTACGTTACGGTTTTGAAAATTACAAAATCATTAAATATTATGTTAACGAATATTCTTCAATGGTTCCGATAATTTATACAACATCAATGTGCTATTCATGTACATCCAACTCATCATTACGAAAATGTTCAAAACTTGAAATTTCGCAGTTCAATTTCGTACTTCAAAAATTGGTATTCCAAATAGGATTCAAAATCTGGCTGAGTCGGAACAATTGGCGCTGTCCGCCGTCTATCACGGCTTAGACCGGCCAGCCGCTGTTACTTATAACTTAATCCGCCCGCTACCCGTTTACAATGTGGCCATGAGGCATAAGCGAGTAGCGATAAGCGTGCGAATGTGTCAAAAATGCTTTTCCATAGTAATATTATAAATGAGGAAGTAGGTCTGTCTGTCTGTCTATTACCTCTTCACGCCCAAACCGCTAACCGATTTTGCTGAAATTTGGTATGGAGATACTTAGAGCCCCGGGAAAGGACATAGGATACTTTTTATCCCGAAAAAATGTGCGATTCCCGCGCGATAACGAATTTCAGCGCAAAAGAGTTGCGAGCGTCATCTGGTAATTTATAAAATGTAAAAAAAAATGTATTGTTTGAATTATAAATGAAGTACTCAAAGCATAAATTCTTTGCATCTACGTTGTACAAACTTATCATTGTTCCCCCTTAATTTTTATAGTTTATTTTAATTTTACTATCAATTATTAAAGAATAAATACAACTGAGTATTTTGTGAACATTTCAAATGCCTACCTGTTGCCATTATTGATATAGAGCAAAAAATAGCAAAAAAATCACGTTTGTTGTATGGGAGCCCCTCTTAAATATTTAATTTATTTTGTTTTTAGTATTTGTTGTTATAGCGGCAACATATATACACAAACTGTGAAAATTTCAGAAGTCTAGCTATAGCGGTTCTTGAGATACATACTGGAGACAGACAGACGGACAGACATCGAAGTCTTAGTAATAGGGTCCCGTTTTTACCCTTTGGGTACGGAACCCTAAAAATACACAAAATTATATCCCAAAATAACTTCATTACGCCTTTGCATAGTCCACTGTCGCCTCCGCTCCCGCCGCGTTCGTGGCCACGCTGACACTGTCGAAAAGCCGTTTGTTTATTTCGGCACTGGATCCGGCATTGCGTAATTAACTTTACACTAAAAGTTGAGTACTACGTTATTCGGTTACGTCGATGTGTTAATTAAATCCAACGATTTACGCTTCAATCGGAACAAACGTTCACGTAGATAAAGAGCCAGTTATTACTTCCTATGATTAGCTAAACTTCAGAATGATTACAAAATTGATTAATCCGAAGCCTGACAATTTTGGAATCGTTAATATAATCTGTTATTTAAATAAATAAAGCATCGATAGTAAAAGGCATTACTTGTCGAAATACTTATAAATCATATTATTATTTAAATTTGTATATATAAGATTAAATTTTCTGACTTGACTTGAAAGGAGTTTGAACTACGTAATAATAAACATACATATACGATAATACACAAAGATAGATCACAAAGGTTTGGTGACATAAATTATGAAGGAACTGAACTAAACGAATGAATCGTTGAGATATACAATAATTGCTATGTTGTATACAAAGCTAAGTGATAATATAACATTCCTAGTAACACAGTGATTGGGTGAAAAGGATACATTTATTATTTGTTACTTCAAGTCCAGCCTCCGAGCTGCTACGAGGCGTAGCTGTAGCTCGTAGAGGCGTAGCACCGGCGTAGCACTGCTACGAGAACGCTTTCTGATTGGCTACGAAATTTCACATTATGTTTCTTTACTTTAGACTTAAACGAAACCTCGGCGTTTTGTTTTGCGCAAATTGACTTTATTTATCAAACTACTGTATTTAAATTTAATATTTGTATATTCATTCATTTTTCTTTAGACACGAAAGTAAAAAGAGATAATAGTCAGGCGTAAAAAACAGACGTACACGCAGACAGAAAGAAACACAGACGGACACAGTTTCGCATTAACAAACTTAGTATTTTACTGTCAAATAACTATTAGACTACAGGTTACTATTAAACCGTGACATCACAGCACGTTTACTGTCGGACTTTATGGCGTAAAGGTGTGTTCATAAGTCACCATAACTCCTCGGAGCCGCTCCTACTAACTTACCGCCGCATTATTTACCCGCCTACCCTCATCCTCCATAGAAATTATTCTTAATTGAGCAATTTGTCAATTGCGGCTGACGAATTCACTGGAGATGTACTGTCTTTTGTAATTTGCCAGTCGAAAGTAGACCTTATGGTGTTGAATTACGTTGACCTCGTTTTATTGTTGTATTTTTAGCTCTGAAAAATATATTTTGTGGTATTTTGAAGTAGTCATTAAAATTTTTGCCGCTAGCTTCGTAAACACCTATAATTAACTTAGATAACAATTAACTTGTCAAAAACTTTTAACATAGTACTGTAAAGACAATTTTTGTTACCTTTTAAAGCTTTTTTAATAATATAAAAAAAAAATGTTTCAAACCACGAGGCCATTTATAAAATCCATACTAATATCCATACTTAATACTATAAATGCGAAAGTGTGTCTGTCTGTCTGTCTGTCTGTTACCTCTTCACGCCTAAACCGCTGAACCAATTTTGCTGAAATTTGGTATGGGGATACTTCGAGTCCCGGGAAAGGACATAGGATACTTTTTATCCCGGAAAAATGTACGGTTCCCGCGCGATAAACGAATTTTGGCGCAACGAAGTTGCGGGCGTCATCTAGTTTTATACTAATTTTGTCAGACAACATAAAGCTTTTGATAACAATAAGTTGAGTTATATTCTAACATTTTCTATAAGAGCTTGAACCTCTGGGGTGTAGCTCGCTACTCGTTTTTTGTTTGAAAACTTGTAATGAGTCGGACAGAAAGTTGTCGGTTTTTGCCCGAGATAATGTTTTAAAATTTTATGACTCAAGTCAAAAGTTGAAAGGTCAGGAATCTTGTTTCTTTATTTTTATTACCGCGAACCTTTTTATCAACATCCACAAAAGTTTGGACCAGGTTTATGGAATATTACAAATTATGATTATTTTTGTAACTGTGATTTTCAAATATTCAAATCGAGTAACTTTATTGTATGGAAAAATATGTTAAAAAAATCGACTTAGCCATACTTACAAGAATAACATTAATATAATATTATTATCATGGATAAACCATCCCATACTTATATATTGCATTACTACTACACTAGAATAACTTTAAGCTCGTATTTAAATCGTTCAAAATTTAATACGCCTACAAATTGTTTGCTCCAACTTCAATTAATTTCAACACCGTTCAAATTGTAACAAAACTGAGAGCTTGAAAGCGAAACTAAAATACATTCGGTTTTTGCGAAGTGATGGATCATACCACAGACGCCAAAGTATATTTGATTCCAATTTAACTAACTCGCGCTCCGTAAAATTTGCTCGGTTGTTTATTTGTTTATTCCTTCACTCTCTCCCCGTCTTGGCTCATGTGCACAAATAATCGGCAGGACAACTTTCACCGCTGGCCGCAAGCCAAGCCGATGCCGTGTTTACACGTACAAAATATTTTATTTTGTCATTGAGGCTTATCTAAAATTCAAATTTTGTCTTATACTTCTTCTGCAAACGCCGAGTATGTATTTACATAATATTCGCCTATGCCCTATAATATATGAGTGTTAGTTCTTTATGTCACTCGCCTTGCCAAACTACCCCTAGTCACTGTTTATTGCGATACACGCCTGCCGTCAGCAAAAGCCTCCATTAATATTTATTTTTCAAATATATAACAGTAAAAAAATGTAACATATTTTTGTCGATCTTGTAATTAATTCTACAAAAGGTTAACTATTCGTTCCGATCTTGTTTATTTCCAGAAAATTATAATATGAATAAAAATAATTTATTAGGTATTATGGATATCGTATCAGACTATTCCACGAATAATACTATATTAATTTGCCGAATGAACACGTCATCAGGGTGTTTAGGCAGCTATTTATTAAACCATTGATAGCAATTGTGTAGACAATAATTTATTCATACAATGAAGTGTCAGAGGAGCCAAGAGAGTGGGCCATAAAACGCACACCCCACAATAATCGTCTTAGAGGTTGCGAACAAAACAAACGCATTACGGAATACGTAAGCGATTCCGTCACAATAATGTATTGTTTTATTCTGAATATGCACATTAAATTAAGATGGCACTGGGTTTAAGGGTCAATTAGTTATTCATTAAGAAATTAAGACAATAATAGAAATAGCTACCGCATTGTTCAGAAACAAAACGCAAGCTGTTTTGCGCAAAGAATTTTGTTTCTTCTAAAAAAAAAAAGAACGAAACGTTTATAAAATATCTATCTCTTTTCCTTCATTGTAACGGCATATTATACTCTCATTTCCTAAAACAGCCTGCGACAATAACAAGTAAAAACATTTAGCCAAAACGTGTAAACATGGGTACATATATTAATTGTACCCGTGTTTACGTTATATAAATGTTCTCGTGACTGTACCCATTTGACCTGCAGTACTGGGAGCATTTTGTCTGAAGCAATTAGCATGAACAGGTAAAAGCGATGAAACAATAAATAAAGAAAGATACAACTGTTTTTTACGTCTCAGTGAAAGTTTCCATAAAACTCATTTTTAGGGTTCCGCAGTCAACAAGTATATATAAATGATGCCGACAAAATGGTACATGAAATCTTAAAAAAATATATTTTTTATGGTACTTCCCTACACATCAAGCGGGGATGATTTTTTTTTCGCGTCCATTCCATCATGTGCGGTATCGTTGAATAGGTTTTTTAAAAATATTATGAGCATTCATAGATCATTTTCCGATTTAGGGATCCGTTTGTGAAATATTAAGTTTTAAAGTGGAAAAAATCGTTAGAGTCCAGTGTCTTCTACCAGCTAAACGGTTACTTCTGGAAATGTAAAAAAAAAAAATACGGGAGTAGGAAATATGCTGAATTTAAAAGGAAAATTATCACGGCTAAGAAGACTTCATAAGTTATTGAGTAATAGTCGATCAACTAAAAAAAAAATGTATTCGGCGAATTATAAAGGAACTTTTCGTTCAAATTCCTTTGAAAGTAACAGAGATGATGTTGTTAGTAGTGTAAAACACGTTATAAATGTACATTCATTGACCATACAAAATTTTCAAAAAACTAGCGGTACTACGGAACCCTATATTGCGCGTGCCCCGACACGCACTTGGCCGGATTCTTATTGTATTATTGTAATGAAAAGTGATCATGAAATAAAAAATATTAAAAGGCAGCAGCTAGTTATGGCTTGTAAAATTAACAGTTGTAATTTAAATATCTAGATTCTAGACTTATCAAACATGTAATTTCCAACAACCGTTACAATAAGCCGTTAACTTTATTTTTCTTCATAAAATATATTGAAGAACACAATCCTAGAATGTTTATATATATAGATCTTATCTTTATAAATGTCAATTTTAGTATTATTACAAGAATACGTACTTATAAGTGGTTTTGTAACAATATTAAAATAATTTATAAAGTAGCTAAAAGCCGAGCTTTGTTAGGGCTCGCGTCGTTTTACTGACTGATGATAACATAAATAAAAATTACAATGTTAAAGCACAAATCAATAGGCGTGATAGTTTTTCGTAAAGTGTACCACAAAAGTGCTCAGGTTGTGGGATATAGTAGGGCTCGCTTCGCTCGCCATGATAATTTGTTTTTAAAAACTACTTACAGGAACTATACAAAAAGGCGATGTTGCTGTATTTTCCTCCAGATACCCTAAATTTAAACATTTCTCTGCCAAAACGTAGTATTTCACCATTATACAAAGTCATAAACTTTAATAAATGTTATTCGAGCACGAAATTGTTATCGACAATGATGTGTCCTCGATCAAATTATACAGCCTCACGCGCGTTTGATGAATGTACGGAATTATATTTATCGTGCCTACGCAAAAGGAAATTCGTTTCCCGCTGGAAGTTAAGTGAGTTAAATCTCCAAATAAAAGGTGGGTCGAATCAGCAGTTGCTGAGTTCGATGCTATGCTAATGAAGTCCCTCGTCTCCCTTCCCTTTCTTATCTGTGACGATCTGAGGGTTGATTGCAGACGCCTGAGGACATGCGATTGTTTACCGCGATAACCAGCCTAATAAATACTTAAATCAGGTCAACCTGCCGTGACTACCTATCTCCATCTTTATTACTTCATTTATCTACGTCCACTATTTTTGGAATTTTATAGTTGTTTTATTTGAGGGATTCGTTTATCAGATAGCGAGGGATGCCTAGTTAAATCGGGGCCTAGAGGGTACGACTAATTCAATTTATTTAGGTAAATTCTATTTTTCGCACAAACAAATCTGCCGAGCGTTTAATGTTTATGAGCTAGAAAGGGTTTAGTTCTAAAGACTGTATCAGAAACCTATACTAATGTTTAAAATGAAAGGTACATAAAGTTCTATAGACAATAGATAAACTTGGTGCTGAACTGTAACTTATAAATTCAATTTATAAAATGTACCTTCAGAATTGACTTAAGCAAAGATAACCTGTTCTGAACGAGTCCATCAAACTTTTATGAGATCTTATCTTCATTTGTTGATGGTATCGCCGCCCGGGGACTCGAAATGTTCATTCATTTGCGACTCGGGTGAAATTATTACGGCGTTTATGGAACATTTTTAATCCAGCAATTTATTTTGATGAAATAGTTATAAAGATGGACGGATTGAGAAATAAGGTAACTATCATAAACCCAAGTTTACAGCTAATTTTTTAAATATCTTAGTGCTTTTTAAATATCATATTTTATAATTTATGACATAAGCTATTGCATATTGTATAGATGTGAATAGTTAAAATTTATTTTAAACAAGTATGCTGCTGTAAAAAGTACATCTTACGTAAATAATGAGAAAATTAGGTTTATAAAAACCGGTTTCCGTAGAACGCGTCTCCATTTTCCACACTGCAGGTAAAAATCACGAGAAAGCCATATAAAAGTATTGCCAGATGCAAACAGTTACAGCTTAAGTTGCACATTTTAAAATACCTATTAAGTTTCAAGAGAGTACCCGAGAACATATTTGAAGGAACGAAACCGACTCTAATGTTGCCCGTTACTAGTTCGAGAGGAAAAATACTCCTCGCTGCAGGAATTCTCAAACATTTTAAGCCACCTTCACTTGCAGATGTTGTACCTTTTCTTAACGGACTCAATTTTACCCCTTTGTCCTTAATTCCCCAACGCATTCTGTGTTTGTCTATGATCATTGCTGTTGTTCTCTCTTCGCCAATTCAGCTGTGGATTTATAATGCTGCTCTGGTTGAATTTAGATTCTGTTTTTCATTTTATATTGTATTGAACATTTTATTGAGGCTAAAATAACTCTTTCTTATTACGTTTCTGTGCTTTGTTAATACCTCAGGTATATTCGGACATTTTCGCTTTGTAGAAAACCTTAAAACAGCAGTATTCCTTTACAAAAATTGCAAATATTTAAGTGAATGTGTTAAATCACTACGGCACTCGACGCTATAATAGAAGTGTCTAGCCTGTCTCAAACTCGTAACGCGAAGTCACTGACTCTGAGACGTTAAATAATTGAAAGAAAGAATAAGACGGAGGTTTCGAAATTAATTTTACTACTCGAATTTATAAAGCTCAGAAGTCGTTCTCACTTCAACAAAGACATTATAAGTTTAATAGTATTTACATAATACTTTACCGTCCTTCATCTTTCAGCGTTTTAAATCTTTTTATGGCCGTCTGAATTTTATCTGCAGTCGTGATTTTAAGCTTTTTTAGGTTTAGGTTTATTCAGCGTTATTCAAATGAAACGTTTCATGGTCTTACTATTAACCCTTCGATCGCGGATTCTTGGAAATGCTATTGTATTCTATTGTTGTCGCGACCACCGGTGCCCGTATGGGGCTTGATGAGTTAAATGTTCTTTTGAGATAAACTCAAAGTGATCCTGTATTTTTCTAGCGTTTGTGATCTAAAAAGTTTCGTCTTATTTTTACAAATAACTTTCCACTTCTTCAGCAATAAAACAACTCCATTCATAACGTGTAATAATAATTCTCCCGTCATTTAATGTGTAATAACAAATTGCGGATAACGCAATATAAGATGTAAATGTGAGGTTTTAGTTTGCATAGAGTTTGGTCCGGCGGACAGGATCATTGAGTTACGGGCTAATTAAACCGCTGAAACTTCCCTCCCGATGCCAACTATCTTCGTCTATACGGATCACACTTTGAAATTACTCGCTGAAGAATTTGTCACAGGATCGACGCAATCTTAACTTAAAAGATGGTCCAAACAAGGCTAGTCACAATAATTTAATATATTGAATATCAGAATTCTATTATTTTTGAAACTTTTTGCTCAGAAATTCAGTTTTCGCGCAAGAGTCGTACATTTTTCCGTAATCAAAACATCCGATGTCCATAGTAACCGTCTTAAAAATTTCAAATATTGTAATAAAATTTCCGTAGAGTGTAAAAAATATATATTGTACTCTTTACAAAATATTCAGTTATGAGACCATAGTCTCCTAATTTTTTTTAAATTACTTAGTCTCTTAACTGAATGATAAATTATACTAACTTTAACGTTTACAAAACAATTACAAAGTATAAAAAGAACATATTAAAGCGCAGTTAACCCCCGAATTCTGTATCATCGGGGCTTGCGATAAATTCGCTTAAGAGTTTGCAAAGAGTCATTAGTATAAGCCTGCAATCGAAGCAAACTTATAAAAGTTATGAACCTCGTATAATAAACTATGAAACTTTCTTATGTTGGGAATACACGAAATTTTCTTCTTGTTTCTTTGTTCATCACGCGTGTTTATTGTTACGGAATGTCCAGTAATTATGTATTTTACTGCTATAGTTGGATAATAAAATCGTGCGCTAATTTCTATTGCTATTATAACTATGGGCGTTTGTTATGTACTTGTTATTAATATTTGTACATTTCGGCTTTTTAGGGTTCCGTAGTCAACAAGGAACCCTTATAGTTTCGGTCTGTCTGTCTGTCTGTCTGTCCGTCTGTCCGTCCGTCCGTCTGTCTGTCCGCGATTTTGCTCAGAGACTGTAGGACCTACAAAGCTGTAATTCGGCATGAATGCACATATTAATGATGCCGACAAAATGGTACATAACGTCGTATCCTAGGAATAAGTGCACCCTGGTCACTATGGCTTTTTATTTTTATTGCAAAATCGAAATCGGCAGATCATTATCTATAACCTTGAGTGTAAAAAATAATAAAAAGTTAATTTTAATAACCAGTAAATTAAGTTTTTAAAAATGCCACATTTGTTAGCTCTTAAATTCCCCGGTGAAAAAAGCAACAAAGGCTTCAGTGGCCGTTTTCTTGGAGTGCGTGAAAGGACGCGCGGGCCGGAGACGAGGCGCTCGCGCCACCCCGCCATTACTCCGCGAACTCGCGTTATGCGTCATTACTCATTGCACTGTTCCTTGTTTAAATTACTTTGTGTAAATTAGACGTTTGCTTTAAATTAAAATGAAACGGAGGAGACAGAAATTAGCTGTGCCTAAAAATGAAGCAGGTTGTGACGAAAAACCGTTAAAGGGGACACACAGTAAGTACATTTTTTTTTACATTCTTAAAAGTAATTACCTGGAAAAAAGACACTATTGCGTCTATGGCCTTTTTCCACGGAATCGTCTCTTAGTACTAATACTAGGGAATCGTTTGCCCTAATGGCTTTTGTGGCCTTTTACTATGTACGAAATTTATTTCTTTAATTTTTCTTTATTTAAACAGTTATTATTGGCAAAATTATTACACGAATTTGCCTTTTATTTATTCACCATTTCGAAAAGTATATAATTGAAAGTTTATAATATTTTGTTATAAATTTTGTTAAAAAGCCGCAGTGAGCTTTGTGGCTTTTTCCGTAGTATAGAAAAATAGTTAAAGGTTGTGTGCTATAGGAATATTCAAATATAAAATAATATTCCACATTATAATTTGAGAATAGGAAAACAGTCCCCGGTGCCTGAAGAAAATGAAAAAAAAAAAGTTTTGTGTTTACTAAAACATTTAGGAAAAGAGCTTTTAGTGTATCGAGAGTGAGTGTATCGAAACCGTTTTTAATACACTATTATTTTTTTTCTTTATTGGACGAACTGTTAGTAACTGAACGTACCCAAAATTTTAAGTACATCTCTTGTGCTGTGCTGTTGATGTATCATCAGTCATCACACTACCAAAAGCGACACGAGGGATGTCGTGTATTGTCTCATTTTAAAAGCATTTGATTTAAAATACAAAATATTGGCGCTATCATGCTAAGCTGATGTTGGAGTAGAATAGGCACCGCTCCGTCATATTGTAACTACTCATATAGCAAAACCAAGAGCCAGCGACTCCAGTCCCCCCCCTTCTACCAGCTAAACAGTTGCTTCTGGAAATGTGAAAAAATTCACAGGAGTAGGAAATATGATGAATTTAAAAGGAAAACTATCACCGCTAAGCAGACGTCATAAATTATTAAGTAATAGTCGATCAACTAAAAAAAATGTATTCGGAGAAGTATAAAGATGACTTAACGTTTAAATTCTTTTAAACGTAACTGAGATGATGTTGTTAGTAGTGTAAAACACGTTATAAATGTACATTAATTACCATTAAAAAAAAAAAAAACTACCTGTACTACGGAACCCTATGTAGCTCGTGGCCCGACACGCACGTGGCCGGTTTTTAATTTTTTATCTCCTAGCTATTTTTACTTCTAAGTCCTGTGCTACTTGTAGTAGTACGGACTTTAAATAATTATATTATTGTGTTTAGTTTCAGTTGATTGATGATGGTAACTTTTCGTGTAAGTAATAAATTGAATTAACATTATTACATTATTTAAGTATACTAATGTTTTCAGAAGGATGGCACATTAATAATAATAATTATTATTTGTAAGCAGACTATATAAACGATGGAAAGTATAGCTCAACGGCTCAATACCAAACACGCACATCATATCAAGTGTCAACATAGCCTATATTAATTAAAACTAAAGTAAATAAACATTCAATAAACACAAAGGACTCGTCGCGCGATGGTTCCCTGTTGGTTCCGCGAGTAAATTGGTTCCTTTCATGTCAATTTCCGGAATGTCTTACATCACAATCGACCAATACGGCGTTTGTTAGCCGACTAATACAACTTGCTTAATTAAATCATCCAAGCCGCTATTGATTTTGCGCACGAACATTTTAAAGCGTTTGGGTATGGAATTGATAAGTAAATAGGGAGATAAAAGACCCAGAACAGTTTCAAAATGTGTTTTATATTAGCCCTAACTATATAATATTCATAATTTCATAATAATAGAATGAAAAACGAAAAACATACTTACATACTTTGGAGTTTTTTTTAATCTATAACTATTTTCAAATTAAGCCTCTTTAAAAATACACGCATAGCTACGAAACGTGTGATGATAGAAGTGAATGATTCTGAATGTAACATCTAAACCTTGATAAGAACTGTTCGCAGAAATTGCATCAGATTACAATTTCCCTGGAAATGTGGAGGAATATAATGTTATTTGAAAGCTTTCCTTCGCTCTCACGCTTCACTAGACAGAAGACATCTCATTTTCTTATTTCAATTATATCACAAAGGCCATCTCGCGGAGATAAGCTATTAGCAGATTCGCAGAGTCATTCGGAACACACATGCGAGAGCAATATTAGTGTATGAGCGTTTCATTACATAAGATATCCTTTCGCTGTTATTTCAATTTTAACGCTCCATTGACTGCAGATGCTAGCGCGCGTCGTCGAGATGGAACAGGACGGACTTATGCTGAGTCGCGCGCGCGAAAGCGGAACGCAGCGTATTTTTCAATAGGGAGACGAAAAATATCGAAAAAAGTTATCGCATCAAAGTCTCCCCACTCGTAAAGGTCTCATTAAAAGTACTTTGGAAGAATTCGCTCCAATTTATAGGGCAGTCGGCGGGAGATCGGTCGGAAGGTAAATAACGACATTCCCTTGTTTAAATGAACTCGCTAACGTGGGGCGTCTGTTGCCAGATAAATTTATTTTCAAAACATCCAGAGTTTACTAAGTTTTAAAATATCGTTTTAATTAACTTCCTTATAAATTGGTGCAATTAATATAGTGTTAGGCAGAATGATCTTAGTTCTGTTTGACTAATAAAGTTTGTAGTGTCTTTCTAATTTTTGATCAAACGTCGCTCTTTGCTTACTTTTCTTGTTGTCAAAGTTATATATATACACAATAATATTATTTACCCTCCGTGTACGAGGTGGGGTATGACATACCCCAGCGGTAAAAAAATTGATACTATTTTTAAACGAAAAAATCGCGAGAGTTGGTTTTCTCAGTACCTGCAAATGAGACGTTGCTGTTTCAATTCCTGCCAAATATTCAGTCCAATGTCTGTCACCTGTGATGTTGAATTTATTTTACTTAAACCAATTCATTAATAGATATCCCACCAAAAACATACCTGTTAAAATGGGGCCAAGTTCCTATCGGCTAATTTTTGCATAAAAAAAAGAGTTGAAATCCAATCCAATGCCAAGTTCAGATGCACTTCATCGTTCATAATCATCTTCATCAACAGCCTGATCCATAACACTTCTAATTTTATCTTCGCAGGTTAATTTAATTATAATATAATTATATTATCTAATTATACAATTAATCTAGTGTTACGTATAGCACGAAAACCTGCCAAGTTCAAATTTAGAAGTATTATGGATCAGGCTATTGATGAAGATGATTACGATCGATGAAGTGCATCTGAACTTGGCATTGGATTGGATTTCAACTCTTTTTTTAAGCCAAAAATTAGGCGACAGGAACTTGGCCCCATTTTAACAGGTATGTTTTTGGTTGGATTTCAATACTTTTTTTCAATAAATCATACTTATTTTTTTCTTTTTGTGCCACACCCGATATAAACAATACTTCCGATAGATGGCGCTAGTGGTAGTTGTTAAACTATCAATAGAAGCCAAATTTTTAAGTAAAGAGTATTTATTTAATAAGCTATACAGTGTGAAATTATACATGAAAATATTTTATACCCCCCCTCACCTCCTCCCACCCTTCTCATCGTATTCTCATTGTATCACTGGTACATAAGAATTTTTATCTATAGTTCGCAGATGAGCCGACTCACGCTTGACCGATTTCTTAAATTTTTCAATTTTTTGTTAATCTACATATAACACACGACCTGCGTGCCAAATTTCATAACGCTAGGACGATTGGAAGTGGCCTCTAAAGTTCGTAGATGAACCGACTCACGCTTGACCGATTTCTTAAATTTCTCTATTTTTTGTTAATCTACATATTATAACACACGATCTGTGTGCCAAATTTCATAACGCTAGGACAATTGGAAGTGGCCTCTTAAAGTTCCTAGATGAACCGACTCACCATTGACCGATTTCTTAAATTTCTCAATTTTTTGTTAATCTACATATAACACACGACCTGTGTGCCAAATTTCATAACGCTAGGCCAATTGGAAGTGGCCTAGAGGTTTTGATTACCGGTCAGTGAGTGAGTGAGTGAGTGCCAAAATTAGCTATTTTACAGGGACACATTTCAGGATCTACCGAAGCTATACCTATGAAATTGGGTATACTGCTTAAGTACTAGTATATAATTACGTAGGTATAATAATTTTTACTTTGAATGCGCAATGGACACTGAGCTACAGGGGGGTCAGAAGTGCGTCGAAACGGTTCGTGTAAACAGTGCACGGCAAGCACGCGGCCTGCTGGAACTCGGCCTGCGCACTTCTGTGCGCTTTGATTTAAATATATTACTTCTTATTTTACGATCACGAGGAACAATTTTCCGGATTTAACTACCTTTTATTGTTGGGGTATAGCAAACCCCACCTAGTACAGCATGGTGAGACTAGTCACCTAGTACAAGGAGGGTTAATAATCCTGAGAAGCTGATCGAGTGAAAAGCACAAAAGTCTAAAATAAAACGCAATGCAAATTCACATCACACACAAAATTGTGTTTCTTGAAATAAACACCTTTATAATATTTTTGTATTCTGCGAACGTAAACGTATAATCTGAAATTGATAAATGCATGTACCTCAAAGGCGTTTCAAGTGGCATATTCTTTTACATGCTATTATTTTTTTATTAGGGCGCGCGAGCAAAAATGTACTTATTTCGCGCTCCGGTGATCTGAGAATGTGTCAGAGTGTGGCGCGTTTCGATATTACGAGGTGCCAGACGTACCCCATCACCTCGGTCACCGACTAGGTACTCAAACGTAGGGTTATATCATAACTTCTGTTTGTGACGTGTTTGGTACACGTCAGATTGTTAAGGCACCTTTAGGCCGGCCGCATACGCACATTTTCCGTATGCGATTTAAGAATTCGTTTCCCGTATTCGGAAATCCGAATGCATGGAATCACTAGAAAATACATTAACTGCCGCGCACGTTTGTTTTCCCCCGTACGGAACGAATTCCGCACGTACGTTTTAAGTGCAAGGCGGCGCGTTCGCGCTTGACAAAACGAGATTTTGCGCTAGTCTCACGGAATTCCGAATAAGGGAAACGAATTCGGAAATCTAATACGGAAAACGTGCGTGTGCGGCCAGCCTTGCGTTGGATGACCATAATTGGAAGCATGATAGTGTAGTTGTCTACAGTATGACCACCTTGGTTAACGAGTAATTACTAAAACGTAGTAGTCATAAGGTCACAGCACACATATCAACTCGGAAAGGGATCGGCACCGTATCGCCTCGAGCCGTTCAATATTGTTTGTATGAAACTCCCTACTGCAACGCACACTAAGCGGAACCGTAACGTAATCGGCTCGCCTCGGAACAGGCTCCGAACCGGGATGCGACGCGTGGTCAACTAGCAGTCAACCCGCTTACGGCTCGTCATCCACCCGCTTACGGCTCGTCGTCCGCGTGCTTACGTCTCTTCGTACTTAAGCTTACGTTTCTTCGTCCACCCTTGCCCCTTTCCCCGAGCCGTAAGCGAGGTGTCGCCTAGCCGTAGCCGAGTTGACGTGCAGGCGCTACTGATACGCTTTGGTTACGTGCATACGTTAGGTTGACGCCTGGTTGACGCCTGGTTGACGGCGAGGCGAAAGGCGATACGGTGACGATCCCTTTCCGAGTTGATAATTATGTGTGCTGTGACTAGGGTTGCAGATGTCCGGTATTTAAGCGTACAGTCCGGTATTTTCGATCCTGTCCGGTAAAAAAAATGGTCATACCGGACAGAACAATGTCCGGTATTTCGAGAAAAGACGGTACTACTGCAGGTACCTAGTTTTAGGTGATTTTAATTTTTAGAAGTTCCTACCTTTATTTTGTTAAGTAAGTTGTAGTTTAATATAATAATCAAACCTTTGTTCAATAAAGGCCTTCTCAAAGTTAGCAAGTCTTGGAGACTACAATTTTATGACTGCAATAACCCCCCCCCCCTACTACCATGCCACCATGATAGCGCAACATTTTATAGTAATATATCGAAGGGTTATATTATGATAGTTTTTGTTTGTGACATGTTTGGGACACGTCAGTTTGTTAAGGTAACCATTTGGTAACCATAATACTTATTTACAGTATGCTTACGTCGATAATGAGTACTAAGCCGAAAACGCAACACAGTGATCGCCTGTCTTTGTCTATAATGGACCAATGTCTGCATCTTAGCAACCTAAAAGCTTATCTTTAAAGCAGCTTAAGCATAATATATTATTCCGATAGTTTACTATTTTATTAAATACACTATTTTTAAATCATAAAATCAGTATGGATTTCACTTTACGACTTTTAACATACGCTTAAAACTCATCATAATTTTTTAAGAGCCTAGTTCCACCGCTGGGCATTGGCAAAGGTTTTCATTTCCTGTCGCAACCGTAGGCATTATTATTATAAGTTAAATTAATTTTAATGGCTGCTAGAATTACTGGAAAAGTTATTAACATGAGCCTAAAAACGTTTGTCAGATAGCTCGAGTATCAAAGGGACATTTAATGACGTGCGTTAGTTTGGCAAGACCACAGAGTAACTTGAGAGCGTTGTGGCGGCTTCACGCCACTCTGATAATAATTATCAATCTCGTTACCGCTGTATTGTATTTTGTAACACATAATGTATACATATAGCTGAAATAAACTGAGTTTAGTATGATGTAGGCTGGTCTTTGTAGGTTTTCTAACTTTTCGTACGGCCGGTGTATGTGGTGAATTTTCGTTCAAGCATAAAGTGTGCTAGTCTTTATGTTTGCATGTCTGTCTTAGACAAAACTGTCTCCAACTGTTTGTCAATTTAACCATCGAAAAACTTGAGTGTGGTTAATTATCAATCTCGTTACCGCTGTATTGTATTATGTAATACATAATGTATATGGCTGAAATAAACGCAGTTTAGAATGATGAAAAGTGTGGCAATCTCTCTGCTCTTCAATTTGTCTGTCTATTACTGTTATATTCTGTTATTTTTATTTTCATACCGGTTTCGATTACGCGGCATTAGAAAAACCCCTAACTTTAAAAATCCGTAATTTGAAACTGTGTTCCTCTGCAAGGTTACTTCTCTTGACAAATTAACCCTTCGATCGCGGATTCTTGGAAATGCTATTGTATTCTATTGTTGTCGCGACCACCGGTGCCCGTATGGGGCTTGATGAGTTAATTAAAAAACCTGGGAAGTATTTTTCTTTGATAATAATATGAATAGAATGTAGAGGTTACTTGTTATAGTCGTGTATATTACGTCTTAATACTATTAGCCTAGTTTAATCCTAAAAAAACCTTCCCTAAAGTAGTATAAATTTACGCGGGCCAAGCTAGTAATAAGTATAAATCACAGCATATACAACAACTATTGCATAATGAAAACTCTCACATAATTCTAATCCCATTGGAAATCCTAAAACAAACGTTAATATTCATGAAACAAATATTTGTTAATGGCGGAATTCGAACCGCGAAATTATTTCAGTGATAGACTGTAAATAGATTTTCGGAAAACTAATTTATGTTTATTCAATTTTTACGGAATTATATAATATTATGATTGCCAATTATTCAAATGAGTTTACATTTTAATATAATTTAGTTCAATAATATTATTATGAGAGTGTACTACGTAGCTACTATGTAGGTATTAGCTTTACAAAGGCAAACATAAAGAATATCGGCTAGAAAAATATTATCTTTGCGTTTTCTATGGTCAACACATAAAAAAATAGGCCTTTGCATCCGTTGTGGATGATTTATACGGTACTTTCAGAGCGAAGTAACCACTCCTCAAATACTGGCAGTGCCTTGGACAATATTTTTAAATGACCGTATGGTTGCCCAAGCACATACGGCATTCTCGCAACATAGTCGGCCTAGTCCAGAGGAAAGAACTAGTCAATACGTCTGGGACTAACTATGTGCGGGTTTCCTCATGATGTTTTCCTTCACCGTAGTAGTGTCCGTATTATGTACTTGAGATCAGAAAATGTTTCATTGGTACACGCCTCCACCCGGGATCGAACCTGCACCCTCTACGAGTGCGAAACAAAGGTCTACCCATTAGGCCACGGACGCTTAGCCACGGACGCCCACGGTCAATACATAATAAACGTACATTTTCGCATAAAAAAATTATGGTAATTTACCTCTGTATTATATCACTTTAGCTACTAATATTAAAAATGCAAAAGTGTGTATTGTATCCACATCGCTAAACATATTTTGATAAAATAAACGGTTTTATGTGCAGGTATTTTGAGACACAGGATTTGTTGAAACACAGTCTTTACCACGGAAAAAGTGCTAGAGAAATGGAATCATCGGTAGATGACGGACCTAGGTTATTTGGTCGGGTTATGTCACGCCCTGCTGACTGATCACGACTAACATTGAGTTGATATTTATTAGGCAACCAAATTATGTAGGTTATCAATCTACATATACTCCAATTTCTTTTTCCGCGATAAACAAGTTTCTGCGCCAGCCTACAGTAAACATTTACCCTCTTACTAATAAAAACTTCTTAAACATGCGTTCAACGTATGAATAGTTAAACAGGAGTTTTTAAGTTACACACACGTTACACAGAGTCTATACAGAGAAATTAGTATGGAAACGACAGCATCGTTATACAGGCCTTATGTCAAAAAATTATTATTAGTAGAAAAAATCTTATGCACCCTCTACTTAGTAGTAACTTTTTATTAGTAAGAGGGCTAGTAGATATATCTGCGTATTTTAAAACCGAACTACTGCAATATTTCCATCTAAATTTGACGGGTTCCTGACTCACCTTGCTTGTTGGGTGCGCGACCAAGCGTGAAAAGTTCGACCGATGTCCCCAGTATTATGTTCCAATTCGAATCGAACTACATCATACCGTTATTACATTTCTTATGTAATGCGGTATGTATGTCTCGAATATAACTTTGTACTTACAAGGTAGGCGATTGTTTTATAGACAACAACAGTTTTAGTATACTGTATAATACAGTACCTACATGTGAAGTTTTGCCTTTTTTTTAATTTTAATGTCCGCCCATCTAATATGTTTTCCATTTCATTTATTTTACTATAAAAGCCTCTCACATACTTTATCCAACATAATACGTTATACAGATAAATCGATAGTAACGGATAAGTAAGGTGTTAAATTTATAGGCTCTACCTATCAGGTATTATTCGCATTATCAATAAGTACCCTAAAACACTCAAGGTTTTATTTTCCCTTATCTTAACTTCAATTGGGATCGTATTTTACGTACTCAGGTCCTAAAAGATTTACGCGTACGATAAATTTAACTAGAGAGCTTACAGACATAAACTTTCATTAGATATTTAAACTTTAAATGTACTTAGAAGATAAGATATTTATTATTACTGAAATCTCCTTTTAACGTATTTGAATGTTCTTTTGTTACAAAGTAATATTTTCAGAACATTTTAAAGGTATAAAGGTAACTTTTGTAATTAGTTTTAGCTCACATTGACGTTTTTCATTATAAAGTTAAGTTCAGTAACACAAAATATAGCAAATTCATATAAATTTAATGTTTATCAATATGTAATGCACTAAACGCATTAACATGGTCAATAGAAGAAATTCCGCTCAATCCTCGCGATGCAATAAAAATCCACGCTTCACAAATATAAAGAAAAAACTCCAATAAACCAGCGAAGAGCAACCGTTAAAAACGATTTGTTTAATTCTCCTCTCGCTATGTAAATATTGGATCTCGATTCCGTCTAGGTTTTGCAGCAAACATTGAAATTCAAGTTAGGAATTCGGGGCGTATTCAAGTTTTTAGTTGGAACCTACTAGCGAGTATTCCCAATCACGGCGCGCCGACTCGCAGATTGATATTTGATCCCGACATCCCCGATCCTCGCCCGGGGCGAGATACGGAACCTTTTTGTGATTGTACATCAAAATATTACCTTTTCAAAGGTTGCGATACATTTAAATAACCATTCTAGAACGCGCCAATGTGTTTTAATATTGAATTTTTCTAAACATTTGCATGTCAATCGCGCGTTTGTAAGAGACGTTGTACAAAATAACATTGTGTCCCATGGATATTATTTACATAATAATATGTGGACTTGAAGTAGATATTTTAGAGGGATTTAATAACAATTTTTTTTCCTGTCTACTTTTTTATTATGTTTTTCCAAGGCAAAACAACTTAAGTTGATGATTTTTAAGGCTAAGGAAGATAATTAGATTGAATAATTTGAAGCTTAGAATGTTTACCTCGTTCTTGGCAGTGATTAAATTCTTCGCGTAATCCTTACCTGTAACAAAATTATAAGAAATTATTAATAAAATTCCTGGCAAAAAATATTTTCGTGAACAAAATTTTGCCTTCTTAATTCTAAAGTGGTTAAAATTAATGCCTGTTTGAAGAAAACGTGTAATTTGATGGAAAAATTGCAACAATCAAGCTATGCTTTATGACAGTAGAGCTTTTCTGACAATCTTTCTAAATAATTTGGTAATCTTTAATGTATTATAACTATTAAAATGCAGGCTAAAAAGATTTATAATAAACTGCATTTTGAAGCGTAAAAAAATATATGCACAAACAAGCCAACTTGAATCAGACTTAAGAACCGTAAAATTAATCTTAAAAGTGAATGTAGAGATAATTTTATACTTTGAAATAAGTTATGACTGACTCAACTCCTTTGATTAGTATCGTGAAAAACTTAGTGGACGAAGAAGTCTTTGAAATACTTTAATGACTTTATCTAAATGTGTTTCTGCTTCAGGTATAGATGGAGTCGGAGTTGAGAAAATTGGCCCTCAATTTATTACATTTCTTTAATAATTTTATACTATATCTTGTGAAATTAAATATATATGTAATTTTCTTTTGTGAAATTATAATTTTATTAAAATATCCAAGTTGTAAAAATGCATAACAATCTATTGCATATCTTTTGTAGCCATAGCATGGCCACCAGTAGAAATGCGAAATTATAGACAAACTGTGGAGATAAACTTATGGTGCCGTTCCGATTTTTTTTCATTCCGAAAAATTCAATTAAAATGCCACTTTATGACAGACTATAGTCCTAAAAATTCAAATAAAATCCTACTTTATGACATATACTATAGTATGTCATAAAGTGGCATTTTAATTGAATTTTTGTCGGTCGCGATTAGCCGCGGTAAAGATCGGAACGGCACCTTAAGTTTATGTCCACAGTTTGTCTATACTTTCGCATTTATACTGGTCGCCGTGCTAGGGCTTCTGGTAATTATATAGATACTGTATAATGTATTTAAGTATGCGCTTTAGTAAAATGAACACGTAGCTTTTACAAGAAAATTACATCCACTTATTGTTATTTGTGTCGGATCGTTGAGACTTTTTGCTTTCTCCAATTTAAGTTTTTTAGACGAAGTACTTTTTAAAAGTTTCCTTTTTTATTACGCTTTTATTGAATACTGCTATAACGACCTGAAGAAGTTCAAAAAGTATCTCAACAAACTCCACGTGTAAATTTTTAAATATGAACAAGGAAAATAAGTATTTTTCGTAATTACCTGTCCAAACTTTTCTTTGTATATTTATTTATATGTCATTATAAAAGCTGCATCAAAATCTTGAATTGTTACAACATACTACTGAAAACTCAAATATACATTTCAACATAATAATTATCCGTCGGATATGTATTCGATAAACAATTTCATACGCAAAGGTTAGTAAGGAAATAAATGAAAACGCACTTTATTGGCAGATACGGCTCAATACTCATTAAACTCTGTTTATTTTGGCGTCCATCCGCAGCCAACCCGTTTCGTGCTCCGTCAACCATAGTTTAAATATACCTGTTTGTCATTCTCTTTTATTAAAAAGTAGTGCAGCCGTGTATCAAAAATGTACATTGTCCGGTCAATATTTGTAATGACCAGAATAGCCTCGCGTGCGACCGTATCGGTTATTGGATCTGTACTTTCGGAGCGTGTCTCAATCGTTAATTGTCATGCAACACGCCCGTACAAAGTTCACGTAGACTATTATTTGAATTCTTTGTTGTTTGTTATCATCAACATAATATCTTTTTGGGCCCTCCGCGTTGGCCATGATGGATTGCCGCTATGATTGTGATGATGTCTATAGAATTTACAATCGATTTATAGTTATCTATATTAATATCCATACTAATATAATCCATGCTAATATTATAATAAATGCGAAAGTGTGTCTGTCTGTCTGTCAGTCTGTCTGTTACCTCTTCACGCCAAACTACTAAAGCGATTTTGCTGAAATTTGGCATGGAGATACTTTGAGTCCCGGGAAAGGACATAGGACACTTTTTATCCCGGAAAATGTACGGTTCCCGCACAATAAACAAAATATATTGGCACAACGGAGTTGCGGGCGTTCGTAACTCTTTACGCAGTTCGTAATCACTTGTATTGGTCCATCACAGACCCAAGTGCATTAGGATTTAGGCCTGTTTCGTATATAGTAAGGTAACTTTTGTATTGCTTTCAGAGTAAAACCCTAATACATGGCAATCACAATAAATCATATATTAAGAGCTATAACGCGCCCATTTAAAAACATCACACAATAATGTTTAGTTAATATTTAAATGTTTCATATCATTTGGCACGATAAACATTCGGAACGGGTAAAATTATCCGCACGCGGTTACAGCAATTAAATCCCATCACAGCAGAAACAACAAAATATCGGCACTTAGCGCTATTCACGTGTTTATACACGTTGTAACGTATTATTGCCACTGCCGACAAATTGTTTTGTAACTTGTCAAAACGCTTTAATATGGCACGATAAGGGGTATGCTTTTTGTTTAGTTTTTATACTTCTGGCAGCACTTTAAATTTTTTAAAAAACCTTTTTTATTTGTTCGTATTAGAGTATATATAAGTTAGTTCACACAGAGACGGTAATTGTAGCGTTAAATAGTAAGACACTACGTGATATTTTGATTTGCATCGTTAGAACTTAGATTTAGGTGTAAACTAACCTTTGGTACGTTAGACATTAGTTGAGCCATAACATATCTGTCATAAACTCATAATTATGTGTCCTATGATGTACATAACTATGGTTTTATTAGGGTTCCGTACCCAAAGGGTAAAAACGGGACCCTATTACTAAGACTTCAATGTTTGTCTATCCGTCTGTCTGTCCGTCTGTCTGTCGGTCTCCAGGCTGTATCTCAAGAACTGCTATAGCTAGACTTCTGAAATTTTCACAGATTGTGTATATTTGTTGCCGCTATAACAGAAAATACTAAAAACAAAATAAATTAAATATTTAAAGGGGGCTCCCATACAATAAACGTAATTTTTTTGCTATTTTTTGCTCGATATCAATAATGGCACTAGGTAGGCACTTGAAATGTTCACAAAATACTCAGTTATATTTATAATTTAATAATCAATTATAAAATTTAAATAAAATAAATAACAAAGGGGGGCTCCCATACACAAAACCACATTTTTCACCTATTTTTGTTCTATAATGGTACGGAACCCTTCGTGCGCGAGTCCAACTCGCACTTGGCCTGTAGACACAGATCCGATTTGGTAACTTCTAGAAATTTAACCCAACAAAAATATAATATGTTTAAAAAGAAGCTATTTTAATCTTTTAGAACTACCTTTATTGCGAAAGTAATTCGAAGTGGACTCATCGTTAGAGAGTGGCTTATCATCGCTCATGCAAGCTCGTACGTGTGTTTATGTTTAATTAACTTTTTACAACTGGATGGCGTGCTGGGTCTATGTTAATTCGTTTCGTTCACACTATTCGACGGCAACAGGGTTGACACTGGAATTGCTTTTATTGAAATAAGTGCATTGTTTTGCCCTTTTAAAATTATGTTACTGTCTTTATGAACGTGCCTTCTGTTTATTTAAGTATCTAAAATATTTTTTATGTTTTACTCTTTTTAAGTAACCATAAAAATACTACAGATATAATAAAGCGTTGTTGTTTAAAGGATTGCGTAATTTTGTGGATGGAAAACTGCTAGACATAAGTCCAGTAATACGTAGATAACTACGTATTATTATTTACGTATTAATTATGTTTAGCACTTAATACGCGAGCGAAAAACTTTGGATCCCTTTTGACGAAAAATGCGGAAACGTAGGTGATTGAAATTTTGCTCAGTAATAGCTTATATGGTGAAGGAGTGCATCGAGCTAATATTATTTTGAAATTATGCTTTCATCATACATTTTTTTTTAACAAATAAAACATTACACACACTACAACACACACACTAGGAGATTTTGATTGACAAGCCTATACACACGAATTGTACTTTTTTATTTATGTTTGAAGTGTGTTGTCAAATTAAAAATAGATTTAGTTTCTTTTATTAATCTAAAACTGTTGCAGGAATTATGTCTAAAAAATAATAAAGTCAATACTTTGACAATATAATGTCAATGAATTTTGAAACTTATAATTTGATATTTTTTTGAAGTCGAATTTTGACCATTGGGTGATCTCTAGTTATAATTTATTACGTAATTGTAGCATAGATACACATTGACAGACAAATAAGAAATAGAAGTTAAAATACTGATAAATACAAAAAAATTGTATAGTCAGATCTGGTAAGTTTTCTGCACAATCTACTGCAAGTTGCAAAAGAATAGCTATTTAATACTAGTTTTTTATTACCTTCATGAAAATAAAATTTTCATTGCCCTATTAGTTGGTCTAATTAAACTAGGCAGTCATGGCGTGCAGACTTCGGCCGCTAAATTATTGTGACAATGCATCAATTAACCACGTTTAAGTGCCCTACAAAACAGGGAATCGAAGCCTCAAAACGCCATTGTATTACAACTATTCGGTTATTCTATACAATAACCGGTCAAATCTAGTATGCGACAAGTAGTGATGTAGAACTCTTTTGTTTAATATTTAAAATAAATGCAGCATGAGTAAAACGTTAATTACAATTTAGAGGATGTTCATGGCAACATTTTTTGCAAAGCTGTTTATTTTACCGTTTAAATATTCTACTTGTTTTCCCGAGACTAGATTCTTAGTTTTATCTAAATCAGGTAAAAATTATATTATTCAAATAAAGAAGTGATACATGTTAATAGAAATCAGTTACGAAAAAATCAAAGCCCAAGTATATATTTTGTCACTAACCTTATCATGTTATTCAAAAAGCCTTGCATTTTTACACAGGTGAACAATGAACATCGTGAAGGATAAAAATAAACGTGTGCTGTTAAATAGAAAAGTAGAAGAGCCTCCAACCCAAGGGAGCAGTTATTGACTTATAGCTGTAGGCAACGGATATTATTATTTAGAGAAAATATTTAAAGGAAATGACATCGATGTAACTAGAATGTCGTCGAGCTTCGGGAAAGTACGATAACAATATTACACGAGTTTAAACGAGGTACATTGCTGATCTTGGGAGAAAATGAAAAGTTAACTGCTAGTCTGAACGAGTAATTTAAATATTTTAGATCAATACCGTCGCCATATTTAAACGATAGTTTTTATGAAAGCAGTAGAAGTTACATTTCCGAAAAATATGGTGTAAAGTTGATTGTCATATTAATATTGTGTATAAAGAAAAAACTCAAAAACTGCAGACGTATAATAAGATGTGCATCGATGCAGTAGGTTTTACGCTGTATTATCACAGTTTTATTTCATGCATAATTTTATTCACCAAGGTCTCTTCTATTTCACATTTATCACGTGTCTGTAACTTTACGAGCAGCGGGGATATTTTATCACTGATAAATTTTAAATATAAACACCGTGCGAGGCACTTAATCCTACCCAAGTCATGTAACAATTTCCTCAGCAATAAGCAAGTTTTTATTACACTACCCGCGTTTTATGTACCGATGTTAAAGCCACAACATTAATCCGTGTTAAATGATCTGACGCCAAAACTAAGACCCGAGGTACTGTGAAAAACACGTATGTTACTTTTAAACAAAAATCACCTTTGACGTACGGGGTTAAAGTCGGGAATAGCGGGATAGGCGTACAGCTAATCACATGGGCTTTCGCTACAAAATTTAGTGTATTAACGGATACATTGTAAAGTCTTTGACCCTATATGATCGAGGGTCAATTAAGGTCCTAGGAGATAATATGCATAGTAATAAATTTTCAACCTAATTTAAAAATTACCTTACCTCCTCACCATACTAATCGTGTATCTTAAAATGCCGTTTATACCGATGATGCAAAAGCCTTTGATAAAATTTCTCATAGAATACTTATTAAAAAATTGACTTATTTTGGTATTCATGGTGATCTCTTGCGATGGATGGAGTCCTACTTGCGTAATAGAAGCCAAGCAATTAAAGGATATACTTATAATTTTGTTCCTATCACTTCAGGGGATCCCTAGGGATCTCATCTCGGCCCATTGATGTTTAATATTTTCATTAATGACGGGGTAAGCTGCTTTAAGCACTCAAGAGTTCTTTTATATGCTGACGACAATTTTTTTTGTATAGTTCGAACTATAAGTGACTGCATTAACATGCAAAAGGATTTAGATAAATTATGTGATTATTGTAGTAAAAATAAATTACATCTTAATGTTGATAAATGTCAAACTATATCCTTTTCTAGGAAAAATAATTCATCATTGTTTAATTATTCACTGTTTGGTAAAACCCTAAAGCGTGTCGATGAAGTCAAAGATCTCGGACTAATTCTGGACCGTGAATTAACTTTCGCAAATCATATAAGTTATATTTGTAACAAGTCATTCAAAACTCTTGGTTTCTTATTATTTCGACAGGCTTACGATTTTAAACAACCAACAACATACACTATACTTTATAACTCGCTTCTCAGATCAGTGCTTGAGTATGCGTCAACTGTTTGGAATCCCTTTTATTTTAAATATATTGATATGTTAAAAAAAATACAAAATACATTTCTAAAAAGATTGCAATACAAGTTAACAAATATTAACAAAACCAAAATATTGTTCTTAGATAAGCGGAGAGGTTTAAAAGATGAAATACTCTTATACAAAATTATCCACAACATGATATGAGTTCTCCATACCTCCAAGGTCAAATTCTATTTAGGTGCCCGTCCTGTACCCGTAATAACTCAATATTTGATACAACTTTGTGCAGATCAAACTATGCTAAGAATCGCCTTAACCCGTCGATCGTGGAAAAACGAGACACAACTTATCCATTGTTATCGCGGCCGCATGTGGCCGCTTGGGGCTTGATGAATTAATGTGAGAGCGTGTGAAAAACCTAATCTTAATTTTAATGAAATTAAAATTTAAAACATTTGCTGCCACAATCAAATAAATATAGACGTTTTCTTGAAATGTATATTTTTGTTTCAAACACAATTGAATAAAATTTGGTGATTTTTACATAAGAAATGATTGTCAGTCGTTAAAATAACCCACTGCTAATTTCTTGTGTCACAAATTGTTCCATATTACTGTAATATCTATTTGTGAAAACTTTATTGGCTCATATGTGCTACTTTACTATTTATTATTGTTATGTGTTAAAATGCTGTTTGTTTTCCAATAAATAAATAAAATATAAAGGCATAATAGTAAGTCTCTTAAAATGTAAGTCTCTTACAAGGTAAGCATGTACTTTCCAACACCACAGAATGAAAAAACTATGGAACTCTAAAAACGCAACCTAGAATTGCGTTTATAATACTAATAATAATAATAGTGTTATAAACGAAATTCAAAAACATATTTCAAAACACGGGATGTACATAAGGTTCATGCACAAGAATTATGAGAATTTGGTTCACAACACTACGGTTTTGTCTTTTAAAATTATTACATTCGTTTTGTATTCATAAATTGCAACTGATTCAATAGAACATGTAGTGCACGTTGTTTCATAGCCCCGCAGAAAATTGCATTTGGCCGGTATCTTACGGAGACAACGGAGATAAGTAGAAATAAAACCGAAATACGTTTGTTCTCTCATTGAACTATGACGGGAATTGTTTTATTCTTTGCGGATCTCTTTATTGCTCAAAAGCCCACCTGATGTTATACCCTTATAGACTTTGTGCGATTGTTTGTTTTCGATATCTGTAATATCGTGAAAGCCTTTGGTTATTTTGCTGGGAATTTAGTTCCACGTGGGAAGCTCTTTTTGAAACGCTTATTTGCGAAAAGTGGTATGAAGAGTGTTTTATATTTCTGAGGACTAAATTTACTGTGTCTATCCAAACAGTTTAACCTTCTTGGGAATTTCGGATATTTACAGCATTATATTCTTATCACGTCGTCACATTTAACTATTAGAATATTTAATCTTTATGTGAGGCCCTGTTTACATTGATTTTTATTAAGATTTATACATACTTTTTTCTACATGTACTGTGCCAATGCACGGTACAACTCCTATAATTATTGTTTTCAAACAGAACTGGTACAATATAACAATACATTATAAATCGTCGCTGCATCCTCGAGACTTTATAATTAACATGGTAGTCCGCCCCTAGCTTCCGGCATCGAATACTTTTCAGAGCTTCCTGAAAAAATAAAATAGGTGGCGTGGCAATGGCGCCATTTCCGGGGCGGGATTTTTACCCCACCACCACCGGTTTCTCCCCACCAGTTTACCTCGGAGGTTCACTTTTAAGTGAATATAAGTTCATGGTAATTTTAAATATCAAGGGTAAGCGAAAACTCCGTAAATCGGAGGAAGAAATGAGGAGGATTCGTTGCTTGGAACGTCGTTTGAAAAAATGAATGGATCGGAAGTTGGTGAAGAAGGTTGGTCACTTATTTTTTCAGATCTGTTTTTTTGTACAGTTTATTTTTAGGATGTTAATTGGAATTCATCCTGAATATTATATAATAAAATAGAATATGGGCAATCTTTCGAAAATATCATAAACTGGAAAACTAAATAACATAAAATAAAAACAAAATATGTACGAGTATGTTTAGAGAGTCATGATGCGATCATGGCCACACATACTCTTTTCAAAGGTATGTTTAGAGAGTCATGATGCGATCATGGCCACACATACTCTTTTCAAAGATATATTTAAAGAGTCTTGATGCGATCTTGACCATATATATCAATTGGCTACCCCTTTTTAGGGGCTGATGAAAGTTTTATTGTTCAGTCTTTCAGACTGATAGTGAATGCGAGTATTTAATTTCATCCGTACGGAGTGTTCGATCCGTTGTGCATATACCTTTTGAGCTGATGCAACCGGAAGTGATTTAATTAACATGACGCTCTACCGGAGCTACTAAATAATAATTTATTTGTCTCGACCTCTCAAGGTGACAGACTCAGTGCCCAATGCGGTCGAACCTATCCCATCTTTATCAAATGATATTTTAGAAGCTTTGGGTCCTTTGAAAAACAATGTAGAGGTTTTTGGCGCCGAAGATTAGGGATAAGATCTCTGAACGTTGGGGACCAATTTGTTGTGGACTCCTAAGTAAGGAGTGTATGTAAAAATGAATGGAAAACATCCATATACCTGAAAATTTAACCCTATTAAAAGCTCCAGTTCTTAATCCGGAACTAGCTTGAGTTTTAACTGATTCAGTTTAAAATAGACAAACGATTAGAAAAAAGCACAATTATTTTGGGCAGTGTATTGCGGCGATTGCTACTAAAATGGCAGAACGTCTGGATCTACAGATTAAGTTTAAAAAGTCTTATGATCCACAACAACCTTCTACATCGTAATATCAGCATAATCAACCGCTGCCTAACAGGCCGGTAAACTCTCGGGGCCCACCCAAATAAGAGGCAGAAAGAGTGGGCCCAGGAATACGGAACCAGCTCAGACGCACAAACGGCCACACACTACGACGACGCACACCGATCGGAACGAGCCATACGGATAGAACCACAGGAATTAGAGGTAACTGCTTTAGCAAAACTGCCACATAATTGTAATAACTGGAAAGTTATCACTAACGATCCTATCGTTCTCGAATATGTATCTGGATATATATAATTCCTTTTTCTCATTGAAGTCTACGAGCCACATCAATCTAATTTGGCCAATGAAATAGTAATTCACATGAATAATGAAATCACTAGATTATTACAATTAGGCGCTATTGCTGAATGTCAGGATGTTCCTGGACAATTTATTTCTATAATCTTTCTCATTCCTAAGGATGATGGAAGTTACAGATTTATTCAGAATTTTAAAAAGCTAAATTTATTTATAAAAACTAGTCCCTTAAAATGGAGGATTTTACCACTGCTATCAAGTTAGTATCGAAACTAGACGTTACAAATATTGATTTAAAGCTTATTTTTGTATTCCCATACACAAATCAAGCAGAAAGTTTTTGAGATTTAAATTTATTGACCTAAGAATTTCAATACTTGCCCTTTGGTCACTGCAGATTTATTTCTGTGTTCTGCACCATTCGTGTTTACAAATATTATGAAACCTGTCATAACTAACTTAAGAAACCGGGGTAGTATACTATTTAGATGACATATTATGTGTAGACAATTTTCACAATTATTTCTGCAGTGATAACGTTAATGAACTTATAATTAAAAAAAAATGTCTTTGTAATCAATGAACAGAAAAGTGACATTTCTGAGTACAAGAAAAAGATTTTTAGGTTTCAAAATAAATACAGCTAAAATGACTTTGGAATTAGGTACTTTTTAAGGTTAATTAATACATAAAATTTTAAGCTTAATTAGTATAAAAAAATATATATACAATATAAATTCGATATTTATTAGAGACTGCAAAGTTTTTAGGCCTACTGACTTATTATGGTTGACGGATTATGGATAACTAAGTATACAAGTATTCAGGAAGCGGTTTAGAAGAGAGAAATTGTTAGAACATCAAATAATAATTATTACTATAATGATAAAGTAATGTCATTAATACCAGTTTTGAAGTAAGACTTTTTTGGTGGCAAAACAATATGACTTATATTGACTACTTTCAAACATCTTCACTGTGAGCAATATTATATTGAAATATTCTCGGATTCTTCCCTCACAGGATGGGGAATAGCTTGCGATGGGGAAACATCAAATGAGTTTTGGAACGAAGAAGAGTCAATGTGTTATATTAATTTATAAAAGTTACGGGCAGCCTTAAAATGATTAAAAATAAAAATATTTCGCAAATTCCTTGTATAATAAAGAAATTCTCTTGAGAATTGATAATAATATGGACTGCAATCTCCTACATCAACAGAATGGGAGGAGTATAGTATGAACATCTTAATGATGAAGCACAGCTATTTTTAAAATGGCTAATGGTGTGGTAGCTCATTTTTTTTTATTTTTGCATCATATATCAATTCTAAAGAGAAAATTGACGTAGACAGGGAGTTAAGATGCAGTAATATAGATGCTAAATGGAGTTTGTCCATTGAAGTCTGCCACAAGTTTACTGACAAATTTGGTCTTCCAGACATTGATTTATTTGCCTCCCATATTAATGCCAAATGCTATAAGTATGTTTCTTGGAAAAGACATCCTAACACATAGAATATTGACACCTTTACAATAAATAACTGGAGTAGTTACTTCTACTGTTTTCCCCCATTTTCTTTAATATTAAAATTTTTAAATTTGTCCAGCCTTCCTACTTACAAAAAACACAATCACTTAGAAATAGAGATAAAGCTGATAGACTAATATTGACAAAAAAAAGGCACTCGACAGTTTTCGACACATTGCACAGTGCACTCGTCATGCCTCTACATCGGCGGATTGTCGTGGCGGCATTTCCACTGAGACCATGAATAGAGTCATAGGGTGGTCAGGTAGATCTCTCGTTGTTGATAAATTCTATAATAGACCTCTTTTACCTATGTTTTACCTATAAATGTTAAATGCTTTTGCTAATACAATTTTGACCAACTAATTACTATTAGTTAACAGTTAATACTATTATAAAATATACATCTCAGACTTAAGTTAAGTATATCATAGAGAAATTATTTTCCTTAGTGTATGGTTCTATACACTATTATATTTAGGTATAAATAATTAATATAAAAATTTTGATTTCTACAGTATAATATACCTATATTTAATATTACAGTATTAAAGATTTGAATGACGATTTTCCATAAGAACTCTGAACATCTACCATGTTAATTATAAAGTCTCGAGGATGCAGTGACGATTTATAATTAATGGTTAAACAAACTTACCTTAAGTGAAGTTTGACCATAATTATGAGAGTCACTGCATCCGAAGAGACTTTATTACCCTCCCACCCAAAAACCCTAAAATGTCTTTGGAAAATCGTAATTTATTTAATTGTACCTTCTCTAAAAAGAATGAGGACCGATCTGCAGTGAACCTCCGAGGTAAACTGGTAGGGAGAAACCGGTGGTGGTGGGGTAAAAATCCCTCCCCGGAAATGGCGCCATTGCCGCGCCACCTATTTTATTTTTTCAGGAAGCTCTGAAAAGTGTTCGATGCCGGAGGCTAGGGGCGGACTACCATGTTAACTATAAAGTCTCTTCGGATGCAGCGACTCTCATAATTATGGTCAAACTTCACTTAAGGTAAGTTTGTTTAACCATTAAATATTTTATTTTATAACGTCTTGACAAAAACACACCGATCTTTTAAATCTAAGTTATCGAATAGAATCTTAGACCTTTAACAAAAAAACCTTACTTAAAAATCGTAAAATTTAGTATCCAAGAAAGTATCGTACGTTCCAGCGTATAGTCCTTCAATATGTGGAGAATATTTTAAAGCCGTCTCGGTCGAGGCGGGGCTCAATATATCCGGGAACGTTCGCGAAAACAAAACGGATCAGTTTGTATCTCATGAGCACAGAGCTCAGCTGTTGACGGACGCTGATGTATGTTCGCTAGATGTGACTTTTTGAAAAATATTTCATCAAAAAACACTTATTCCACTTTATCATTATACATTTTTTTAAAATTCTGATGTTTTACACGATTTCGATAAAATCATTCTCAGTTCTATACTCATCATCTATACTCAGGTTTCTCATTGGCTCTTCAATGTTACTGCATGACTTGTTTTTTAGTAAAGACTTACTAAAAAACAAGTCATGCAGTAACATTGACTTCATTTTAACTTGTTATTGAGACTAAAGTGTAATTATATTTATAAATAATTTAATGCGTCTTAGAATACGGTTACACGGTCAGTCTGGCATCAGTTCAGTCCATCAGTCTGATCCAGACTGACGGGAGAGTGATCGTGTTACCGTTTGATTGACGGACTGATCATTTTTTTATTATGTACTCTCCGGTTATCATTCTGCCGTCAGTCTCAGACCAATGGACTGAACTGATGCCAGACTGACCGTGTAACCGTATTCTAAGACGCATTAAATTATTTATAAATATAATTACACTTTAGTCTCAATAACAAGTTAAAATGAAGTCAACGAAAAGTATTATTTTTCATAGAATATACACTTGAAATGAAGGAAGCTAAAACTTTGTTCTTTGCAGTTAAAGTTCAGAGTAGTTTTCACACCTGGGGTCAGGTGAATAAAGTGGAATCAGGTATCTGTTAATCTAAAGGATGGAACCTTATGTATGGCACAATTTTGTAAAGAGGATAATGCTTGAGGATAATTTAGTTCCTAAGTTCATAAGTAAAGGTAAGGGTTAATTCAGACCGCGACGCGTAGATGCATTTCTAAATTTGTATGGATTTGACAGATTTGCAAGACGTCTCACGCAATTGAAATCTTTAAATTCAGTACAAATTTAGAAATGAATCTACGCGTCGCGTTGCGGTCTGAACTGAGAGGTGCGTGTTTCGCACATTTTATATTGCAGAAAAACTTGTCGCAAAATTTAAAGAAGTATAAAAATGCTGGAATCGTGTCACGAGTAATTCTGTAATAAAATATGCATTATTATCCTGCATATTATGTCATACATATTCATCGCGCTGAAATTATTTAGACATTTAAAGCGGACCCGAATAATCACGTACAAGTTACAGAGGTCACGTTAAATGTGAAACATGTATTCAGTAGTGTCAGATTTAATTTTCGAATATCAAATTCACGCTGTCACATCTAGCGTGAAGTAATTCACAAAGAGTTGTATCCAGCGAGGCGCAAGAGGAACTATATGAGCACCTTATTTTTCGCACATTACACTTTGCAATTGTTCCAAATATGTTATAAACGTCATCATAAACGTGAGCGTTCAAACTTGTTCGGACGCTGTTTTATTTTGAAACTTTTCGCTCGAAACAGACACATTTGAATGTGTCTCGTCTAGTTTTGTTTGTCTCATTCGTTTGGCGCGTTATTCGTTATAACGTTGTGCATAAGAATTTTAATGTTGCTAGATTCATTTTATCAAAACGACGCAGTTACATTGTATCGTAGGAACAACGTAAAAATTTGTTAATAGTTTAATACCTTCACAGCAAAGTTACACAAATGTTTCAATTTATGTTATACAAAACGGTCGCTTCGATACCTAAAGTCCTTAAGCTCCTAAAGTTACAAATCATTGCGTAATATGCGAAAATGAATTTAGACATTAAGCAAATCCGAGCATCGAAACCCCATTAATATTTCCAGTACGTTTGTCTCCATTGATTCGGCCTTTGTAACGCAAAGACATAAAAGCGGTTCGTACCTTCGGGACGTAAATGAAGGAAGCCTTTGATAGCTGTCACAGACGATTACGAACGGTAATTTCTATTTACGCAACGAGGCACCGTCTAACATACGGGTTTAAGAGTTAGATCGAGTCCAATCTCGGCGGATAAGGCGGTTAAGCTCACTCGCTACAGATAATCTCGCAAGAATCGTACTACTAATAGTTTGAGGATTTGTTTTCAAAGATACTAAAGTTTTATCTCGAGTAATCATACGTTATGTTACATAGTTTGAAATCGTGTCGGATTGAAAATAATATTTATGTCGAATCGTAAAAATCGTTGGTTGAGTTCGGTGATTGTGTTGCAAATTTTAACCGACTTCCAAAAAGGAGGAGGTTATATGTTCCCATTTTCACAAAAGTGGTGATCTGATGATGGGATCCATGAGTAATCGAGGGAACTCCTCAAAATTTATGTGGAAACATATGGTGATTTTGGTTTTATGAGAAGTATCCTAAGTATATGCTACCAAAACGAAAGATTTTGCTCCAAGGTATACTATGGTTCCGAAGATACTAAGAGAACTCCGGATTCCTTATAGATACAAGTTTGGGGGTTTAGGCGCTGTTTTAAGAACTGAAAGCATATGCTACTATGCTAATTAGATTCATCATCATCATCATTATCATCATCATTACCACGTCAGGGACACCAGTGTCACATGGTTGTATATGGATACAATATGCCCCCTCAACACCATAATTATATCATCACGTTATGTCCTTATAATAATTGGTACTTTTCATAGCGATTTTAATAAAAATATAATGTTGTTTCAAAATAAATGATTCAAGTTCTAAGCGAATTATGTACCACAAAATTGAACATAACAAAGTCAACCTTAACTCCAGAGCGTAAGGCACGCATTTGACATTACTTTTGAGATTCGAAAGAACACACTAGTTTAACTATTAACCCATCAAGCCCAAGCGGCACCCGGCTGCCGCATAACAATTAAAAATCTATTGTGTCTGCGATTCCCACGATCGAGGTAATAAATTGAACCCTTAGTATGAAAATACTTACATAGGACAACAATCTACATCGTGATAGGAATAAGAAACACAATCGCATTGAGTGTGACTCTTAACGAATTGTAATAAGATACGTAGAATATACGCGATGGTTTACTAGGTAACTAAAAAGAGTGAAATTATTATTTTTAACAAAAAATTAAAACCGACTTCCAAGGTAAAAACAATAATAAAATCCTTATAATATGAACTAAAAAGTATTAAATAATGTTTCCTATCTAATAGTGCCTTTTCCGAATTCGGCTAAACCTCAACTATTTCTGTACTCAATCTTCATAATTTTGAAGTCGGGCCAGTTCCAAAAGTTTCAAATACCTATTCTGTCAGAGAACTGAAGTTTTAGCTATATCTGGTGCCGACTTTGGTTTTAATTTTTTGTTAAAAATAATAATTATTGTACCAAAACCACAAATTTTAGACTTAGCTTCGAAGGTTGTATCATATTTAATGTAAAAACAATATGTACGTGTACAATTTCTTTCTTTATTATAATATATTACTTCGGATAAAGTAACATGACGAATAATGGGCAAAGCTAACAAAGTAATCCCGTCAAATACGCGATTAAGTTAAAACAAACTCGTCGACAATTCTCAAGCATTAGGGTATCAGAAATCGGAGGAAATCACAAACTTAAGGAGCATGTTAAAGCTGGGGAATAAAGAACAGAAACTTGATTACTCGATATAATTTAAATATCTATATATTAATACGCGAGCGAAAAACTTTGGATCCTTTTTGACCAAAAATGCGGAAACGTAGGTGATTGAAATTTTATACACAGCACAGTTATAGTTTATATGGTGAAGGAGTGCATCGAGCTAATATTATTTTGAAATTATGCTTTTATTATACATTTTTTTAACAAATAAAAAATTACACACACTACAACACACACACTAGGTGATTTTAGCCTATACACACGAATTGTACTCTTTTTTATTTATGGTTGAAGTCTGTTGTCAAATTGAAAAAAAGATTTAGTTTTTTTTAATTAAATCTTAAATACTGTTAGTCAATTATTACACGGCCAGTCTGTCATCATTTGACTTTATTAATCTGAGACTGTCGCAGGAATTATGTCTAAAAAATAATAAAGTCAATATTTTGACAATAGAATATCAATAGAAAAGCGTTGAAATTTGAAACTTTTAATTTAATTTTTTATTGGAGGTCGAATTTCGACCATTGGGCGATCTCTAGTTTAAATAAATCTCTGTTACTTTTGTATAATTCAATTTTCAAACAAGCTTAAGCTGTAATCTCGATGCTATGTTTATCGTATATACCTCTATACAGTATAAAGATATATTTTTTTTAAGAAAACGAGAAAAGAAAACCGTATTATACAGATTGAATGTTAATAGTTTTAAGAATGTACTTAATTATCATTTATTATAAGAATAATAATAAATAAATTACTTTATTAACTATCTGTAGTAATATTCAAATTGCATAATATAGTATCTATGTTAAAACCTTATTTACTTGAGAATATTGAATTTCGATGGACGTTAAAGTGAATCAATATTCTAGATACATTTTCGCTTCAATATTTTATAACGGAGAAGATAACGCGGCGGAATAGAAAAATGTTAAAAAATCAATGTTCAGGTGAGGCCTTAACGTCTTCGCGCATGCATCAGATTGAGGGTTAAGATTTTCTCGTTTATATTCAGCGCGCGTGCGGCACCTCGGGCCACGGAGGCCCCACCGCTTCTTAAATACCGCCTGTTTCTATTAATGGCGAGGGTTTGATCGTTTTATTAAATAAAAAATGTGTTATGACTCGTGAAAACATGTTACGCTAACAAGGGTTACCTGTTCGTAATAAAAGTTTACATTTACGTATTTATATTATCTTGTTATTGGTCGTGTTTTTGTGCGACAGTTTTAAATATTTTTTCAAGTAATTGTAGTATACTGTATAAGGATCATAATTTTATGCTATATTTTTATCTTATATAATTTGTGATTTAAAAATATTGAAACTACATTTACGATTTTTTTCAGCTAAAACAAAGCTTTTGTTGCTTTGGTTGCTACGCCTCGTAGCACTTATGCTACGAGGCGTAGCAACCAGCTACAAAATATCAGCATCAATTCCTAGAAGTGGCCGTTGAACTTGAAACATTTGATACAACAGTAAAAGCCTGCAATATTCGTTTCGCGTACCCGATCGTCGTTATCGCTCTCTCCCGTTTTCGTTTATCGCTCCAAAAGTATTTACAATCAAAATTCGATGTTAACTTAAATTATTTACTAGGCGCAATCCCCCCAAATCTCGCATGTGCGTACATCCGACAACTCCCAAACACGCCGAATAAAAAGAGAACTTTTTACATCAAAACTTTACGCGCCCCGCGCCGCCTCGTACGTGAGTTCGACTGTATTCCGACTTGATTACAGACTCGGATATAAACCCATATCGGAGTTTTTCTTATTTCACGCATCGAACGACTTGGAAGTTTGAATTTTGGGTGACGCCCCTAATGTTCGCTGAATTTAAATATCCGTAGTTCACAAGCGTTAGACGTTTGAAATATTACTTTTAGCAATTGATAAAATTCTTCTTTCTATTCATACAAACACAACGAGGCTTTAAACCTCTAAGAGAAGCTCTAAGAATTTCAATCCAAAACCAGTCCCCGTTAAATAATTTAGACAGACTTAATGAAATCATAAAAATACCCCCGAGCCCAAAACGCAATTATCCAAAGTTATTGAACTACTGGAGGTGAAACGAAAGTTATCTTTAATCAAATCTTCGGGGCTTGATTAAAATCCCGAAACGTGGGGAATATCGCAAATAGTTTTTATGTGAATTCGATGATGGCACAAAGGACGCGGTGCCATTGTAAGTCATCGCTAATGGATTAGCGTTGACCAGCGACCACACAATGGCACTGACTAGACGTAGGAAATTGGACAAAATTGACGCCACGGCCCCATTGTACGCCGTAGTGGCTTTCCATATTTGTCATACGTTACTTAATTCGTGTTCCAATACTGGGTCAAAAATTAAAAGCTTCTGATATTTATCCATTCTTTGGTACGTTATAATGTTTTGTTTAACGTGTGTATTTATAAAGGTGCAACCACACAGTGTCTTTCTATTTTCCATAAACTTGCTTATTTTAAACGTATTTTAAAAGTGTTTTAAAAATATTATGTGCATACTGTATTAAAATTAATTATACTAGAGATCGCCCAATGGTCGAAATTTGACCTCAAATTAAAAATTAAATTATAAGTCAACGCTTTTCTATTGATATTCTATTGTTAAAATATTGACTTTATTATTTTTTAGACATAATTCCTGCGACAGTCTCAGATTAATTAAGTCAAATGATGACAGACTGGCCGTGTAATAATTGTGTAACAGTATTTAAGATTCAATAAAAAAAAACTAAATCTATTTTCAATTTGACAACAGACTTCAACCATAAATAAAATAAAAGAGTACAATTCGTGTGTATAGGCTTGTCAATCAAAATCACCTAGTATGTGTGTTGTAGTGTTTGTAATGTTTTATTTGTTAAAAAATGTATGATAAAAGCATAATTTCAAAATAATATTAGCTCGATGCACTCCTTCACTATATAAACTATAACTGTGCAAAATTTCAATCACCTACGTTTCCGCATTTTCGTCAAAAGGGATCCAAAGTTTTTCGCTCGCGTATTAATAATATATAAATGATATTAATTTGTATTCCAACACCTAACATGTTCACGAGTTCAATATCATGCTGTTTGTTTACTTTGCAAACTAACTTTAAACAATGTTGACCTTGGAAAGGTAAGAGGCATAGTTTCGTCCGTAATATTTAAATCCAGGTTGCGCCTATTATTTAAACGTATTTTTTAAATAAATTTGTAAAGTCTAACCTTCCTTTTAATGAAAAAATTCTAGTCTGTGTGTAAACTGTATATACGTCATAGCTCTACTATGTATTGTACTTCACTGATACGTTTAAAAATTATCTTAATATGCAAGGGTAACAATAAAATAAAAATAAACATAAATTGTTTTATTTCTATGGAAATTTGAATTAAATCTTTTCAGAAAGATCGGGAACTAACCCGGCGAGAAAAACCGGCGTAAGAAACTCGCACGGGATCACTCGCACCAAAAAAGTAGTAAAAATTAATCTTTTAAATAAAATACGAAGATACATAATAAGACACTTATAGAAGACAGATAACATATTGTATAACGATTTATACAGTTAATTTTTTAATTTATTAACGTTAAAAATCATTTCATAATAATTTTGTGGTTTTCCAAGTAAAATTATTATCTTTTTAGGTGTAGGCGTACCGAAAATTCTGCGAACAGGTATTTCATAAAGTACTCTAAAATATTTTCACAAAGATTGATTGTTATTTAATGGTTATTGGATACCCATTTTTATTTTAGTTTCAATGAGCGCTGACAAAAGCCTTTACTCTCAAATTGATTTATTATAATTTATTTTATGATGCACACTACCACCGCGGTAGTTTCAGTGGCCAAGCTCGTATTATGACGTGAATGAGGGCAAACAAGCGAAATACATATAAATGAATGTCATGATATTGAAAGCTTAATATTTAGACAACTTGCATAAGATTCAGAATTGTATAGGATTTCCTCCAGGACATGGCGATTGTGATGTAAAAAATAATCAAATACAATTCGACTCTGGTTGCAGAAATATGAAGTTTGACTGAACAAAGTTGGTAGTTATAAAAATTTAATGTATCATTATTGATATAGTGTCAGTATAAAAAAGTTATGCCAAATATTAAATCTCCAAATTTTATAATTCGAATTGCAAAATCGTATGCCTACATCCAGGACACGGTAATCAAAAAACTGATTAAAAATCTTTTTATTATTATTTGTAGAGATTATATCTCGTGACAATAAAAGCATCGCAAAACTGTTCCGGAAATACCGGGGACACGTAGCGTCTCTCATTAGTCCCTAATTACAGTCCCGCTACTGCCGGCCCTCAGAAATTCAAATTTAAATTTCCACCCATTCCCATGATGCCCCTAAAATATGCCAAAAATTCTCACACTAATGTCTCTTCTATTTTACCGACGCCGAAGCCCCGAACAAAAAATCTGATGAGGCCAATTCGACGCTAAATGAGAAATATGTGACATACGCGATATCTAAAAACGTATTCTATGCTCGAGCACCACGATCCAGAATCCCGCCGGCCCCGATTCAATTCATGAACAGGACGTTTTCATTTCGCAAACAGCTATTTTTAGTAGTAAAAAGGCGGTTCCGATACGAATTTTAAACGGTTATTGTTTCCTTTATGTTAATGATTCGTGTAGAAATTTGGAGCGAAGTTATGGGCACCGATCGTGTAACTTTCGCAGGATTGCGCGATTGACTCGTGTAATGGTTTTTACTGCTGTTATTTCTTTGTTATTTCGTCGTAACGAGCCCCGATTGTTTTTATTTTCGAGACGAGTCGTCTTATAGTCTCCGCTCTTTCGCGCGGGCGCAGAATAAAAAACGCAGTAATCCCTTCCTAAGCGCGCTTCATTAAGATACTCGGAGCGGATCCGAAGAGATTACTGAGCGAAACGTATCCCGGCAACACCACATTAAAATATTTTAGGGGCTCATTTTCGACGGAATCTGGCAGTAATAATTATCACTTTTTTATTATACTACTTTAGCGTGGAGGATTCACGGCGAAATTAATTCCGGCGAGGGAGCGAATTCTTATTAGGGTCTATTAAATAACGGCCGCATGGCACAGAAATTAATACAAAAAAGCCGGAGGAGGAGTACAAAGGCGTTCTCATCGGGATGACTTGGGATAAAACCGGGTATTCGCGTGCCATTTGAAAGGAGTTAGGCGTCGCCCATAGACACTCATCCGTCCATGAACGCCGTGGAACAGGGAACATTAAAATATTCCGCGCGCTCGCCCGCGCCGCCATGCGTGATACTCATCGGACCATATTTTTAAACTGAGTTTTGTTTATAAAACATGTCTCCGTTTTTATTTGGGTTTTTATATGGGCCGCCCCGCACCCGAGCCGAGCGTCGTTTTGTAAATCAGTGTACGCCATTAAAAATAATGAAGCGAAATTTTACATGTCGGGTGGTGTAGTGTTTTACTTTATTGCAGCGTTAATGCTAGATGAAAATGACCGTTTTGCCAGCCCCGGTGTTCTGTGACATCCCTTTTAAATCATCCCTCCAGATTTACACCAGTCAATTTATCTTTTAAACAGCCATATTCGGTGGCACGGTATTTTAATTTTCGTGATGTGTGTTTTACGGTGATGATACATGCTTCGAACCGGAGTAGATGTTTCAAAACTGTCATTATCCTTTGTTGGTCATGTAAGTGCTACGAATAATAAAAACTAAGGAAACGTAACTCCCATACTTAAACCGTTTTGAATTTGGTTCCTTTTCGCACACTCAAATATGGTAATACCTACGGAACACTACATTCAAGTTGACGAAATAAAGCCGTTAACAATAATTGTCACTTCTATAAATACACAAAATTGTGACCCGAATACATGCATAAAGTATGCATGTATTCGGGTCACATTTTGTAGACGCGGAACAAATTTTTTGACACACTTTACTTTCTGCCGCGCACTGTAAAACTCTGGAACGAACTGTCACCAGCAGTATTTCCGGACCTATACGACCTGCAAACCTTCGAGAAGAGAGCGTATTCCCTCTTAAAAGGCCGGCAACGCACCTGCAGCTCTTCTGATGTTGCGAGTGTCTGATGGGCGACGGTAGTTGCTTTCCATCAGGTGACCCGTTTGCTCGTTTGCCCCCTTATTTCATAAAAAAAAACACAGTTATTCTTTCTTAGTGTTTATTATTCGTAGTGTAATTGACATATTATGGGACATGGTAATTACTTGATAAAGTACTTTAATGTACTGTTACTATTGAAAAAGCTTGAGGAAACATGTACGAAAAGAAATTACGAGTACATGTTATGTGCCAGATTTGCCTCTAAATCATGATATTCATAAGTACCATCGTAATATTATTTATACAAGTAACTTTTATTCGCCATATTGCGTAGAGGCAATAAAGGATGGTTGCATTAATTTAAGAGACTATTGCGAAGACAAGCCTTTTAATTTCGTACGCTACGACAATATGCGAGCAATATTTCACGAATAGACTACGGGCACTCTTTATGAGAAATTTTATTAAGCACACAGAAATTATATTATCCTTCTTATACTGTATTATTATCAACGTTATTATCTGTGGGTTTGTTAAAGTATTTTCTTTTCAGATGTTTTTGTTAGCTTGAAAGTTATTTTAGTAGATAATTTAGGTCTTAAAATTAATGCGAAGAAATATTATGATAAGTCATAATAAGCTTGTTGATGAACATTTACGGAAAATCTAACAGGGATTCTTATTTAAGACTAGAATAATTTAACCTTAAACTACCGACGTGAATTTGTTGACACACTGGAACCAACATCGGGCCTGCAAGGCCATGTCGAAATTTTAGATGCAAATAATATCGTAAAGGCGCAACGGCACTATTGCACTCAACTGACTCATTAACCCTATCGGCGCATGTTAACTCCCGGCTACTTAAGGCCCTCCCCCATACTCATGATATCAGCTTCTGAAGTAATACCAAATTATTTAAATTCAAGCATACATTCAGTATCTCCCTATTATTTACAAATACGTTTATTTGAAACACACTAGATGGACAATTTCATTAACTACATATTTGCTGTTTGAATTTTTTTAGGTCAATTTTGAACTAAGATAAGTAAAAAATAGGATTTTGGTGCGATCTCGGCAACGCGGCAAATGTATGGTCAAGGTCGTTTGCTCAGGGGATGGCCTTAAGAGTGTAAACTGTAGGGCTCCTACGCGGAGAAATGGTGGATGAGGATCTAACATAATGTTTGTCCACAGCGGCCACACAGGACCAGTTGAGTAGTTAAAGGTTAGGATTCATTTGTATGAATCATCATAGAAATTGTACGAAAATAATAATTTAGGATATTAAAAACATAAATGGATTGGACTAAATATCAAGTTTTTTGTGAGAACTTAAAAAACAAAAATCTTGACAGCAGAAAACAAACAATACTGTTATGCTATGTTATGTATATAATTATTATTATATGTAGAAGACAGAGTAGTCTCGGCTATTTGCCGGGAAAAAATGACTCAGGTACGGGTATAAGCCAAGTATCCTGATGCATGTGAAAGATGTGTTACGATTCGTTCATAGGAAAAGAAGAAGATGGGTTTAGAAAACGGCGGACTAATGAGCATGTATCTATGATGATGGATTTTTGCATTTGAATGTATGTGTTTAGTGTTTATTATTATTATTATTATGTTATGTATATAATGCTAATATTATCTTCACTCAAAGTAACAATCAGAACTGCGGGGCTAAAATGGTCGCTTTGGAGAATCATATTATGATGAATGATAATATGATTATTTTTTAAAAAATCGCAAAATTGACACTCTGTTTGCAATTTCTACTAATTTGACATTCGTGAGTTTGACAGTTTTGACAATTCATTTTGTGAATTGATTGAGAGGAATTGCTAAATGTGACCATTTTAGCCCCGCTGTTAAATAGAAGTTTTACTAAAATGGATTTAAAAAAAATCAGTAGTAGTTATTTTATTTTCAATTTGCGACTTTTAACGTCGCTTTAAAGCACCAAATACGAACAATATAATCGGAGTCATATCGAAGTTCGGGCAGACACGAAACGACTCAATACATCCGAAGATTACGTACTGCGTAAAATGTTTACAGCTACATTTGTCAGTTTAAGGAGTCGTATACAGCTTAGCGAAAGTCGGTTTATTTGTACGAATAAAATGTTTTTAAGTCTTTTTACTTTGTTGTTTGGGAAGTGAAACGCGAACATCAGCAGAGGTTTTATTTTCGTATATCGTGGTATTGATTGAATAATAAATGCTACTAGTATAATTATGACTGTTGTCCATGAATCAGTAGAAAAATATTTTTGGATGTTTAGTAGTTGCTACATTGTACTTGTTTACGTGGGTAAAGCTGTATTATAATATATTTTTACAAGACAGCAAAAAAATTATTTCATACGTGGGAGAGCCATGCTTCGGCACGAATGGGCCGGCTCGACCGGAGAAATACCACGTTCTCACAGAAAACCGGCGTGAAACAGCGCTTGCGCTGTGTTTCGCCGAGTGAGTGAGTTTACCGGAGGCCCAATTCCCTACCTTATTCCCTTCCTTTCCCTCCCCTGTTCCCTTCTCTTCCCATCCCTACCCTCCCCTATTACCCTATTCCCTCTTAAAAGGCCGGCAACGCACCTGCAGCTCTTCTGATGCTGCGAGTGTCCATGGACGACGGAAGTTGCTTTCCATCAGGTGACCCGTTTGCTCGTTTGCCCCCTTATTTCATCTAAAAAAAAATATAGTAATCAAAGTTTACACTGAAACGAGGTGACACGGCGATATTATTAATTAGTTATACGCTATTTGATTTTTCAATTTTTATATAGCTAATATGCCACCGCGTCTCGTCTCGTTTCGGTGTGAACCTAAACGTATCTGTGACGTAATTCCATGACATACCGTTTGTCGTAAAATTCCAGTAAGCCTGCCTATCTCCGTCATAAAAACTGGGTCCTATATACAGGCAGTAAAACAAAAGATTGCTGGCGCTTGCCACAAGGAATACTCATTAAGTGTAGACACGTTAGAGCTTCCTTTAGTTTAATATTTAGCTGCTGAGGTTGATTTGGTTATGGGATGCCCTTTACTAAAACTTATAAAAACAAAAAATGATGTTATTTTTGATGCACAAATATCGCCTCTACAGTTGGCCCACGACATACCAATACAATTTTGAATGGGTAGATGGTCATATTCGTCCATGTTTGCACATCGATCGTATAAAGACAGCTTCACAGTCATGGTGGTAGTAATGGCTATTTATTGAAGAGGTGGTTATCATCTCCTATAGCTACTGTTTCCATGCGCTATCAGAACTAACCTGCGCTAAGGCAGGTATAAATAACATATAGAGTTACCTTTAGAGTTACTCACATTTTCATTAACAAACCAACCAACCAACTGAACCTATCTTCAACCTATATTCACATGGCTTATTTACAATCTTTGATACACTATTAAAACCAAATCAGCGAAATTTTCCGCTTCACAGTCGAATAACTTTGAAGAGAGCGGCCAAATTGTCTCTAAGGAGTCCCGATAAAAATATTACTGGAGGTTAAACATCCAATTTTGTAAGGTAATATGTATGTTTGTTTGGTCATCCATGATATATCCGAGTAAACAGATCGATCTTGGCTCATGAGAATCATTAATATGTTACGTGGCCGCCAGAAAAATAACGAATGAAATAATCTTCCGATGTAATAGAATAGATAAGGAAACATCTGTAGTCAGCTGGTGGAATAACGTTATTGTGATTAATACCCGACTTCTGAGGTTTTATATAGTTTACATTTTTAATATTTTGTTGATTGGTTAAGTGCTGGTCTTTCAATCGAAAGCTATCGTGAAGGGATTATGGTCGTAAAACCGTAGACTCTAAACAAAAATAGTAATTAAAAAGTGCAGTTGGCTGAAATAATTAGCTTCACATCCTGGTAGTTGAACAATATGAAGAAAAAGGCAATAATTAAGAATAAATAGATTATAATATTAACTATTTATAAATACAATTTACCCTAACTACTTTCGCATTTATAATATTAAGGCACATTTATATGGGTACTTATAATTCTAGTGACCGAATATTAGGCGGAATGCTCGAAGTGACTTCCTGAGAGAGGAAATTAGTGAGCTACGTGACCCAACTGATGATTTTTTGCCCTACAAAATAATATGCTGCCTTTACTTGCAAGTAATTAATACGAGCTAAGTTATATGAATTGTTTGTAATGAATTTTTATTAATGTTACTTTACTTACCTTTATTATTTTGCCTAATGTAATGTTATTAAGTTTTATGTAGGTGCTTGCATACTTTATTATAATTTTTGTATATTTTTAATAGCATACTTAAAATTAATCAGCTCGTGATTTTTTAATTAAATCAACTTTGCAAACCATGAAATATTTCAAAGACGATTCGTATTTGATTGACACAAAAACCGTCTTTGGAAGTTAGCGAGTGCGGATATTTAAAATATGGAACACTGTGAACACAGCACTGTCGAGAGGCTTGTTTTTACAATGGAACTTGGCATTATCGACTTCTGTCGAGTTTTAACGACAATTTTATACGATATGATAATTAAGTACCCTCTCCGGTGCATTACGTGATTTTAGCTGGAGAGCTGTAAAATTTGTTATTTTTACAATATCGAGTTGAGGGGACTTTGACTCGGCTTTCACTTGGTAAAGTTTTAAGTTGAGGCACTTACCTTGCGTTGCAGGTTATCTACTGCATTTAGAAGTATTTTACTGTCCTATTTTACTGACCTATGCTTTTTCTATTATTATCGAGTCAAATTGTATGCTTACTATGTTTTATTGGCCTAATTTGTCATTGCCATATCCATTAAATTTCAATTCAAAATATTATAAACATAAAACTGTTATCTGTTACTTCATAACGCTTAATCATGATGTTTGGTATGGAGTTACTTATAACCCTAAAATGGATATTTTATATCCCAAAAATATTTGGTTTAGTTCAAAGTTTAAAATTTGTTACTAGTATCGCGTATCAAAAAGTTAACTCTATTAAAGCGACATGGAAAAAATTGCGTCATGACTCATGAAGAAGTTTCAATTACCCGTTACAAAGGGTCACACGTAACTCGAGCACGGGTCACCGATGAACATCAGTCAGAGATCATTAGTGATGCATCATAATGACGCTCGCAACCCGTTTGTCACGCGTCCCCGCTGACGGGATATTAATTCAAAGGGTTATGTGATTTCATATGAAACAAGCGAGCTAATTCTTTATGCAAATTTTCCGTTGTCAATTTGGAATTTATCATAGGCTGCGTGACTCCGTTAGTACTACCGAAAGTGTGTACTCTCATTATGTACAAAGGGTAAATACTAGCTAAAAACCTTTTGTGAGGGCTCGCGTCGTCACACCTTGACTGACTGATGAGTTATCATCAGTAAGTCAAGGTGTGTTAACATCTACATATAAAAAACCTACGCTGACTAATGAATGATGATTTAAACCACATATAAATAAAAATTACTAAGTACGTTAAAGCATAAATCAATAGGCGTGATAGTTTTTCCGTAAAATTTACCACAAAATGTACAGGTTGTGGGATATACTAGGGCTCGCTTCGCTCGCCCTGACTAAATAATCAAGTACTTGGAGATCAGGCGTCTAGAGCCTGTTACAGAAATGCATACACGTAAAGAACAGAAGGATGTAATTAAGGAAATGTCAGATGTATGGACTAGGAAGAGTCAAGAAGTTTTTCGGGTTTCGGAAGTTACAGCAATGTTAAGTCTTCAATAGTCCTTGTCATTTATATTCCGTATATCCGTATTCCGTATAACAAAAATATTTCAAAAGGAAAAATAATCCCGCCCGCGGGGACACTTGAAATGGGCCTTAACTAATAGCGGGGAAGAGAGATAGTAGATAGTAGTAGATAGATAGAGAGGTAGTGGGAAGAGAGGTAGAGAGGTAGAGAGGTAGTGGGAAGTGAGGAAGGGAGGAAGCGGAGTTTATAATATCACGTACAGATTCCTATTGGACATAAATACACAGGAGGGATCGGACGCCGTCAGTTTACGTGACCTCCCGTTATTAAAATTCCAAATCTTGCGCGTCCTTATTTTTCATTGTTCTTAATTTTTTTTAATTTGCTTCAGCTGTGGAAAGAGCTGATGTGATATCGTTAAAAGCTGTGACGGTTGTTTTGGTACAATAGTACAGTAACAACACAGCACTGTATTAAGAAAAAAATCTCAGCATACTAAACCCTCTAAACATTTTAGAAATTCGTATAATTGATCGCGATTTCATGCTCACCGAAACCGCACATTTTCCATATTATAATATTCTGTGCGCATCAAAATCACTTTCGGCATAGTTTCTGGTACTATTCAATGTAAACATACAATCTAATATTTTCCCTATATATTTTTTTGTAGAGTAGATTCCATGTAAATAATACCAACATTTTGCCCTTTACTAAAAAAATTCAGTCGCGTTTTATAATTTTTCATTTGTTCTTTAATTTATCCCAAAGCGGTACTAAAGAAGGGTCATTAAAACAAGAGTTCTCGCCCTAATGTTATTGTTTGAAATTACTTTTTAAAAGGTCAAATTATTTTCCTGCGCGTAATATTTCCATTTTTCTGCATAACAAATGCCCGGGCCGTGAGCAGGCTTATTACGGTTCATACATTCTTAAATCAGCGCGTTTGTTACATCAACTTTTTATGGCAGTTTTCGAGTTGGATCTGGATCGTGTAAATTTTGGAATAAAAATGGTTTGTTTTAGGAAGCCTCTGTTCACTATCAATTTTTATATTAATAATGAGATTATAACATGTCTGTCGGTTACCACTTTACGCTAAAGCAGAACCGATTTGGATGTAATTATGTTTAGAAATAGGTTAATCGTGGAAAAGCATACTTTGTTTTGGCGTAGAGAAATGTTGTTTAACCGCGCGATAAACGAAATATTGCAAAAGTTGCGGGCTACATCTAGTTTATAATACGTTTTAAGGAATACTAAACATCATTTTGAAAATATAGCTTACTACTGGTTCTTACGATAAATATCAGCTCTCTATTATAATTGAAATCAGAACAAAATGTTAACTTATCGCTTGACCAAGTTTCAAACTGTTGGGTCGAGATAACAGACCGTGTCCAAATAAAACATAATATGAAGTCCTAACAAAATACACCCGATATCAAAATATTAAGAACACATGAATAATGAACCATCTTAATTTTTGCTTGCCTAGCTAAAATGCTTTTTTAGAGGAGATTCTCAAGTCTTGTAACTTTGACGCTTCTTAACTTTGGAACATTTAGTAATAACTCATACGTCCTCATGTAAACTTTTCAACGGATAAAATTAAGGATTGACATTAGGAAGGTTAAGAATTATAAGAGCTAAAGAACTCCAATACGCAACATCAGAATTTACTTTATTAATGAATCAACTCTTCTAGCGTTGTAAGTAGCGTTGGCCTTCCATTAGGAGATCCTACACGTTTTCCAATATATTTCACCCAAAAATCAGACATTGAAAACTATCAAAGTATGTGGGCTTGACACTTTACAGTGAAGGCTAAATAATGGCTCTAATCCATTGCGTTGCTTTGTCGCTGCGTCATCTCCTGTATTACTAAGTTGAACTATCGGACGCTGTTTTTATACGGAGAAAAAGCGAAGTGACATTGGTGCGTTTTTACGTAAAAACTGTTGTCGCGCAGCTATTACGCAGTTGTGGCATCCTTAACGACAACACAACGTAACTGAAGCAATGTGGCTCTACGCAAAAAAACTATATCACTTTGATTATTACTCTCCAGTCTCCCGGCTTAGAGCCGCGTTTCGCCTGTCACTCAGCCCATCATGACCTGTAATCATTTCACCTCGTTGTCGTTACATTGTCGTCGTTTAATGAACAGGCCCATGCCCCCCTCCTCGGCTGAGCGGTAATCAAGCCTCCGAGCCCCTGATTCATTACTTGTTACGTGTTAAAATGTCACCCCCGAGACGAGTATTACAAACGATTTTAAATTGTTTTCCAAAAGTTTTATGTTTATTAACAATACAGAGTTTCGTTAGGGCTGTGAAATAAAACCGGCCAGTTGAGTCCAAACATGAAACCTCCATACGGAGGTTACATGTTTGGACTCTCGGTCTTCGGTCTGTCCGTCCGTCTGTCTGTCCGTCTGTCCGTCCATCCGTCCGTCTGTCCTCAGTATTTCTCAGAGACTATAGGGTCCACAAAGCCGTAATTCGGCATAAATGCACATCTTAATGATGCCAACAAAATACAAAACTTATCAATAACTAACGGTACTACGGAAACCTATATTGCGCATGGCACGACACGCACTTGGCCGGTTTTTTGTTTGGAAGCTGACATGATCGAGAGTGTTCTTAGCTATAATTCATCATCATCAACCTGCTCAGTGCTGGAAAATCTGGGTTTATCTGGTTCATGAAAGGCCGGCCGGCTGACTTACAGTCATTTGATGGGTTTAATATTTCATTATAGTTCGTGATATTTGTGAATATATAGTATACATATACACATTAATGGAAAGTTGACCTGGTGCTGCAGCATCACCTGGTAATCAATAGGTTATCCAACTCCTCGCCAACTTAGAGCAGAGCTTTCGTGTTTGGGCTCATTTTAATTGCGACAACCAGTAAGACGTAGATAAACAGTAAATATTTATATGCTGCTGCTGCAGCATCACCTGGATTCTATAGGAGCCGAGCTCCGTATGAACCCAAAGTGGAGGTCTCATGTTTGGACTCATATTAACGGCCTCATCGAAAAGGACATTCATAGATGGTAATAATCATGATGATACATCCTATTGATAGGAGTTATACTGCACTATAACCTACACAAGTTTAAAAAAACATGAAATAAAATTAAATTAAGAAATTAAAAAAAAAAACCCGCCAAACAACTTTAAAAAGTAATGAAATAACATTTACTGACTTTAAGTTTAAATAATTCCTAAGCGTAAAGTAATATTTAAGTCCATAATCTATATATTAATACGCGAGCGAAAAACTTTGGATCTCTTTTGATGAAAAATGCGGAAACGTAGGTGATTTAAATTTTGCACAGTTATAGTTTATATCGTGAAGGAGTGCATCGAGCTAATATTATTTGGAAATTATGCTTTTATCATAAAAAAATTTAACAAATTATAAAACATTACACACACTACAACACACTAGGAGATTTTGATTGACAAGCCTATACACACGAATTGTACTCTTTTATTTATGGTTGAAGTCTGTTGTCAAATTGAAAAAAGATTTAGTTTTTTTTATTGAATCTTAAATACTGTTAGACAATAATTATTACACGGCCAGTCTGACATCATGTGACTTTATTAATCTGAGACTGTCGCAGGAATTATGTCTAAAAAATAATAAATTCAATATTTTGACAATAGAATATCAATAGAAAAACGTTGAAATTTGAAACTTTTTTTATTTGAGGTCGAATTTCGACCATTGGGCGATCTCTAGTTATTGTTAAGGTGTGTCGGGGGACCGCTAATGTAGATGTTTGATTTCACATAACATTATATTTTAAGGGTCAGTTCACAGCGAACCGAATCGAGACAATCAGCGACTTGGCGATACAATATGCAAAAGTCGCCGTTGTCGGAGTTTACTTGGCGGTCCCCCGACACACCTTGACAACAATAACTATGGACTAAAATATTACTTTACGCTTAGGAATTATGTAAATATTATTTCATTACTTTTTAAAGTTGTTTGGCGGGGTTTTTTTTTTTTAATTTTTTTTTTTAAGGATGTAACATTATAGTTTAAGGTTAATGTTATATAATATCGTAGTATAAGTGAATGTGGTACTAGGTATAAGTGAATGTTATACGTGGTATAAGTGAATGTTATATAATATCGTGTATCAGAACGATAGTAATAATATAATACATATTATGTATTTCCACAGTTATAATATTCGTTATAATATCCCATTCACCTTGCTCAAGAATCACATTAATATTTATATCCTGCCGACTATGCTGATAATAAGATATCGAAATACATGATAATGTCACAACGTGCTTATGTTTTTATTCATAATATTATTCTTTTTGATTTATATTAAGTAAGCGTATTTATAGAGTTTTTGTCTGAAAATATGTAATACTACTTACTCATTTATTCTGCACAGACATTTTTATTAAAAGTTGATTGCTTAAATTTGTTTTTAAAAAAAGACCCGAGATCGAGCTTTGCTTGGACTTGAAGAAAGATAAACACAAGTTGCTCAAAATTTGTTACTAACATCTTCAGAATCTTAATACCGATTTTTGAGATTCCAAATATTCCAAATTTTGCTAACATGAATAAATTTTCCAAAATTAACCAAAATCATCTAGCTGAAGTCAAATTATTTTGGGAAAAATTTGTAGCCGTAAGATTTATTATATAAAACTATCACCAATAATCACAGAGTCCCTACTTAAATTCTATTATCGCGCGGGAACCGTACATATTTCAGGGATAAAAGTATCTTATGTCCTTTCCCGGGATTCAAAATATCTCCATGCCAAATTTCAGCAAAATCGGTTCAGCGGTTTGGGCGTGACGAGGTAACGGATAGACAGACAGAATTATCTACTGCCTCCACCTACTTCTTTGTCATATTAATATCAAAACAAATTTTTATCATCACAAATTGCGTTCCCTCTACTGCACAGATTGGAGTTACCCGTTTTAATTAGTTCTATATTAAATATTCTATCGTTGGAGAGCACTAATACGAGTTCGTATTAGTTTCTCTGCGAGTAAGATTACATTATATTCCCCCGGAGATTCCACTGTCCCATACATTCATTTATTCATTAAAGGTAAACGTGTGTAGAGTCAAATGCTGCCTCCTCCCGGCGGGATCCCCCTTTGTCTTGTCTACGCCGTATTTGCTACACGAGGTGTTTTTTTTATATAATTATTTGCTACACGAGGTGTTTTTTTTATATAATTTAAGGAAAATTGGTATTCCGAATAGGATTTTAATGAAATATGAGGTATTTATTAATGAGCTGTCTGCCACACGTGTAAATCGAATCTAATTCTTTAAAGAATTGTTACGTTTTGTTACAGTTAAAATTATTCAGACAATTATATAATATTATAATAATAATAATTAAATACTCGGAAAGTGACTCCGAAATAATACTATTTTAATTCAGTATTCACATACATGAACTTCCATTATTTACTAATGTAAATGATTATTAACTAATGTTTCCCAAATTAAATTCATATTCACCTTTGCGTACCTACTCCACTGTAAGTGCTTTTTCCACAAAATTCTGTTACTTTCATAAACAAAAAAAAAAAAAAACAGATGGTACTTTAGACAAAATAAAGTGGGTATTAATTCACGCATCGCTGTCGCTGTGTCACGGTGACGCAGCGTGACGCGGCGGTTTCATAAGTCGCGTCACGCTGATGACTTGAAATTTTCAAGCGACGTATTTATACTGATCACCGTTTTGCACGTTGTCGTTTATTAGGATCTCGTGTCACGTTACCGACGTGCTTAATTTTAAACAATTGGAATTAAAAAAATATGTTCAATTTCACGTAAAAATTAAAATACAAAACATTTCATTACAATAAATGATTTTATTACCAGGATGGTTTCTGAAATATTTTTTCACGGGAACCTTCCTTACGTTTTATAGCGCGTATTAAATGTTTACGCCTCAAGGTGAGGCGTAACTTTAACTAGAATTCAGCTGTAAAAAGCTTCGTCCAATCGGGGGCCATCATTAAAAATTTGATAAATATTCTCTCTTCGGGTTGTTTACGGGCGCTCCGTATCAATAGCCTTCATTATGTCCGCGTTATGTCGGCGAGGGTTTTTCTATTAAGTGCCTAATTAAGGTGGCCATTACGGCAAGGTGTGCGGTAGATCTCGATCATGAAGACGAGTTACTGCCCATTACGTAGACTTGGCTCCTAATCAGTAACTTTTATTGATACATTATCTTTATGGCGTAATTAAGTAATGTATTTCCCGCCGTAATTGCTTTTATTATTTTACAATCTTATAACGGAGGCTTTTTATATGGCAGGTAATGTATTTAGTAAATGTATTAACAAAATGGATATATGAACTATTAAATTATTATTTTAGTCATCCGTTGTAAAGACTTATAAATAATTAAAACGCCATTTATAAATCCACTACAAAGAACCACTCTCAGTAAGGACAATTTCAATATTAATATTCTCTTCAAAACCACATTATGTAGATCTAACATAATAATTATGTATGAAATTATGAGCAAATTTAATAATTTCTAGAACATTTCAGCAGAAACATGTCACAACTTGTATTCAGTCGTAGAAATACAATTTATTACTCATTTAGCTTGCGGCTTGCTACAGTTTTGCTGGACGTCATAATTTACGACTATTTTCTATTCTACGTGCGCTGCGCAGTCTAAGGTACAAAGAGCGAACTCCAACTAATGTATGATTTCCTAGCAGGTCATTGTGAGTAGTAGGTAAAGGTATTTCGTTGAAATTATATTTTGTGTTCAGCCGATACTTGGAATTTTGTGATAAAATTTTAGGTACTTCCTATTTAGCCTAGCAAGATCTACAAAGTGAATATTTTTTGTGTATTAAATGTAAATTGGTATATTATATGCTTGATAAAATATTATAATATAATATTGCGGCAATGTATGAAAAGGAAACACAAACAGAAAAATGAAACATATTGTACGGCACATCTACTTAACATTATACATGTTGCCGGCTCTTTTACTCAAAAGTGCAGCTAACGAGCTTAAAAAATAAAAAAAATGAGGCAGAACTTCTCCCTAAAAGAAACTACAAGAAACTTGGAGATTACACTCTTGGAGTTTAATGATATAATAATTACAGCTGGATGGCTGTACAGAATTAGTTTTGATGAAAAAAAAATGCAACTGAAAGCATGATTTCATTTTATGAAACTGTTTGTTAACGTTACGGGTAATTTTTACTTACATATATTCAAAAACACCGGACTTGACAACAAAATGTAGAGTCAGATTATCATCAGATTAAACTTAAAACTGTTTAATTCAAAACTTATTTAACAGCAAAACTATTTAGCTTAAACTTATGCGCCATAAAATTGAGAAGCGACTCAGAATACGGTAAGATGTGCTCACGCTGTATAAAGTTGGGAATGAAATTCACACGTTTATTATAACAAATTTTATTATGTTTACAGTTCAGATGTAAATTCGTATTCCGCCGGCTGCACCGCGTCTCTCCGCAAACTTCACAAAAGATGAATCCCGCGTTTAATATGACATGATAGTCGTTTTGTACGAAAGTAGTTTTAATGCTGAGAAAACTGCTGTTTTACGTATAGTCACACTCTCGTATTCGCTTCATGCATAAAGTAATGCATGTATATGCTTACATCATGCTCCGAAGAGTGTTACCTAATAATGCTTTTTAATTACAACACACAAATAAAGTGTATAGAATTAACCGAATTTAATTTTCGCAACCGTTTGAATAATTTAATATTAATAAAAACGGTTTAATAAATACGGTTCCATAAATACGGTTAATAAGCCACAGCAAAGGCTAGCTCGCTGTCACAATGTAATTGTATGCGGGGGTTGGCGGTTGATTTGCGGTTCGGTTGCGTTGCGGTTCGGTTACGTTGCGTCATTCCGTGACGTGACTTTGACGCGAAATTCTTGACAGCTGCGGAATTGGTATATATAATGAGCACCGAATTCGATTCGTTTACGATTTAATTTACGTCTTGTTAACTTTGTGGAAGTAACAAAGGAAAACAATACGTCGGAAAAAGTTTGGGTTCGTCGTGGAGTGAATCTAAAATTGTCGGTTGTCATTAACCTGCTTAGTGCTGGAGTTCTGCGCATTAGTGCTCACTGAATTAGTTCCTATTTTTCACTGTAAGTTGGCTGTGTTACAATGTATTGTAACTTGAAAGATTCGTTAGCCAATTAAGAAAAACTGAAGCCTTAGATTTTTTTTATGACATCAGCCTTTAAGCTTCTGTAGGGCTTTTGCAGATGACTTAATCAACAAAAAATGCTGTAAAAGAAAACTTAAAGAATAAGTGAATACTAACAATGAGATTGAGCCACCATCGATGTCGATTTGACCATCCCTACAAATCTGACAGTAAAACGCGGACGTAGTAAAACCAAAATCACGATAACGCACGAGCTAAACATATTAAAATGTAGTTAGTTCATTGAGATGTGGGTCAGACCCTCGGCAGATAAGGCGGCAATAAAGTCAGTCACGCTCGACGGCGCGGGTCCCGGGACTTTCAATTTTACCCCACATACTCAGCGCTTTGGTTTTGCATTTCGTACGCTGAAGTACTTCTGGATATGTCTGATTTGCATTAAATTATGGCCTCATTGACGTAAAGTTTGGATTGAGTTACGATGTACTTGATTATAGGGTCTTAAATAATGTTGCAAACTAAACTTTTCCAGCATTAAAATTAGTAGCTCAGTGATTACGAGAAAACTTAAAAATTAAATCGCTTAACATGGGTTTTTAATTACAATATACGTATGTAACAATGCCTCCCCTATTTAACCCCGTTCCCTTACAAAGGACAATAATAAATGTTGCGTTCCCTTTGCCGATTATGTCCTGTTCGTATCACAGTTCCGGATCGGAGAGTTTTTACAAAACGCACGTACCGCGTATTACGGAATTCGGAATTCATTTGTTCTATTTCGAAATTCAAGTTTGGAATTCGAACGTTTTGTGTAACAAAGGTATCAGATATAGATATGACAAATTTGTATCGATGACTCGATAATAGCTCGCTGAATTCAACACAATATGAATTTTACTGCTGAATATATTTTGTGTTATCTGATAATAAGGGACGATATTATTATAGTGACACTTTTCAAAAATATAATAAGATTATAGATAATATATTGTTTTATATTGTACATTTGGATGTGTAATGTTTTTTTTAATAGGAAAGTGACGCTCTTGAAAATAATAATCTTTTATATTTTCCTAGAATTTGATTGAAATCGTATATTTTCCTGAGATAAAACTATCCTTTAATTTTTTTAGGACTCGAAAATATTTCTAGACCATGGTTTGTCAAAGTAAGCCAGCGATAAGAGCAGATAGACATGCTTTCACGTTTAAAATTATTTTTTTATTTTATGATTATTATGATTTAATTAAATCAAGAATTACTAGAATAAACTTGTAAATCGTAAATAACTTTCTGGGATAAATTTAAATTAACCTTAGTAACCTCTAAACATCATAAAGCTACATTTCACCGAACACGTTGCACGTGAAATTTACGTAGAAACAAACATTACCATGCGAGTAGTTGAAATCTGAAATCTTAATAGCCGTTCGAGGGAGAAAACTAGGCAATTTAAATTCGCCGTACCGAGTTCAGAGACAGCATTATCTACTGGCTTTACTGACAATACGTCACGTGACCCCGTAGATCGCTAAGTGTGAACTAAATTGGCGATATTTTACGAGCCAGCCGTTACCGCGGCTGTAAAGAGTGGAGTTTGTGGCAATTTTACGATTGTTATTCCTCCGACCTGCACCCTTATTGCGGGAACGATATCCGGTAACGAGGTCGCCTCTAGATTCATGTACTGGTACCGAGTTACGTGCGAGAATTACGACTAAAATGCGTAAAAGGTGTGAATAATTCGAGTTATACAACTTTGTATTTAATATTACTTGTTCGTGGTGATGTTACAGCCAAACATAATATTATGGGCTAAATAAATGTGCGTTATTTAAATGTGCATTAATAATTGGTAAGATGCCCAATTATTGGTAATTGACTTTAAGAGTTGCTACAAAAATTCTTATTATTGTTGTTAAACTAGAAACCACAAAAAAGTTTTGAAATAATTGCCAATAAAAGAATTGCTACCTACGATTAGGAAGTTCACACTATTACAATTATTATTTTATAAAAAAAGATTAAAAAAAAATTATAGTTCATTTTGTACAGTTATATTTTAAACATTAAAAATACCTTCTAAATATAGAATACGAAAACAAATTTTCACCTTTATTATTTCAAAATTTACATACTTTTAACATAAGCCCGTGCCTTATCTTTAAAATATAACCCGCACTCGATTTACGCCAACCCTTAAACACACAAAAAAATCTTTGAATTATAGTATGTAAAGTTTTTGCAAACATACAAGGTCAATGAAACTAACTAACGTAATTACAGTATACAAAAGTAGAGGCTGGAAAATTACGCATTAAATGAATGAAAGCCGAGAACACTCTGTAAGTAGCTCGAGAAAATTTTTTCAAAGACTAAACTCAAGACTGAATTCCCACTTAATTTATATATAAGATGTCTACACTCTACAGACGTAACCGTAAAAACGGTTTAAGGCATCGTGCGTAATTCGAGTTAATTGTCGTTTCAAACGTTAATAATTTTACCGTCCGATAATGATAGTAAAGTGCTTTATGTGTATAAGACATCGCTTAGGCAACTAACAAACCGCGCCGTTATATTCGAGTTTACGAGCCGAAACTCAATTAAAATCCGTCGAAATTCGAGCGAGAACAAAATGAAATTAAAGTTGCGTAACGCCGAGACGGGCTGTCGCGGGTTGACACATATAAAGAGGAGAACCCACTAGGCTGACTAGTAAGATAACATATACTTAATACAGTAAATTAGTAACAGCCAATCTTGTAGAATATATAAAAATCGGCTTATCGGCATCGGCTGCAAGGAAATTTCAATTATCGATTCTGTGAAGTATTTAGATGTTTTTGAGAAAAAATAAACGTTCTAGCTAAACAATATTCCTAGTAAATCCCGCAGTTTTACATCATTTACTACTTCAATTATTATTTTTTATGAAATAAGGGGGCAAACGAGCAAACGGGTCACCTGATGGAAAGCAACTTCCGTCGCCCATGGACACTCGCAGCATCAGAAGAGCCGCAGGTGCGTTGCCGGCCTTTTAAGAGGGAATAGGGTAATAGGGGAGGGTAGGGATGGGAAGAGAAGGGAATAGGGGAGGGAAGGGAAGGGAATAGGGTAGGGGATTGGGCCTCCGGTAAACTCACTCACAAACTTTTTTATTTTTAAATGTATTTCCAATAAGCATAAAAAATGTGTTAGAGTAATTTACAGCAACTTATTAAAAAATTAATGCATATACAGGACTATGTCTCGTAGCACTCTCTACATGACTTCGCCTAGTGCGTACACGCCCTAACGCAGCCGCAATGCCTCCATTTTGAATTTGTGTAGTGGTAAACGTAATGGTTGCCGAAATTTGATTAGCGCTAATTTTGACTAAGTTTCATTGCTGTACAGAATTAAATGAGAGAATTAATATCTGAATAGAGAGAACATCTTTAAGGTATCATAAGCCTTACCTACATGCGTTAAAATAGAAATAATACCTAACCACCCAAATAGTAAAAGAGTTACACAATGAATAAACTATACCATGTGTTGTCTCTATATTTCAAGCGACTTTTCCAATCTACTTGACAAAAACATGGCGTATTCGTAGTTAAACATTAGAATTTAATGTTGTAGTTGTTATATTTATAGATACTTTATTTAAATAAATATGGGGTTAGCTTAACTTTACGATTTTTAATTTAAAATTGTCTAGTTGTTATAAATTCGTTTGAAGCATCCCCTCTGATTTGTTATTTATTCGTCGTGTTGACGTGGCGTTGGTATTTACCGTGTACTCAAGTTTCCGCCTCGCTCTTCAACTATTCAGCCTTCAGGACAATATCTAATGAGTTTTAATATGAAATCATTCATTATATTACTTGGTATAAATTTCGAAGTCTTTTAAGAAAGCGAAAGTTGGTTGGTTAAAATATTTGTTAATATTTTAGAGACGTATAATTTTACACAATTATAAATACAACAGTGAAGTATATAATACACGTTTTTTTTGCGGAAAACTATACAGTTTTAAAGCTCGTAGGATCTTTTACGGTTCACATATTAATACATTAACAAGTATAACGTCTTTATATGGATACTATAGATGACACCCGCAACTCTGTTGCGCCAAAATTTGTTAGATTTTCTGGGGAAAAAAGTATCTTATGTCCTTACCAGGGTCTCAAAATAACCCCATACCAAAATATTTCAGCAAAATCAGTTTAAGCGGTTAGGGCGTGAAGAGGTAACAGACAGACAGACACACTTTCGCATTTATAATATTAAGTATGGATATGGATAATTATTATCAACTATTTTTTTTTATGAAGTAAGGAGGCAAACGAGCAAACGGGTCACCTGATGGAAAGCAACTTCCGTCGCCCATGGACAGGAAGGGAAGGGAATAGGGTAGGGGATTGGGCCTCCGGTAAACTCACTCACTCGGCAAAACACAGCGCAAGCGCTGTTTCACGCCGGTTTTCTGTGAGAACGTGGTATTTCTCCGGTCGAGCCGGCCCATTCGTGCCGAAGCATGGCTCTCCCACGTATAAAGTTTGGTGCAGATATACTGTCTTATTGCGTAACAAATGGGTACTTGTGAGATTGATTTACATTACGGTCACAAAACGCGTCAGTCGGCCCTGACAATGTTCAGTTCATTGTAATTCGGTAGGTTAAACTGAATACTAGCCTAATTGCTTTAATGCATGCTTAACATATCAACGTGCTTAGCTATGAGTTATGGTGGCCGGGTGTGACACTGTGACGTTGACAGACATATTTTAGGGTTAATTAATTGTAAGACAAAATATATTAAGATTATTTAAGCGCTAGTTTTGAAGTTGGTAGTTTAATCGTCGTTTAATTAAGTTTCACGCAGTATTAGGCTGTGTATATTGCTGTATCTATACTAATATTATAAAGCGGAGGAGTTTGTTTGTTTGAACGCGCTAATCTCAGGAACTACTGGTCCGATTTAAAAAATTATTTCAGTGTTGGATAGCCCATTTATCGAGGAAGGCTATAGGCTATATTTTATTACGCTTAGACTAATAGGAGCGAAGAAATAGAGGAAAATGTGGAAAAACGGGGGAAATTATTTGAAATTGCTTATTATCTTAAGAACTCCTGGAGCAATTATTATGTTATTTTTTGCGGAAAAATGTACGGTTTCCGTGAAATTCTTAAATTACACGGGCGAAGCCGCGGGACATCTAGTCTTTAATATTTTGGATGTTTTTTGAAATAGTTTTAGTTTTTTTAACTTTATATATATATAATACTCCGTCATTCAAATTACGCACGTACCGCTGAGCGCGCGTCTTTGTTCGTGATACTCTCTATTGACCTCCCCATCTTTATTAGACGCTTTCAATTTTGTGTCAAAGAAAATTGGGTTTTCAATTTTCGCCGAGCGGGTGCTCGGTAAGGGCTAAATTTATGCGGGTATGAATTTTATAGTCACACCGTATCTGATTGCGTTTTGTGCGTGTAAATGTTTTTTACAATATATTGCGTACTTGGGCTTTTTAAAATATGTTGTAGCCCACGCACTTTGAGATTAAAATTTTATTACTATATATGGGAAAATAGTTTATTCAAAAATTAATAAATATCTTACTGTATCACAACATAAATACAGGGTGAGCAAAAATCCAAATACTTCCCTCCCTATATCATAACAAAAAAGTTATAATGTGAAGTCGAGATTATTATCATAAAGAATATTTATGATACTTTATGATAGCACTTTAATACGGCGGCCTATAAGTCTCGCTGTATATGCTCGCTCTCTGAGGTGTCCTGGATACGGTCTCAAGGCACCGCCCCGCTCGTCTATGTATGTTTGTATCCATACTTCCATACTTCCATACTAATATTATAAATGCGAAAGTGTGTTTGTCTGTCTGTCTGTCTGTTACCTCTTCACGCCCAAACCTGAAACCGCTGAACCGATTTTGCTGAAATTTGGCATGGAGATACTTTGAGTCACGGGAAAGGACATAAGATACTTTTTATCCCGGAAAAATGTACGGTTCCCGCGCGATAAACGAATTTTGGCGCAACGGAGTTGCGGGCGTCATCTAGTATGAAAATATGTCCAAAAAGGTTTTTTTAAAGTTATTGTTTATGTTTTTGTAATTAAGGCTTATGATTTGTTGTACACAATACATTGAAATCAGGCTTTTATAGTATTTCAACAAGAAAAAATGCAAAAAACATTGTTGCTTCATTGTTATACTGTTCATAACATTATATAGTCTAGAAAATATCTGTTATCAACTAAGTGTAACTATGCATTGTTAATAGGGCGTTTTTAGTCAGTGTCAATTGCATTTTATCATAGAACTATTGCATGATGTAGATTTTTTTTGAGTAGTCTTATCATATATCTAACATCATAGTGAAAGTGGTTAATGGTGGGTTTTTTCAGGCAGAAAAAAACACGCCCTGGATAGAAGGAATCTAACGTTTGACACAATATAAGTAATATACAGTAGATTACCTTCACACTTGACAGCCCTTACTGTCACACGTATACGTGCGTAATTTCAGTCAAACACATAAATATATTAAAGTCTTCATAGTAAATATAATAGCAATTCCGAAAAGAGCTACTCTATTGTATGTTATTTATACTGTGCTTCTATTATAGTGCAAGGTGGTAAAACAAAGGTGACTGACCTTTACTCGCGCCGTCCGGACCCCGCAGTATGGAGCACTCTTCTATAGTCCCGAACGGCGTGAACAACTGGCGTACATCCTCCTCCGTCTGCTGTTTACTGAGCATACCAACGAACAGCTTCCGATCTGCAGGAGAAGGCACAGTCAGTGTGACGTCATCACAAGCTACCGGTGTAACATTCAGCCACACCACATAAGCCCAGCGGTGGTGCGTGGAGCGGCGGGCTTTCCCGTGCCAATTGCCAATTATCCCCATTGAGCCGTGCAACGTGACCGGGTGCCAGTGACGGGAACGAGTTCAGAGTCGCGATTGTCACAGACAGGTTGGTGAGGAGGGCCCTTAGAGTGTACTTTTAGATTTAATGTAAGACAAATCGTGACTCTAAATTTTAAAATTTTGACTGACAAGGCGTTGCAAAGAGATCGTGCTGCGTGCGCTCAAGAATTCCGTGCTCATTACAAATTTAACATTGACATTAACGCTCGCTATCATTAATGAAGAGAGGTTACGAGTGTACAATTTCTGAACGCACAAGTTTTACCAACACCTTGTATGACCGCCGCATCGACACGCGATCCAACGCTTCACCAATGATGACACAAAAAATAACAACCACAGCTCTCTATAAAACACATAAACACACAGTTTTAGTTAAAATGAAACAACGAACAAAATCCAAATCCAGACCAACACATAATTAGCACATTACACTAAACTGATCCACTTTCAAACGCAGAGGGTTCCGTAAATGTAACAATATCTAGGGCGTGGGCTGGGGCGTACTTAGGCGAGGTCGATCTACGGAATCCTCGATCTTCGATTAGCTCTGTCTTGTTATATCGGCCTCTGTTTCGGGGGTTGTCTGTCTGTATGAAGCGCGGCACCCAGTACGTTGATCCTCAAACAACTAAACTAGCGGCAAAGTCTGCGAGTTAGCAATTGCGCTCTTTACAAAATCAACGTCATTTCAACAAATTAATGACAAAATAACATTGAGTACACTAATTACTTCTCGAAAAATGAATACGAAAATAATTTTTACAGCACGACGAAAACTAAGTGCACAGTGAGGTTTACTATGTTCGAGTTCGAATCTACGTGAGTTCGAGGCGAGATCGACTTGAAAATTAAAAATTAAAACGAAAAATACACAATTTTTTTCCAGACCTTCAATTTATTTCGCAACTCGAATATATTGTAGACATTATTTATTTATTCAGAATATAATAATATTATTTGCCCACCTTGACTTTCAGAGGAACCAGACGGTTTTTTCAAATAAATTGAAGCTCTGTAACACAAAAATAATAACTTGGGCGTGAAAGAAAAATGAGTCACGAACGTAAAAAATAATAAAAATTTTCACCACAAACTTTTATCAGGTCGTTTAGGACCTGACTCAGATAATTTATTTAATTAATGCCTTTGAAATTGAATCCACTTCCCCCATTATCATGAAGGTACAGTCGTCAACGTAATCGTTAGGGCGTTATACTAATTAGGGCAATCATATTTGTGCGGACGACATCCCTACTTTTATAATTTTAGAATTATTTTATTATTCCTTCAGCGTTATTGTCGTTGGCCAAATCCGAAAGATATTATGAATACATGTGTCATTCTGCTTTCATTATAAAATATACAGTGTGTAACAAAAATAAGTGATAATACTTTAGGGTGTGTACGTGTTCCTTGTAGAGTTCACTGTGAAAGTAGCAGCGCTGAAAGACGAATTTTTTTTTTCACTTTTGTATGGGCAAGATCCCGAGCGTCACGACTTCACCAGTTTCCCCATACAAAAGTGAAAAAAAATTTTGGTATTTCAGCGCTGCTACTTTCACAGTAACCTCTCTACAAGGAACACGTAAACACCCTAAGGTATTATCACTTATTTTTGTTACACCCTGTGTAAAACGCCGATTAACCTATTTTCAGTCTATCTTAGTTTAGTAATTAAATCGATCTCATGGGGCTGTGGTGAAAAGTCTCGAGCTCTTGTAGATTCGACGTGAACCGTCTCACTTCGCGCTCTATTGACAGACAGTGAACAGAACAGCCTAGGGCACGCACAACAAACGCTACCTTTGTCCGCCTATGCGCGCCTCCTTCCCTCCTCCCCTGTAACACAAAAACAAGCTACACACGCTTATTCCACCGCTCGACTTCAGTTATGTATACCGTGTGCGTCTAGGGCTAATTAAACTATGTTAAAAGTAAGTGCTACAACAAAAAAACATACAAATTAGGAAATTATAGGTCTACCAGAATCTGATGGCAAAAAGTGAGAAAATAAATTGACTCTAGCAATACCGGGGTAATTGGAATAAAACATTTTGATCCTTTTTTTTTCTTATAGCGGCTGATTCTGTGTGTTAAACATGCAAATATAAAAATTTATCCAATGATCAAGGATATTTAATGAAAATCTGCTGTCAAAAATTGCCATCAGATTCTGGTAGACCTATAGATATGCTTAGAAAATATAAGTAAGAAAGAGTATTGCAACAAAAAGTGTGTTTAATAATAGGTACATGAAATGTAATACATAAACTTAATAATAGTTATTTGTTGAGAGTAGTGACAGTCTTGTTTTGGTTAAAAGTAGTTAATAAATTGAAAAATATTTTAGTGTAAACCACAAGACAAGTCATAAAACATCATACAAATTTTAAACTTTGTGACTCGCCTCTCGGCTTCGACGATAAGTTACTACTTATCGTCCAAGCCGAGAGATACCTAAATCTATTTCTGAATACAAATTATATATGAATGAACGATAGAATTACACAGGCTTAACCCTGATTAAGATGTATTTAGACTGGATTAAAGTCATGCCAAATTTAACTGTTTACAGATGAGTTCATTAATGTTAATTAACTGACAATTAACTTCGATATGATCTACGTTTTAGGGTTAAGGACGCTAGCGTTTTTTTCGTTCCTTTTTAAGTTTTTAGTTACATACAAGAGTAAAAAAATAAGTCACTCAATGCTACAAGGATCTCGTCACGTTTACATTTACGCTCTTTCTAATTCCTACAAATGCGCGATAAGTGAACCCTTAACCACCTACCACCTATTTCTATAACTTAACCACCTACATGCGGTCCTGGAGACCACTCATAAATAACCACCATGAATTCAAGTTCTATAGAATTCACAAAAGATTTAAATGAGTAAAATATTTGTTTAACATGGATCGAAATATTTGAATTTAAAATACGTTGCGGTTAAGGGTTGCAACAGAAAAGAATAGAAATAGCTGCTAGATGAAGTAATCATTTAATGCACTGATATAAACAGTCGACAATCGAATCTGTCACGATGTCACAAGCGGTTTAATATTAATGCGCCCGGATTAATTAATGGCGTAATTGAGTAATGTTTACACACGAGTTATTACCGGTATATTAAATTTGAGGATGTTGGGTAAATATTTTATTCATAGTTTATTTATAGTGAATTAAATATTTTGGAATAAATCATAAAATATTAACTAAAACTACCTTGTAACCAAGGCTTAAATTCCAACGTTACAAACATTTATTTCTCGGCGTGTAAAAAGCAAAAAAAAAAAAAAAAAAACAACTATTAGCAAAATATCTGATGAAGAATAACTTTGTTAAAATTTTTGTGTTTATAAATTTTTAAGCATATCAACAGTTATATATAGAAACACACTTTTTACTTTGCAAATGAATTAGACGTCGTTAGTCTTTACTTCTGAATCAATAAGTGTGGATCTCTTTCCATATTTTGCATACACTGCTCGTATAAATATATAAAAGGCTTAGCATTTCGTTAATTCCAATTAACAGATCAATACATCGCGATTTGCAACATCAGAGCCGGGTTCAGTCGTTCCGATGGGTTTTTATGTTTATTAAACGTCCCCCGATCCATTTATCCGGATTTGTACGGATAAAAACTCGTAACCCGGATAATCGTTACGCATACAGACATACAGACGGAATGGGACATGTGTATGATATTTTTTTTAATGGGTGAAGCAAAAATTATATTGATTGTGATCTCGTCTTACGTGATTGTTTTCGTTCGTAATCTTTTGCGAGATGCGAAAATGAAGATTAATAATTCATATATTTTATCAGAAAATTCTGATTTATTTAAATTTAGGACCGATTTTTTAGAGCATTATGATAGATGAGTGTAAACTAAATTATCGCCCACTGGTATCACAGTTATGTTTAATCGTTCGTCAAAATATCGTTTATTTCATTTCTGAAACAGAAAAAACGTGTTAAGAATATTAAAAAATGTATTATTTAATCTACAATCGACATTAACCCAGACTGGTGTTATCGATCCATCTATTCTATTTTATCTACATTGACTAGCTAAAAGCCGAGATTTGTGAGGGCTCGCGTCGTCACACCTTGACTGATTGATGATAACACATCTACATATAAAAAGACCTTGACTGACTGATGATAACACATCTAAATATAAATAAAAATTACAATGTTAAAGCACAAATCAATAGGCGTGATAGTTTTTCCGTAAAGTGTACCACAAAATGTTCAGGTTGTGGGATATACTAGGGCTAGCTTCGCTCGCCCTGATAAAATCTATTCCTGTCATCGAGCTAATGTCAAAATATTAATAAGGCACCTGTAAACTGTAAGACACCTAAGTAGAGCCACGTAGAGTTGAGGGTAAAATGTCGAATATAACGACGCCAGCTGACCTTATGCTATTTATAACTTGTCAATAGTTTTACAAGTTACAACCGCTATTGATATGTAATTTATGAGTAGTATCGATTTATTTACCAAGTATACCAATTAAGAGCCTTTTTTTAAATATTTTAAATGACTGTAATATTATAATTATAATATACCGATATAATCATGTAATCTATAAAAAAATCGGCCAAGTGCGAGTTGTACTCGTGCACGAAGGGTTCCGTACTACTACAGAGCAAACATAGGCTACAAATTGTTTTTTTTGTATGTGAGCCCCCCTCGATTATTTAATTTATTTAAATTTTATAATTAATTATTAAAGTACAAATATAATTAAGTATTTTGAGAACATTTAAATTGCCTATGTGTTGCCGTTATTGATTAAGAGCAAAAAATAGCAAAAAAAAATCACGTTTGTTGTATGGGAGCCCCCGTTAAATATTTAATTTATTTTATTTTTAGTATTTGTTGTTATAGCGGCAACGCATATACATAATGTGTGAAAATTTCAGAAGCATAGCTATAGCGGTTCTTGAGTTACAGCCTGGTGACAGACAGACGGACAGACATCGAAGTCTTAGTAATAGGGTCCCGTTTTTACCCTTTGGGTACGGAACCCTAAAAACGTGATAATATTTATAGGTATATAAGTCCTTGGAGTAGAATGTAAGCTTCATGTTGTAAATAATAAAATACATTTAATAATTGGCTTAAATGTTTTTACAAAATCAGAAACAGTTTTTATTTCACTAATAAAATTTTAAATCTCAGCCATTTGTATTTATTACTAGAATCTGTAATTTCTATCACTTTTCTCATTAACAGCACTGTTTCCCATTTACATTGTCTATCAATAACAATTACAATCTTAATGAAACGTAATGGAACTACGGGCCCGGAGGCACCGTTCGGGTACGACTTGGGACTTAGGTACCATTTGGGATGGTACCATCGGTCATTAAACGCAGATACCGCGTATCTCGCGTGGGGCCGCTAACGACCGACATAATTACTGGAGTTACGACCGTGTGTCGCCGGTTTAGAACGTTTTTTTAATTCACTGGTTGTGATAATTAGAGAGTATATTATGTGTGAGATAAGGTAAACGCCCAATTATTGGCTCTATAGGTATGACCTATAGAGCCAATAATTTTCTAAATAAATTTCTAAAAAGACTTTCTTAAGTATGAACTTAAGAAATTCTTTGAATTGTCATCTCTAGTATTTTTTTTAAACAAAAATCTAAGGTGTCAATAATAGGTATATTTCCAATAATTGTGTAGTTTGCTCTTATAATATGTAAAATTTTTATTCACAATGCCAGAATCCTCTAATCTGCTAGATTAGATTAGAGGTTTATCTTTTCTATACATGAAGTAGTGTATAATATGTTGTTGTAGTATTGCAGCTAGATATAAAATATTCATTTATATAGTAAAATTAACTTATATATTAAAACGTAGGTTTCGTGAACTTTAAAGTTATATGATAGGTATCATTTCAGCAATTTTGATCGAGACTAAAAATACTAGATTTGTTCTTTTATTTGAAGTGACCTTTTAAATGAAATTGATTAGAATCACTTTGATGAACACTATTAAAGTTGGCGCCAACTGGGGCTTAGCCGCTCTCTGTGGAGTTTAACTTTAATCCCTGCCACTGCTCCACACATCTACCCTTGTTAACTATAGATTAAATATGCTATATCTCACTATAATTTAATATAACGTATTATTGTAACGTGAATATTAGAATAGTTATTTTAGTAAATTATTATATAAAACACTTCGTTCACTTTAAAACAATACCAAAGTATTCTATTATAAATTAAAATAATTTCTAAATTCATTCTTATTTGAATAAATATTAAATAAACCCAACTACAATAACGTAGATAATATCGTAGCACCGCTACAATATTCGTAGGCGACGTAGCATCTCGTAGCATCCCGTAGCGTATTGTCGTAGACCGCTACGACCGTAGACGGCTACGGCGTACGTGTCGTAGCGGTTCTACGTTACAAGCTTGCCGTTAGCTCTTTGTTTATAAGCTATATGTGCTTTGTTGTTGTATATTATTTTGTTGATTAAAATGTATGGTAGTATTTTACCTATAATAATTAATTATTTTTAGTATATGCCTTAATAATAATATTTAGAAATTGTAAAAAACATCTTAGCATTAAAAATATAAATTTCTTTTTGGTAAATATATTAAGCAATTTGAGTATATAAATGTTATTTTCTAATAATGTACAGTAATTGGAGCACGTATATCCATAATCATTATCAGTTAAGGGATCATTTCGTAACTGAGTTAGTTTTGATAAAAGTTTGTTGAAATTATACGACCAAAACAGGATCCTGGAATAACAGCGAACGTGTATGAATGTATAATTTAGTGTGGCTCTTTTTTGTGTACGCCATTATATTATATTTATTACGCATTGTTATGAATATCACTTTATAAAACAAAGGTCGCTTAGATAACCCAGTTTGTACACATCATAGTAATAAATATATTTTTTATGTAATGTCATGTATTTTAATGACGACAATCTTATCTCACTCTAGAATGTATTGTGGTATAACTTTCACAGCTTTTATGGTTATTTTGCTTGATGTGTTATTATTTTTCTTTTTTATATTATTTTCCTTTTGTTTTTTATTTTTTTACTTTTCAAAATATTCTCTTTTAACCATAGCTTTGCTTTAAAAAGAAACCACTTATGTCGTACCCGTATGTTACAATATATTAGATAAATATAGGTTTTTATAACACGTTAAAATACCTAGGGGATCATCAGCAGATTACTTAGATAATATTATAAAATATAATATTTAAGAAAATGTATATTTTAGCAAAGTAGACATTGATGTATACACCTATTAGTGTGGATGTTATATTAATAAAAAATATCGGCTAAACACACGGTAAAATGTACTCTATGTCCTGCGGGTAGAGTTTAAATTACCGCGAACGGCGAAACAACGGCAACTCCACGTAGGCGCATCAATCAACATGACTTTTTGCAAATGGATTTTCAAAGCACCTGATTAAGTAAATACAAGTGCGATACATTGCCCGCCGGGTCCGGTGATCAATCATGCGAACATATTGTTGGCCAGCAAGGGATAACACACCGCATCACTCTCACGCGAGGGAGATTATTGATGAATTTTATGCAACATTAGACGCTAGTTTGTATTATGTTAATGAAATTTCTTCGACTTAGAAACATGTTAATAGCGATGTTATTTAAAAAATAACTTTTACGATTTTATAGCACATCTTTTATCCCAGCGATAACAAATATCTATGGTGTTAAATAAGAGGCCTGTCACAAAATTACATATAAATTTGGACATTTAATATTATATGAAGTTTAGTGACTCACGGCCTAATAGTACCGAACAAAGTAATTAATTACTTGTTGTCTCAATGTAAATGGTTTGTTTTGTACTCTTAAATTTTTCACATTTTAATACTATATATTGCTTTTATTATAATTTATGAAGAATCAACCTAAAGAAACTTGGAACGCAATTTTCTATTTTTACTCAACTAACAGCATCTGTGATCAACTCGCAACTTTCATGGAAATTTCTTTCGAGCGATAGCTAGATAGTCGTGGATGCTTCCACATAAATTCACTTCCAATCGCTTTCTTTAGACTGCTGAAGCGAAAATTTCAATGTTCAGTTGATTCTATTAATTAACAGTGCTGTTCGCCATTTCGCCCGATCTCGCCCCATCTCGTCCCATCTCGCCCCAACTCGCCCCATCTCGTCCCATCGCGCCTCATCTCACCCCATCGCTCTAACTTTGAATAGCCAATTACATTGATAATTGGAGGTCGCGCAGGTGTCTTCGGGACAAAGACGAACGGCGACGAACGGCGAGGTAAGTTGGAGGTCTAGGCAAGACCTGAGCTATTTGTTGCAGCTTGTGCTCTAAATAAATTAGTTAATGAATACATATTTTATAAATTACCAAATAAGTAATTAATTAGACTAAAGTTATTCGCTCAGTTAATGCTCAATAAATTGGTCGCTGTTAAGCATTAGTGTCCTAACCCACAAAATTTTTTGTTGTTAAATTTTGAATGCAGTCTTGTTCTAAATGATCTAAAGAACATAACTGCATTTATAACTCAATACGTAATTTTTTGTGGGTTAGTACACGAATGCTTAACATCGTCTATTATTAATTGCAGTTATCTGCAACTTTCATTCTATTCTTTCACTGACAAAAAATTGCAGTAAGGTAAGTTCAGTTGATGCATTACAAAATCATACAAGCTCTAATTCGACATTTGAAAATTCTATCCATAAGTAGTTAATGATTAGTCTCGTTTAACTACATAGTTAAAGTATTAATAAATGATACACCTTGCATGAAATATATTTTGTTCTCATAAGATATTAAAACTCGGCATTAATTGAGTAAAAAACTGATACAACATTAAATAGTAAGAAACGGCAGAGCCTTACGAAGCACAAAGCTAGAACTGATCTTCTCTACAAAAGCATAGTTCCAATTTCAAGCAGCTTTTCGCTTACTTTTAATTGAATTATTTCTCCTGTGTACGGACTACAGAGTAATGTTTACTGGCAATCGTGATAGAGTTATTACGATCCGACGAGGGTCACAAAATTGTTGCAGTCATATCTATATTAAGGGTTGTTTGGTACGAGATTGAATTTCAAAACAACGTCTGTTTATATCCAACGATAACTATTATTACGCTGATGACGGTTCCTCTTATTGTGTTGGTATTATGTTGTTTAATGCAATCGAATTTGTGGAGGAAACGTTATATTATGTATTATTATACTGCGTATGGTAAGTAGAGCAGTCTAAGTCCAAGTCTGAAACCTAATTGTCTTATAACTAAGTGTTTGGTATTCTTGCACTATGTTTACTATAATATTTTTTCGTAGAGAAAATGTAATTATACCTGATGATGATTATATTGAAACCGGTCGTGTAATTTATTGAAATGAATGATTAAGTATGGTATTTAGTTACATATTTTGTAAATTAGTATTAATCCAAATATTACTTTCAAGTAGGAGGAACATCGTATATCAGAATTCATCAAGATCCTTTCCACATGCTCTGATTTTTCAAATAATATGCTTTAATAGTTTGCATTATATTTTAGTCATATAACATAGGAATCTTTATGTAATTCGGCCTTGAACGAGTAAAGCTTATTCGTCTTTGATTGCTCTTTATTGGAGTTAATTGTGCTATAAACAGGATCGTAATCGTGATATAGAAATCGTGGGCTATTCGTCACTATCCTACATAGAGAGGCCTCTTTATAATATACAATCACCAATTAAGAAATTCACTTTTGTATCTACCGAACTATTTAACATGCGGCCAAAGTCACGGAGGCAGTCTGTACCGCGTCGAAATAGTTCGGAATTCGCAGTATGAGCGGTGGGCTCGTTTCATAATTGGCAGTGGTTCGGCCGCGGAGCACGAATTACTCGAGTGCAATTAATTTATTGAAATTGTGGACGTATTTGTGAATTCACTTTGGCTTTGATGTCACGTTTGTGAATTTTTCACATATCACCGTTTTGTTTATAAATTATGATGATCTGTCATGTTGCGTGTTTTTATTTTTTCGACATTGATTCGTTTGAATTTATGGGAATGTTAATATTTTATGTACATCATAATATTTTGTTTATTTCGAGAATAGTAATACGTTAATTGCAACACCTTTTAAAAACGTTATTTACAAGACGTGTCGATGGACACCCCTTGAAAATTCACGATCGTTGTTTTTACTAGTCTATTTTACTCGCCATCATAATATAAGGGTCAATTTATGATAGCGCAGAATCGAAGCGCATCGAAGCGAATTACAAAAATTGAACATAACAAATTCTACCTTATCTCCAATGCGTTAACGCACACATTATTTCTGAGAAATCAAAAAGGCGCGCGCATTCGCGCGAAACCGCGCGGATGCGCCCGACCAACGCTGATTGGTCTCGTAACAGTAATGTGAGCGTTACACTCTTGAGTTAAGGTTGAATTTTCTATGTTCAGCTTTTGAGAACTCGCTTCGATGCGCTTCGACTCTGCGCTAATATAAATTGACCCTAAGAGGTACGCGTAGATCGATTAAGATTACAATATTTAAACGTGTTGTATAGCTGAAATGTATATTATGTACCTAGGTATATATTATTTTAAATCTTAATGAAACGTTTACAGTCATCAACCGTATCCACAATCAGTGGCATTAAACTGCAGAATCACCCACGCCGGGTCCTCATTACACCGCTTTGTCTCCCTAAACTTTTAATTGTGCACAATAAAACTTTTATCACATCCGCACAAAAACGCTCGGAACACACTTTTTATAACAATGTGAGCGAAAAGCGCAGATCTGAATTCATGTTTTTATTGCCCCACATTCCTGTTTGTATAATATTATTAATTTCAAGTTTTATTGTGTTTTAAATTATGGTTAACGTTCATGTTAAACACGATTTACGTGAGCGTATTTTGGTTTAAACTCTACTGATTAGACCATTACAGTAATCGAGATTAAAAAGCCTAACGGGGATTTAAATGAGGATTGTTGTCATGATTCCATTCAAAGGAGCAATTTTCATTAAGCTATCATTAAGCGAAGGCGGAAAGTTTTGGAGGATAGCTCTTACCCGTGAAGTGGAATGGACTGCCGCTGTCTTGGGTGATTAATATGGATGCCACCAATAGACGCTTACCTTCGTGTCGTGGATAATAAATTACTACAGTATTCATTTATTGGGCGAAGCTGTTTAGTAAGGCAGTGTTTTTCTAAATTTTTCATCATGCGACCTATTTGGTAGTAAAATATTTAACTATACACTTTTGAATTCGTTTTAAAGATTCAATCGCTAAAATTCTTTTAGCCGGTGCGTAAAAATTGTCTTAGTTGAATTGGTGGCTTTATTTAGCTTTAGGCTAATTATAATTTAGGTCTCATACCAGTATTTTTAGGTTTGTGTACAGAACTATGTATAAAATAGAATGATATAACATTAAGATTAAAATTAAATCGATAAATAAACACGAAATCAAGATAGTCTATATAACTATATTTAGATTTTAATGAAGTAAATTTAAAACGAAATCTAATCATCCGGTGCAAACAGAATTCCGTTACTACCTATTTGCAGCACTTTGATTTTCATTAAAATTTAATCGATTACGAAGCCCTTCGTCTAATTGGATCGAGAAAGTAAGAACAAACAAAGTAATTAAAGCGGGGGAACTGTGTCATTGGACAATCAATGATATGATCGGCCGGGTTCCGTAATGGCACCCGGGGCATTCATTATTAATTTAATAGCCCGATAATGACCGGTACGGAGATAACGATGTTTCTATTAACTTCGATACATTTTCTATTACTACCGTGATTTTCTATAGATGTTAGACGCCTGATGTTTACTTGACATTTTTTGGAGGCAAGTAAACTAAAAATACCTATTATTAGCTCAGATTGGAAATTGCACAAAATATATCATCTACATTCGTTCGATTTCCAGTATTATTACGATTATTTGATTTTGATTATTTTCAAACGTTTAAAATTCTTTAAAAATTTGTTTTATTGTTTAATTCGGGCTTGCGATAAATCGAACAGATAGATACATAAATGAAAATGAAAAAATGACCGAAAACAATAATTTCAATAGCTACATCACCTATTTACCATTCTAAAGTAATACATAAGTAAATGGAGTTCTTGCCAAAAAGTACATAACATCAATGTATTGTAAAAGGTATAATATCCGTCACTTAGTTCCGACAACTCGCAATAGTCAATTCGCCAGAACAATCCAAGTCCCACCGAGCCAAAAACTTCGTCGACTTGAGACTGCGGTATCTCGTGTTTTGTCGGTTCTTACGAATGTGGTTACTACTGACAAAATGGCGAGATTGATCACAAAGTATTTCTTACTGACTTGGCAAATGTTGTTTTGCTATACACATTGTGTGAATGCTTGAGAGCCTCAAAATAAGGTCCGATCGAGCGAGGAGATTTTTAGGCTACAGACCGTATTTTGGATATGAAATGAAGGTGTTGGACGATTCTCGGACCTATCCAATAAACTTCAAATTCAATCAAAATCAGTCCAGCCATTTCGGAGGAGTTCAGTTGAACATTTCTTAACAATTATTTTGATATATTAATATTCATTAAAATCAAATCAAACTCCTTAATTGCCAGAATGTAGTACTTAATCATGTTCTGATAATATAATATGAGAGGTCTAATACATTATTATTGCCATTATAAAGGCGTGAAATTCATCGTTATCTTAAATTTTGTAAACAGTTAATATCTTTAGTTCATCTTAGTCTTCTAATAACAATCTTTGTATCTTTTAGGACCCAACTGCTCTTTTATAAAACCTAGAAGTATTTATGCCTACACGCTATTTAACTTTACTATAACTAGTTTTAAAGCTAGTGCTCGCATAGCCGATACTTTAATGGAATGAAATAACGCTCAATATTACTCAGTATTTACGGGCCAAATGTCGAATGCTTTGATAAGGTCACCGCGCTTCATTTATTATTTGTAGGTGTGGGGCCTATAAAACCTATCGATCCGCCAGAAATTGGGTAGTTTAGTTATGAGTAATTTATTCCCGTGTATTGGTTAAAGTCAAAACATTCTCTTTTGGAATGTATTTGTATGCTGTATTTTAAAAATATTATTGTAAAAATGGAACGTTACATTTCCGTACATTGGTAACAATATGAAATACTAGATAAGTTTGCGAATACTAGATAAGTTTATAATTATTATCTTTCAAAGACTTTATCAACGCTGCTTTGCATTTATTAATAATTATTATCGGACTTTAATATTTCCGTGAAATTAATTATAATTTGGTTATTAAAATTAGCATATTTGAATTTCATTGTATTATGTATTTTTACAGCTTTCAGGCTTTAGGAACAAAAAATGTCACTAAACAATTATTTCGATATAATTATCACGCCAGACTCGGCTGGTACAACCTTTATGTCTAACTGGAACTGGACCAAAACGGATACACCATAAATAAAACACTTATAAATCCCGCCCGACAAGGTAAGAGCTATACGCCAAACTTCCACATACGATAAATCTATAGGACCAAATTTTCTTACACTGATAAAGTTCGCGTCGTAAATATTTTAAAGTAACTTCCAAAGAAAAAGTGACACGGAGTGTTGACGCTCTGCGGCAAACTTGCGACTCCGAGGTGGCCATTCCAACAAAATAACCCGTCGAAACTGTACCCAACTTGAAATATAAAAGTTTTCGATGGGATACTCGGGGCGGCTCGTTTGTTTTCCTACAATGCATTCCGCGTCGACTGGGGACTCAGATACTTTAGTCATAGCCTCAGATTTACAAGCATATGTTTACTGTTTATCTGGAAATCCTTCGGTATAAAATACTGCTCAGTTTCGATTCACAAATATTTCAGATATAGCTTAAAACCCTTTGAAAGTAAACAGTAGAACTTTTTCACAATTCACAAAATCAATAATCAGATGAAATACAAAATAAACTCGTACGGTCCCAAGATACGTACGAAATTTCAAAATGAATTCTCTCCGTCTGTATCAAATTACATCAATACGAGGCTAACAAAGAGAACTGGTAACAGAAATTCGCTACAGATTATCTTAACAGTCCCTAGACACCAAATTATATTCAGCGATATGGCGAATACTATTTCTTTCATTATTAGCTTTATTTCTTGAGCATCGAATCCTGCGGGTTCCCGGCTTCGACTGAATTATTTATATACACCAGTAGACGTTCCACCGGACTTACAAACGTACACACTTTAGCACTTATGAGGAATTAATAAATTATGGTTCCGCCGGATGATTTAGTTCGTCGGTATTTTTTGGCTATTTTCAACCGACACCAAAGGAATTATGTTTGGGACATTAACAACGACATTTGTTTCGTATAAGTTATTATTATTTTCGTCTTTATTAGGTTTATCAATTCAACTCTAATTCAAAGTTGTGAGTACAAAAAATATTATTGCCAGTGGCTAATGCTATTTAGTAGCTAATAGAAATAGTTTTTGACTTCACAGGTTTATGTTTTGCTCAAACGGAGAACGAAATAACTTTACACCGTTATTTACAGTCGCCACACCTAACACGAAATCGGAATGTAAAAGTGATATCTGACCGAAGTAATTCTCGGAACGTATCGCCGAAGCAATAATGTCAATGCTATCGATCAAAATTGAATAATTTATCAAACGAGCAGATATCAAATCCGTTTATAGTCGATAAAATATGGAATTATTATTTCCATGTTAATGGCGTCCATAAATCCTGGATAATAATGCCTTTAAAGTTACATAACAAAGTTGTAAACTCGTGTCAGTTTACGAGAGGCCTTTATTGGGGCCTAGGACTTTGACGATATTAGATGCATTCTACTCTATACTTGGCGTATTGATTTATGAAAGCTTCGGTGCGGCCATAATATTCTGTCAGGAGGGTATTTAAAATATTTGGCTGAGAATTGGATATCGGGGTAAAAATATTCTAAGTGTCATTGAACCTGACATCGAAAAAAATTTAAAGCAAACAAAAAAATACATCATCATCATATTTTCATATTTTTCTAGAATTTCTCATGTTTTCGTTAACAAACAAAATCTATTTCGGGCGAAATATCCAGTATCTATATTCTGTGGTCAGCGTTCACTTGTAACAAGGGCTGGAGTCGATTTATCATTGTCCCCTGTCCGTGTCCCGCTGTTCCTGTACCGGGACGGACCCGCAGATAATAAAACAAAAGATGTGAATCGACTATCGCTTCAGCTAAATGTTTTTCACCTCTTTACCGACCTGGAATTATGATAATGCTCATTGTACTCGTGTATGAAACGCATCCTTTATTTCATTATCACCTAGCAAGTGTCGCGACACATTTTTTTTACATAACAGAATTGTTAGAATATTAAATAAATATACTTTGTGTAGTCTTCTCGCCTATTTCATTATGGCATAAAATATACAGGTTGTTAGGTTTAACACCGTTATCCTCAAAACCATCAAAAGAGTCCGTCGACATGAACAACTTTTTCTATGACAACAATGCTGGGAACTCAAAAAAAAATGCCGTCTTCATGCCCAAACAAATTGCCCGGATCGGCAATTTGTATGGGTATGAAGACGGATTGTTCTCATAGGAAAAGTTGTTCATTTTGACGGGCTCATTTGATGGTTTTAAGGATAACGGTGTTAAACCTAACACCCTGTATAATTTTAGCACAATTGTAAGTTCAATTTTTTAATAAGCTTATTATAATACGTATGCATAATATCTTTCACAATTCTTGTCTTTTTATGTAAAGAATTTCAATTAAAAATATTGGAATTTAATCAAAAAAGAAATAATATTTAATTACAATTACCATTATAATATGGTAAAAATAAGAAGATTAAATAAGAAGATTGTCCAAAAAGACTTTCTGTGTACCTATTACGAAAATATGAATAACGGATAATCAGACAGTAATTTGAAGACCGGCACGCTAGTTACAACATCATTTGTTACACGTCTCATCATTAATTCAGCGGCACTGAAGCATCGAATGAATTGGACCCTCTAAATACTTTAGTAGTCCATATTGACAAGCTGGTGCACGCGGTTTCACTCTCATCGGTGTGCCACGTGGGGTTGTGGTCGATTGTTCAAGGCTGGCCGCAAACACACGTTTTCTGTATTCCTAGTGTGGAATTACGATTTGGAATTCCGTGAGACTACCGCAAACGTTCGTTTTTTTGACGCGATAACACGCCGGCTTACACTTGAAACGTACGTGCGGAATTCGTTCCGGTTGAAAAAAAAAACGAACGTGTGCGCCAGTTAATGTATTTTCTACTGATTCTATGCATTTGGATTTCCGAATACGAAAAACGAATATGGAAAACGTGTGTATGTGGCCAGTCTAAATGGCTCGATATTGGATAGTAATTATGCGTGAGTTGATTAAAAATCGAATATAACCTCATAGTAACAAGAAAGTTATAACTTTGTTGCATTACAACTGTGTAATTATTGTGTTACAACTGTATAGTGTTAAACCTGTGGGTTAACATTTAGTCATAACTCATACCTACGCGTAAATAATACGTTACACAAAAATAATCCCCATTCAACGAATACAGAATTAATATGATATTACTCTGTGAATTACTCAATATTAGAAAAGTTGTATGACCGGAAAATGAAAGGAAGAATATAGTTCAGAATACGTACTAAAACCGCACAGAATTACCGAATAAGTATTGAATTTCGTAATTGGGTTGGACTCGCTCCCTTTTGTGGCTCTCCGCTAACTAGTCGGGACAACTTACTCCAACACATGATGGAGCATTCATACAAAATTTACGTCATCACAAAATAAATGAGGCTTGTTGGAAGGTTCTCGTTGCGGGAAAATACAATCTGATAGTTATGGTGCTATTGAAAATTGTGCGTTTCTAGTAAATTATGACGCTGTTTAGGGTTAGTTTTTAGGGTTCCGTACCCAAAGGGTAAAAACGGGACCCTATTACTAAGACTTCGATGTCTGTCCGTCAGTCCGTCAGTCTGTCTGTCTGTATGTGTGTCTCCAGGATGTAACTCAAGAACCGCTATAGCTAGACTTCTGAAATTTTCACAGATTGTGTATATCTGTTGCTGCTATAACATCAAATACTAAAAACAAAATAAATTGAATATTTAAGGGGGTCTCCCATACAACAAAAGTGATTTTTTTGCTATTTTTTGCTCGATATCAATAACGGCAACACATAGACACTTGAAATATTCACGAAATACTCAGTTGTATTTGTACTTTAACAATAATAATAATTAAGGGGGGCTTCCATACAAAAAACACAATTTTCAGTCTATTTTTGCTCTATTGTGGTACGGAACTCTTCGTGCGCGAGTCCAACTCGCACTTGGTCGATTTTTTATTAATATTATGTCTAAATTATAACATAGAATATTATTATGTATACCGCGTGTCAAGCCAAGTTCCAGCATAATAGAACTGGCGAGCAGCACCGTTGTTACACGAACCATTTGCAGCTACTTTTAACCCCCTCATAATTCAGAAACAATTCCACATAAACGTTTCAAATTTGGCTCATGTAATTATACTTGCGAGATAAATATATGCTCTAAATTTCATAAGCACAGCTCAAACGGTTATTAAGGTATTAACGTCCGAAAATCTACATTTTTATCACTGACTGACTGACCTTGACTTTATACGTGGGAGAGCCATGCTTCGGCACGAATGGGCCGGCTCGACCGGAGAAATACCACGTTCTCACAGAAAACCGGCGTGAAATAGCGCTTACGCTGTGTTTCGCCGAGTGAGTGAGTTTACCGGAGGCCCTACCCTATTCCCTTCCTTTCCCTCCCCTATTCCCTTCTCTTCCCATCCCTACCCTCCCCTATTACCCTACTCCCTCTTAAAAGGCCGGCAACGCACCTGCAGCTCTTCTGATGCTGCGAGTGTCCATGGGCGACGGAAGTTGCTTTCCATCAGGTGACTCGTTTGCTCGTTTGCCCCCTTATTTCATAAAAAAAAAAACCTATAGATCAAAATTGTAACCCAGTTCCAGATGACCTAGAAGGCTGAAATTTGGAATCCAGCTCGGTAATTGTGTGTAAGCGTAGGGAAAAATCATAAAACAAAAAATCGGTCAAGTGCGAGTCGGACAAGAGCGAAACTAGGCAAAAACTGTGTTTTTTGTATGGAGACCCCCCTTAAATATTTATTTTATTTTACTTTTATTATAAATTATGAAAGTAAAAATATAATTAAAGATATTATAGATATATAATATTCACAAAGAATATTTAAAGTGCCTACCGGCTGCCATTATTGATTTTGAGCAAAAAAGGCCAAAAAATCACGTTTATTGTATGGGAGCTCCCCGTAAATATTTATTTGTGAAGTGAAAAACTTTAGGAAATTAATAGAAGGTGACTTTAGAAGTGTGTCTGTTTGTCTGTTACCTCTTCACGCCCAAACTGATTGTACCGATTGTTCTTAAATTTGGTATGGAGATATAGTTTGAGTCCCGGGAATAGACATAGAATTCTTTTAATCCCTGTCTATTTGTCTGTCCGTCTGCTCGTCTGTCCGTGTATCCGTCTGTCCGTCTGTCTGTCCATCTGTCTGTCCGTCTGTCCGTCCGTCCGTCCGTCTGTCTGTCTGTTTGTTAGACAGCTATAATAATAGCTACTTAATTTCCGCACAATAAGTTGTACCCTATAGTTAATGGTTGGAAATACACTTATGTTATACCGTATTATTCTAATGCCTCCTGATGGTAGCTGCTTTTTCCATTCGATTGGATTTTCTTTGTTTTATTCGACTGATATTCAACAAGCCTTAGGGGCTGTTTCCCCACTTCCTGATAAGTTTCAGATAGGCTATCCACAACTTATCTGATAGATGAAGGATCTGTCAGTTAAGTTTCGGATAGGCTATCCACAACTTATCTGACAGATGAAGTATCTGCCAGATAAGTTGCGGATAGCATATCCGACACTAGTCGGGAAGTGGTGAAACAGCCCCTTAAGGTTGCGATTGAATATAGTCGAATATTATGTATGTTTGAACTGGGAAGATTAAGGTGTCTACCCTTGCTCGGAATGTTTTCTTTACAAAAAGTAATGATATCCCACCAAAAACATAAATGTAAAAATGGAGAGCCAAGTTCCATACAAACATTATTCTTGTCTATTGACTTCGCCGTAAAAAGGATGGAGATCTAAATGAGTGCCAAGTTCTATGAAAAATCGAAATATGTATGTATAGGAACCAAATAACATTATGAACAAATAATAGAGTCTATTTCTTTGCTTTATTGAATATCTATAACAATTGATGTTATTTAAACAATGTGAGATCTTAAACTAGATTAGATTTGACTTGGCTAGTTTTCATCAGAATTAAAATGTTCAATAACTTTATGAAATGACTGATGTAATGAAAACTGGCCAAGTTAGATCTAATCTACTTAAAGATCTCAGTGTGTCAGTGTTAGTGTAATGTGCCAAAATCTGACAGAAATTGATGATAATTTCTATTATTGCATATGCGCATTGAAAATGAAACGAATATGTTTTATCTAACAGCTGTATCGCCATTACTTTTCGAAGGATAGTTTTCATCAATTTCAATTTGAAATATTTTCGCAGAATTACCGGTGAACCCACTTTTTTTTGGGCTTAAAAAATCGCAAATCGTACAAAGAAATTGATAACCAGTTTTTTAGCCATTTATCTTTGATACAAAGTTCCCAATTGTAACGAATTCTCAAAAATTGTAACACTTCCGGCAAAAATTACGTATGATAAATGGAAATTTTAAAATTAATTATTTCACATAACTTGTCGGTAAGATATTGATTTTTTGGTATCAATCAATGCAAGATGTTTTATTCTACTATATATTTTGAATTTAGGTCAGAATCTATGAATTTATAAATATTATATATATCCTTAAAACTTTTAAAGTTTCACAAATGGTTCTGCAAAAAGCATTGGTTTATTAAAAGGACTTCCATTTATTTATCTTTGACGTTTTACTGTCGGTATTTAAAAATAAATAACCAATCACAAAAAATAATGGCTCGCAATTTAACAATTTACAATTTCTTTGGCGAAAAAAAACGGGCTAAAGATTAAATTTCTTGTTAACTGCAAAAACGTCAGAGAACATTTTACTTAATAATTTTTCAGTTTTCCTGCATCGCTGATTAAAATCCATGGTAAAAAATCGGCCATGTGCGAGTCGGACTCGCGCACGAAGGGTTCCGTACCATTATAGAGAAAAATTAGGGCAAAATTTGTGTTTTTTTTATGGGAGGCCCTCTTAATTTTTTATTTTATATTAATATTATTATTAAATATTAAAGTTAACATAAAACTAAAGATTGTGTGAAAAATTCAAGTACCTACCTATTGCTATTATTGATACTAGAGATCACCCAATGGTCGAAATTCGACGTCAAATAAAAAATTAAATAGGTTTCCAACGCTTTTCTATTGATATTCTATTGTCAAAATATTGACTTTATTATTTTTTAGACATAATTCCTGCGACAGTCTCAGATTAATAAAGTCAAATGATGACAGACTCGCCGTGTAATAATTGTCTAACAGTATTCAATGAGATTCAATAATAAAAAAAACCTAAATCTGTTTTCAATTTGACAACAGACTTCAACAATAAATGAAAGAGTACAATTCGTGTGTATAGGCTTGTTGTCAAAATCTCCTACCCCCTTACTAATAAACGCTGTGTAAGCTTTGAATAGTTATACAGTGTTTTGTCTTCTTCAATCCAATTAAAAATGTCACTTGTGTGACAGGAACAAAACACTTTATAACTATTCAAAGCTTATACAACGTTTATTAGTAAGGGGGTTAGTGTGTATGTTGTAGTGTGTGTAATATTTTATTTGTTAAAAAAAAATATGATAAAAGCATAATTTCAAAATAATATTAGCTCGAATATACTTGACTTTTCGCATTTTTTGTCAAAAGGGATCCAAAGTTTTTCGCTCACATATTAATATATAGATAGAGCAAAAAAGGCCAAAAAAAATCACGTTTGTTGTGTGGGAGCCCCCCTTAAATAATAATTTTATTTTGGTTTTAGTATTTGTTGTTATAGCGGCAACGGATATACACTATCTTTGAAAATTTCAACTCTCTAGCTATTACCGTTCTTGAGTTACAGCCTGGTGACATACAGACGGACAGACGGACAGACAACCAAGTCTTAGTAATAGGGTCCCGTTTTTACTCTTTGGGTACGGAACCCTAAAAATGAAAAATGAAATGCAATCGAATCCGCGCAAGCCCTCAGGTAAAATCGGTAAAGGGTGGGTACGCACTAGGCGACGTGACATAGGGCGCTCTTCCTGTCATATTATGTGTTGTCACCGCGTATCTTGTCCGCATGCGGGTGACAATGTCTCATAGCCGCGTGTGTGTTGCCCGCATGACAGGTATATATTATGAAATCATAGGATGCGGGCAACTTTAATTGCAACCAGATCCGCGAGCGGCGACGACACGCATGACAGAAAAAGCGCCCATCGGCTTGTGATGGGGTCTCACACATCACGATATTCTTCATACATTTTTTATACGACCTTAAACGTCCTAGTCGTCCAAAAGACTCAAAGCTATACCAGTCGAGGTTTATGTTAGGTATACATGGCTATTTTGAAAAACTAGGTTCATATTTTTTCGGTACGTGCGTAATTCGAAGACAAGAGAAGACGTAAAATACGCATGAAAACGCGTTCTTTGGGATCTTAACGTCATATTTGAATTGCTTCTAGGGCAAGCTATTTTACTTGCTCACACATTTCTTCCACTTGAGTCGACATTCAAGTCGAGAGAATAAGCTGGACGAAGTGACGGTCACGCGCGTATCGCAGTGCGTACACACCGCCAATATCCAAACCAGATATCGCCCATCGCGTCGTCACAACGGATAATTCGATTTGGGAAATGATTGATCGCTAACTAATTTACGTCCGGTACAGTAAATAACTTGGAATTTGTAATTTATTAACCAATTTATTCTGCGTTTCACCGATTTTAAACCCTTCCGTCCTGATTTTGTTTTATTGAACGAAAAAGTTATGTGAAAAAGACAAATTGGACGATGCAGATGTTTCTAAACATAATATTATGATGGTAACGATTTCTTTATGAAGGAAATAAAACTTAATCATAATTTATCTAACAAGGCAACCATATTTTTAGCATACTTTTTATAGTTTGGTAATTTTCATGTTCATAAAGTGGCTTCATGCTATGAATAATAAATTAAAGAAGTTACGATATCAAATATGCTAGTGTCGGGAGCATCTCTTTATTTGAACACAGATTCGACCCTCGTGTATAGCTTATATAACAATTAAGTAGTAATGCCTTAACTCTTCAACCTAGAAACGACAGTTATTTTATTGTGGACCTTATTAACATGCGCATAAGAGCGAGAATACGTTCAGTAATTGCACAATCCTCGTACGTGTGTATGGTGATAGCAATTTAATAACCATGCCTAGTTGAATACAGAGTTGGCGCCGAACGATTAGGTCATGGGCACACTTACGTATTTTCTTATTCAATTCCTTTATTCTGAGAATATCTTCTACGTCTAGTATTTTAATGATGCTCGAAACGTTGGTAGAATTTAAATTTTCTTTTCGTTCTGATATTTTAAATTTTCCAGTTTCAAATAATTGTGTTTTGCTATAACGTAATAAAGTCTCGATATAAAATGATTTTAGAATAATACATTTTTATGTGGCTGTAAAAATATAACCCATGAAAATACATCAACAAATTGTAAAGCTATCGTATAAGGGATGATAAATAATATATTATTTGAGGAGATCTGTAAATAAAGATGAAAGGGAATTTTGTCATTTTGAATTGTAAATAAAATCAGTAATTGAACACCCATTTGATAGATTTGCAAACGATTTAAATCAATTCAGTTGCCAGTTAGACTAACCACAAATACAAATAAAGTCCATTAATAGATTTAATGTGCTTTGTAGTGACCATACTTCAACATATATTTTTGGGTTTCAAAATGCTAACAATAATTTATACCTTTTTCTATACTTTCTCTTAAAATTATTGTGGACTAACTAAAATTTGAATGATAAGGTAAAACAAATAATTTTATACATAGGTAGGTATGGTTGAAGGAAAATCAGCCTTAGCACTTTTCAATCAATCTTTAGCAATAAACTTCAAGAATTTTGGATCTTACATGTTTTGACTAGTTTTACTTTAATCTCCATAAACACTGAGACGATTCTTATTTCAATGCGTATTTTTAACAGTTGAAAACTAGAGTTTTTGCTAGTACAGAATTGGTGAAGCATATCTTTTAGCATTGCGTTCGCGTACCGTCGATATTCAGTTTCGAATGCAATAAAAAAACTCTGGATCAAGATTGCCATAATTTCTATAGACGAACTCTGGTACAACGGATTTGCGGGCATCATCTAGTTTACTATAATATGTTAATACACTAATAATAAATAAGAGCGTCACATTCGCTAAGTCGTAACCGCGGCGCGCTCCGTATCACCAATATAACATACCGACTTTCGCACTCAATATTAGCACAAATGCCTTTGATTCCACGAGAGCATACAACTCCAGGGAATATTACTTGTCCCTGGAAAGTATGGATCGACAAATAAGGACTGCTATTAATATTTGTCATTCGATGCCGTCCTTAAAATACCATATATTTATGGTGATTTTATCCTTGAATGTTTATATTGGTGTTTAATTGACTTGTAATATGACTATATTTATTATTGCAATACAAAATGGGAAAAATACTTTTTCGTTCTTTTGGCATGTAACACCCTTTTCTGATTATCAATAAAATGTATCATTTTTTGCTAAATAAAGCAACATGTTTATAGTAATTAAACACAAAAATCATACGTTAAAATATCTAACCAATGTAAATGCCAAAAAGCCGTTTTCATCTTACATTCAAGCATGCAATGGTTGGGCTTGCAATATTGTGCGAATTCTTGGTGAGCACACGCGGTGTTTTGTGGTTAAGATACGCTTTTCAAAATTAATGTTTTGCGGTTCATACCACAATGGACAAAATCTGCACACGTTTTGTTCACAGAATTGCTTTGGGTTTTGTTTGAATTGGGCAAGTATTTGTAGCACTGCGGAATTATTTTTTGTTTTAATATGATAAATTTAGCATACTATTAGGTATACTATTTACAGATTTTATCTTTTAGTTTACAAAATTACTTTTTTGAAAAAATATTATGTAGTATCTCTTTGTGTCGCAATTTTAACATAACATCATCTGAAAGCATAAATAGGCAAAATTTTACATTTCGTATTTGGGGCGCAAAGTAACTTAAAAATAATGTTACGCAACATTGTCACAAAGACATCACATTACATTTCATTATGTCCAAAGTTAGCGTCCCAAATGTACCGGCGGCGTAATCAGACTGAAAGTGATTGTGAAAGTCAAACAACGCCAACAAACAACCGAAATAAAAGAATTTGGGTTGCGTGTGTGCTCACCTCAATTGTAATAAGTGCTAACACCAATTAGCCCTGTTTGTCGTGAACGCGTGAACAATTTAATTACATTGTTTTTTCATTGTTTAAACAAATTATTATACGCCTACAAATTTCGGACCTCTGTAGAAATCATATTTACTATTACAAAGCTCACAAAGCTCAGTTGTTTTAATTCTTTGGAATGTAAAGAGTGGAAAGTTTGGATCTTTAAACATTTTAAAAAATGTATTTTTTTGTAACAAGTTTGAATTAAATAAAATTACAAGTAAATAATTACTTATATTTTTTTAAAGTCAAAATTAATATTTAGTTAAGAACAAAAGTAAACGCAACAATATTTTGACTTCTTCCTGTCGTCCAATACTTTTTAACTGAAATTCTATTAACTTTTATGTTAGTGAGCTTGATAAAATATTTTTTCGTCTGCCAAATATCAGAATGAACAGAGATCATAAAGGAGCTAACATAACCGGACCGAAATAGAGCGGATGAATTTGTTCCGGGAAAAAACCCGGCGCTGGCCGGCTTCATTTTTCATAAAAAACACAAAAAGTCGCACAAAAAATTCGGTTGAAATCATCTACCCACGAAGCCTCAAAAGGATGTCCAATAATTAAATTCGACTCATAACAGTTTAGTGACGCGCACACGAAATGTACGATATCGATGTTTAGACAATTATATCGTTAAATTATTCGAATGTTTCAATATTTACTCGACCGTGATGTTTTATTTGTATGAACGTATTCATAAAAATGTTTATTTTTATGGACAGGACATGCTTCCATATTTTACTAGCGATGTTTCAAAACATTGCTCAGTTAAATTTTTTAATTTGGATTATCATTTTTTAGGGATCTGCACCAGAACGATAAAAACGGAACCTTGCATTTGTTGACACTTCTTCGTCAATCAGTCTGGCTGAATTTTGTGAACTCTAATATAAAAAACTTATTTTTAACTGACTTCCAAAAAAGAAGGAGGAGGTTTCTCAATTCAACTATACAATTTTTTTTGTACATGGTATTCTGCATTTTAAAACGTTTCTGGTAATCAAAGTCATTATACCTCTATTATTAAAAGCTTTTATTTAACTTTCTCTGTATGTATGTAAGTATGTATTTTCGGCTGGAATTATGGAACTCAATTTTGAAGTAGATTCATACGTGGGAGAGCCATGCCTCGGCACGAACGGGCCGCCTCGACCGGAGAAATACCACGTTCTCACAGAAAACCCGCGTGAAACAGCGCTTGCGCTGTGTTTCGCCGAGTGAGTGAGTTTACCGGAGGCCTAATCCCCTACCCTATTCCCTTCCCTTCCCTCCCCTATTCCCTTCTCTTCCCATCCCTACCCTCCCCTATTACCCTATTCCCTCTTAAAAGGCCGGCAATGCACCTGCAGCTCTTCTGATGCTGCGAGTGTCCATGGGCGACGGAAGTTTCTTTCCATCAGGTGACCCGTTTGCTCGTTTGCCCCCCTTATTCCATAAAAAAAAGATTATATATTTAACCCATTGCGCTGAAATTTTGCATACACGTTTAGTTTGGATGATAATGCACGATATGGTATGATACATCACTCTAAATCCAATATGGGCTATGGCCGACCATCCAAGATGGCGAAATAGTTATTTTCTGTAAAGTCATTCTACATCCAATATGGCGGCTCATCCAAGATACGGGAATAGTTATTTTTAATGCACTTCTGCAATATGGGTGTCAAATGAAAGGGCTCATTGAGAGTTACTCGGAAACGAATGTAATGTCATTCCACATCCAATATGGCGGCTCGTCCAAGATAGGGGAATACTTATTTTTAAAGCGCTTCTGCAATATGGGTATCAAATAAAAGGGCTCATTGAGAGTAAATTGAGAAGTAATAGAGTCAAGTCAAGTCGTGTCGTGTCGTGTCGTGTCGTGTCGTGTCGTGTCGTGTCGTGTCGTGTCGTGTCGTGTCGTGTCGTGTCGTGTCGTGTCGTGTCGTGTCGTGTCGTATCGTGCCGTGTCATGTCGTGTCGTATCGTGTTGTGTCGTGTCGTGTTATGTTATGTCAAGTAAAATCCGGCCGGATTTTATACTCATTTATGTTAAGTGAAATTTAACTTTTTAGTCATGCAGAAATAAACGAAATATAACAACTCGCTAAATATAGACACGGTTTTTTGACTGATCAAAATCAAGTACGATTTCTTAAGGACTTAAGTTAATCAGATAATTCTTAAAACAAATTCTTATTTAACAAATTCTTGAAACAAAACAAACTACAATTTAACAGACTGAAATCTAGCCAAAGATACCTACAAAACAAAAAATAAATTATAATCAAAAAACTCTTTGAAAAAAGCTTTTATTTAAACACTCTTAAAAGAAGAAAATAAATTTCCCCTTAAAAAATTTAACTATTAAGTTATAACCTCAATATATTATACAATTTGCATGGTAATAAAAGCTTGTCGCGAGACTTAACAATCTGTCAGTATTTAATAAATTTGTTAAAGTAAATAATATAATATCAATTTACTCAGTTAAATTGGTACTAGTTTATTTACAAATCGTGCGACAAGCTTTTATTATCATGCAAATTGTATAATTTATTGAGGTTATAACTTAGTAGTTAAAATTTTTAACGAGAAAGGACCATGAGAAGAAACGTCCCCACCAACCAACAGACTTGAAACAGGTGTCATTTGAAAGATCTACTAGAATAGAGATTTTTTTACTATGGCGACATCTGTCAAATACGTGGGGTTAAAAAAAAAAAACCTTCCCCGCTTGATGTGTAGGGGAGAAACCACAAAAAAAAAAATTAAAGATTTTATATGTACCATTTTTTCGGCATCATTAATATTTATATATGCATTCATACCAAATTATGGCTTTGTAGGCCCATAGTCTCCGAGCAAGACCGCGAATAGATAGACAGACAGACAGACGGACGAACAGACCGAAACAATAAGGGTTCCTTGTTGACTACGGAACCCTGATATGCTTTTAGTTTGTAGAAAAAAGTGATTTTTTGTTAAAAAATAAACACATTTTTTGTTGGCGAAAGGTTGTTTTTTAAAAAAAAAACAATTAATTTTGAAACTAACACAGGTACTCGAGACTTTTCTGGGTCCCAGTGAACAAATCCAGACGCATCCCATGACTGTTGAAGGGTGGGGACGGGGTTCATACAAAATCCCCCAAGGTCCTTTATTTTCTTCTTTTTAGAGTGTTTAAATAAAAGCTTTTTTTTCAAAAAGTTTTTTGACTAAAATTTTATGTTTTGACTTTTTGAGCATAACCACCACCGTTTCTGGACTATACAATTTGTTTTAAATCTGATCTTTAATAATTTGCAATTACATTACTTATAATAAAAAGGGAATTGAAAAAGTTCAGGTTGTTTAGATAATCGGTCTATCCTCTACAAAAACATCCTATTCATTCTTTGTTTGTCAGAAATATTCGAACTCATTCCCAAAATAAGAATAGAACAAATTCTCTAAGAACGGTTATAAAAAATTTGATTGTTATTTTATAGGAAGCTAATTTATTATTTCCTATAAAAACGAAACAATTGAGCCGAGAGAGCCTTATGCCGAAAATAAAAATATCTTGCTATTTTCGTTTTACTTTCATTTATTTTGTACCCTTACCCAATTTTGAATAACATCTTAACTATTATTACTTCTTATTAAGTACCTATCGCCTTAAACTCCTCACTATATCGCCTTCATCCGGTGGTTGTGAATTATTAGGTGTAAGCACCATTAAAAATGCTTTTGTGGTAAGTTACCAGCAGGTAATATATCTAAATTGCAAGTTGAAAATAGCATAAAAAACTTCTGCCAAAGTCGTGTAACGTCAAAGTTAGTCGAATAAAAACATAATTTACGTGTCATCTCTACAAAACGTCGTTTTTATACCTTAGTACGACGATTATGGCCCATGCTCGAACTTATAACACGTTGTGTAGTACTTAAACGGCGGTTGTAACTCTACTGAATGAGGTGTCGAAATAATTGCTGCAGTCACGCTAGTCTCGCGTGAAATTAATGTTAGTAAAATAAAAATGATACCGGGTATAAGGCGTAGTAAACAAAAGGTTTCATTTGGCAAGAATAAGTATAGAAGAAGGTGTCAAATACCTGATAGAGATGCAACCATAGACAAAGATCAAGATAAATACCGCATGTGTCGAGCAATGCTCGTTTTTGGAAAGTCTGTTCTTTAGTCTGCTATCGGAATCGGACGTCAATCGGAATTTAAAAAATGCCTAAATGCCTAATTGTGCCGTATTGAGCTGTAGAAACTCGAATAGAAACGTTGGTCTAGATAATGGACACGTTTCTTATCATCGGTACGTCACAGTAGGTAGGAAAAAAGTGGCACGCTCGTTTTCATACAAATGGAGGCCCATGCGGAATCTATCTTGATCTATGTCTATGGATGCAACATATCTTTAAGGCCCTTTATACAGCGATCGATCTGATCTGACTGATCGGACCGACCTCCCGTGTGGCACAAGTCTGTACAGGTCAACCGGATTGATCAGCCTACGTATAATATAGAGACCTTTAGACGTATGGGATACATTTCATTATAGCTACTTGTTAGCACTTTGCATCATCGTGTAAGAAAAGTCTTAATTTCAATTATTAACTATGTTTTTAAAACCATTAGAAAAAATATATTAAAAAAAAATAGTATCTTATAGCAATACACGCGTACCTATTAAATTCTTTAGGCTCAAATTCTACCGTCGATACACGTAATACGTTACACACATCACTAAATTATTCAACGCGTAAGTTTCTATAATTTCCTCGGGGGTTGTGGGTTTATTTTAAGGACAGGCGTTTGCTAACAATGCCAGGTTTGTTTTAATTATGAAGTTATTTTCGTTTGTCATATCTGTTTTATATAAAGAGTGATTTTTTTTTAATTAAATGCTATTTTATTTTGCATGCAAAATAAAATAAAAAAGTATGATGATAGGGTTATGATCACAAAGTCTTTGCATCTAAAAAACGTCGTTTTGAAAAATGTAAGAAATAAAGGTTCGCCTTTACGTCCAAATTACCATAAACGTTTAGTTGCCGGCTTGGGAAATGTAGCAAACACATAACGCTGTTGTTTCCCTGCGAGTATATTTAAAAATCCGTCCCGTTTTCAATCCGTTCAGGACTGTTTTACCTCTACCTTTTGTGGTAAAATATAGAAACAATCTATTTATTAATACGCGAGCGAAAAACTTTTGATCCCTTTTGACGAAAAATTCGGGAACGTAGGTGAATAAAATTTTGCACAGTTATAGTTTATATGGTGAAGGAGTGCATCGAGCTAATATTATTTTGAAATTATGCTTTTATCATACATTTTTTTCACAAATAAAACATTACACACACTACAACACACACACTAGGATCAGCATTTACGAACGAATTGTACTCTTTTATTTAAATAGATTTAGTTTTTTTAGACAACACGGCCAGTCTGTCATCATTACATTTGACTTTAATCTGAGACTGTCGCAGGAATTATGTCTAAAATAAAAAATAATAAAGTCAATATTTTGACAATAGAATATCCATAGAAAAGCGTTGAAATTTGGAACATACAATTTTCTTTTTTTATTTGAGGTCGAATTTCGACCATTGGGTGATCTCTAGTATCAATAAAAATATCATCCTTATATAAGAACGCTTGAATCGGGTGCATGAATAGTAAAACAATTTAATATCACAATGCGCGTATGTGAAAATTGTCACTAATTCAATATAATACTATGTACAGTAGATGGAGTTTGATTTCAAGAGCACGGTTCAATTCTTTTACTTTAGTTTACTATAGCTTTTGCCCGCGGCTTCGCTCGCGTTAAGAAGTATTATTATTATTTAGGTATCAAAGTCAGCCCGATCGGCATATTTTCTATTTTATCCCTTGGGGGTAGAATTGATCAAAATCCTTTCTTAGCGGATGCCTACATCATAACATCTACCTGCATGCCAAATTTCAGCCCGATCCGTCCATTGGTTTGGGCTGTGCGTTGATAGATCACTATGTCAATCAGTCACCTTTGAGTTTTATATATTATATTAGATTTAGTGAATAATTAAGTATTATTTAAATCATCATTTACTAATAGATCTAAACTCCCTCCCGCACGCGCACCCCCGCCTTGGTGACGCCCACTTCGCAACGGGCCGTGCAGCAGAAATCGTAATATTTTAATTTCGTCATAACTTCAAAATCAAACGTCCAATTTTAATCATTCAAAGACCAAATATTATCAACATAAACTGTGCTTAGTGATGAAATAATTTATTTTGATAAGGATTAATAGCATGAGTAAAATAAACGCGTTTAAATGAAGTCCAAAAAAAATCAAGATTTTTAAATAAAAAAATGGTGGTTGTTCCTCACTCGACATAGATAAGTATAGTGTGTCGCGGACTTTTTTGTAGATATTTATAAGATCTACAATTTATTAGAACATTTTATGGTTCTATCTTTTATAGTTTAGGCAGCGTACGCAAAATAAGTAACTTTTCTGGTTGATTTTTACACCTTGTGTCCGACTTCGATCTTACGGAACCCTATTTTTTTCCAAAAAAAAATTTAGCCTATGTTACTTGTGGGTAATTTAACTTTCGAATGGTGAAAGAATTTTTAAAATCGGTCCAGTAGTTTTTGAGCCGATTCATTACAATTAAACAAACAAACAAACAAAGTTTTCCTCTTTATAATATTAGTGTAGATTACAAAAGATCGATCATAATATCATACCATAACAAATATAATCATATGTGAAAGTAGCATGATTTCAGATAACTATAAGCAAGTAACAACTTACATAATAATTATACGTAGTCACAAGTAGAAATTTAGGCAAAAAGGTCTAATTAGATTCGGGAAAAGTATCAATATTTAAAAATGCTCAGAGTATTTTGGGCGCAATAAATAATTATACATTTTTACTTAGCCATGGAAGATTTGAGGTCAAGTGGGATTGGACCCTTTATTTCGAGAGGGACGACGTGTCCCATCATTGGGGGATCTTTATATAGCTAAATGTCATTATAATGTAGGTCAATAGAAACAAAATCCCGAAAACGGTTTTGTACTACGCAGTACGTGCATTGTTTAGAATTTATATTTTTTATCATCATGGAGATTGTAGCTGATTTTGGTGTCGCGCTGATCGCTCGCTATGACCGTCAGCGCTGATGACCTGAAGGCTGAAGTGTATGAAACTATAAGTAGCGCTGATATTTCATATATTTTTATTCCGGTGTCTCGGCGCTTCCGGTCAAACGGTTAGAGCAACACTAAAATTTAGCCTCAGGTTTTAATCCGATAGTCCATAAAATGCAGTTTGTATAATTTTAAAATTAAACATTAATATTCTATAAATAAATTAATTAATAATCGTATAATTTAAGCATGCTCTATATAATAATTACAGAAGTAGTAAAATATGTAAAAATGAAAATTAAGAAAGAAAGATTAATAAGCACTATTCATATATGTATGTGAAATTATTTTCTATAGATCTAATTTTTATCTAAAAGTTTTTATTTTTATTTTATAATAGTGGACTTACCTCCTCTGTTCTCGCTGTCCGCTGGCTTCACCTGTATTGCCCGGTTCATCTGGAAAAGAAAAAAAAAAATTTTATACAATAATTATATTTTTGCTACAATAAAGTATACCTACAATATAACATACTAGCCGATACGGCAAATGTTGTAATAGAGATATTTACTGATCTTTGATAAGCACACACAATTTCATCAAAATCGATCCAGATTTTAGAGTCTAGACGCTTCGGACACGATTACAATCTTTCCGTTTTTTATATCGACTCTCTACTCGTAACATACAAAAAGTTGTATTATATTTTTATCCGACTTACGACTACGGCGAAGCAAAAAGGAGGGTTATGACTTTGACCTGTATGTATGTATGTATGTATGTGGGTATGGATGTTCATCTGTTCCCTCGTAACTTTAAAACTACTTATCTTATTTGGACAAATGAGGTGTCGTTAGAAGCCTCTTGATTGTATGCTGGTTATAAGCTACATGAAATCACGTTAAATTGACTGCAGCGCCATCTAGGGGACTTAAAGTAAAGAACAAAAAAAAAAATCCTGACGGTGTCGTGTAGGGTATCAAATGAAAGAGCTAAGAGCAATCACCTGATATGATTATAAATCACTTCAATGCAATATGAAACTATAAAAAAACTATTCATTTGCTCACTAGAACCAAATAAATTGTAAAAAATCCTTATGATCCTCGATCATTTGAGGAGTTGCAAAGGTTAAGAAAATCGAGCGAATTATAGCCCCAAAATAATTGAAATAAAAATAAAGTTTAAAAAACTAAAACCCGACTACTAAAACACACTCTTAAAAGTACGAAACGAAAAAACAGTTTATAGTGATATGGAAATGTTTAAAGGATAGCCGTGGTCGTATGCTACCTACTATTCATTTTGCAAAACAGATTCATTATCTATATATTAACCTATTTACCGCCGCTGTACCCAATTGGGTACACATACAAAATTAAGGATAAGAAATTTTGTGGTATCACATCTCAGTTTTTATTTTATATATTATTTAATTAAAGATAAAGCTTCAACATTTTTAGCAAATTTATACTGGCAACCAATATTTTTAGTCATAAGGTAGGTTTCAACTTACGGTTTTGCGACCTGCAGAAGCAAGCTCATAAATTCTCTCTTTATTTTAATCGCATAATATTCAACCACTTTATGTGTTTGTTTTTTTATTCAATACATTGTTATCTATATAATAAATAAGAAGTTAGTGGTAGATTATTGAAATAGATGGAAAAATTGTGATTCAAACACTACTGTACCTAGTTGGGTACAATGGCCGAATCCACTAGCAAAATATTACTTTTTTCAGATTTCTTAATTTTAACATCTTATATCGTTATGAATACCAAGGGAAAGCTATTTTGTGCTCCTTTTGTAAATAAAAATTATCATATACATTCAGAAAACCTATAACATAGTGTAAATGTCCGCTCTCTTATACATTTCTTTGTCCTGAAATTACAGACGTAGTAGACAGAAAAACGCAGGTAAAATAGCAGCTAAAAGATTTGACAGTAGCTAAACCTTGTAAGAGGAATCTATCTTGTCAGCAACAATGGAGCTAGTATCAACTAGAATAGATATTATAATATCTACAAAATTTGTCATTTGCAAAGTGTTATGGTAACATAAGCTAATATTGACACTCCTTCGTAAGTAAGAAATGTGATTCCAGAAATCACCCTGTATACTTTTTACTTCTTATACTTATTAGTGGATATCAAGGACGAAAGTTTACTAGCTTCAGCTACAGATACCACTACTAATTATGAGAAAATACGGAACGCAAATCACCTCTTTGGGTAAAGGTAATGATGGATTTTATTTACTTTTTTTGAATTATGTTTTTCCTTTTGTTATTGTTAATGATTAGCGTTTGCATTTACCACTTACGACTCTTGATGATAGCATGGTTTATATTCTCTTTCGACGAAACATCGTAACATTTTACTTGTGTCAGAAAATATAACGAAAAACGAGGTTATCCTCCTCGTCAGTCTCTAGTTTACCTCAAAATAGTATCGATCGCTACCCCAAAAATATTTCTAAATAATTTCAAAATGTAAAACATCATGCAGTTCGTTTTAAGTGCAAAAAATGTAATAAATAGTATGTATCAAAAAGTTAGTTCTAAACCTTATCACACCTAAGTACCCCATAACACGCCGTTGTATCCAACTGGGTACACCCCAGGGAAGGATTTTTATTTTTTTTTAAATTTTCTTTTATTTTTTATTTATTTAACATATAAACTGCAGATAAATTCAAGTTTTGTTAAAAAAAAATACTATTGGTTTCATTTTGGCGGTTAATGGGTTAATACGCGCGCGAAAAACTTTGGCTCCCTTTTGACAAAAAATGCGGAAACCTAGGTGATTGAAATTTTGGCACAGTTATAGTTTATATGGTGAAGGAGTGCATCGAGCTAATATTATTTTGAAATTATGCTTTTATCATACATTTTTTTAACAAATAAAACATTACACACACTACAACACACACACTAGGAGATTTTGATTGACAAGCCTATACACACGAATTGTACTCTTTAATTTATGGTTGAAGTCTGTTGTCAAATTTAAATTAGTTTTTTTTATTAAATCTTAAATACTGTTAGACAATTATTACATGGCCAGTCTGTCATCATTTGACTTTATTAATCTGAGCCTGTCGCAGGAATTATGTCTAAAAAATAATAAAGTCAATATTTTGACAATAGTATATCAATAGTAAAGCGTTGTTTGAAACTTATAATTTAATTTTTTATTTGAGGTCGAATTTCGACCATTGGGCGATCTCTAGTAGATAATAATAAAATTAAAGGGGCATACATACACTCCTTTAAACATTTCCATCTAATATATAAAATTCTCGTGTCACGGTGTGCGTGGTTGAACTCCTCTGAAACGACTTGACCGATTTGCGTGAATCTTAGCGAGCATATCGGCTAGGGTGGAGAATCGGACAACATCTACTTTTTATATTGATAAGTGCATTTGTTAAATAAATAATGGTAAATTATTACAACTCGAGACTGACAGCGACCATTGTTTGTGCGACGGGATAGCGATGGACGTTGCCATGGTGCCATACTTATTTGGTCACTTCAGTAAAATAATATGGGCGAAATCTATACATATAATAAAACTGTAGAAATGAAAATTCTCTACATTAAAGATATTCAAAAAATAATAAGCGGGGAGTGTAACTACATCGCTATGAAAGCCAAAAATGTGGTTACTTTTTTGTCTGTCTGTCTGTCTGTCTGTCTGTCTGTCTGTATGTTTGTTCCCGCATGACACGAAAACTACTGATCCGATTTAAATGCGGTTTTCGCAGATATATTTGTCTTCTTCCAACTTAACATCTGGTGTATAAAAATTTTCCCCCCCACCCCTCTAAGGGGACAAAAGAGGGGGTCAGATTTTGTATCAAAATTTTTTCTTTAACACGTTAATTACTGATCCGATTTGCATACTGTTTTCGCAGATATATTTGTCTTCTTCCAACCTAACATCTGGTGTATAAAATTTTTTCCCCCCACCCCTCTAAGGGGACAAAAGAGGGGGTCATATTTTGTATCAAACTTTTTTTCTATACATATAATAAAACTGTAGAAATGAAAATTCTGTACATTAAATATATTAAAAAAATAATAAGCGGGGGGTGTAACTACATCGCTATGGAAGCCAAAAATGTGGTTACTTTTTTGTCTGTCTGTCTGTATGTTTGTTCCCGCATCACACGAAAACTACTGATCCGATTTGTATGCGGTTTTCGCAGATATATTTGTCTTCTTCCAACTTAACATCTGGTGTATAAAAAATTTTCCCCCCACCCCCCTAAGGGGACAAAAGAGGGGTCAGATTTTGTATCAAATTTTTTTCTTTAACACGTAAACTACTGATCCGATTTGCATACGGTTTTCGCAGATAAATTTGTCTTTTTCTAAGGTAACATCTATTGAATAAAAAAAAAATTTCCCCCCACCCCTTTAAGGGGACCAAAGAGGGGGTCAGATTTTGTATCAAACTTTTTTCTTTAACACGTAAACTACTGATCCGATTTGCATACGGTTTTCGCAGATATATTTGTCTTTTTCTAACGTAACATCTGGTGCATAAAAAAATTTCCCCCACTCCTCTAAGGGGACCAAACAGGGGGTCAGATTTTGTATCAAACTTTTTTCTTTAATTGACTTACTTCATATTATTTACTGTGTTTTCCAACTTGACAACCCCTCTGAAAGGATGGAGAGTAACATAGTTTACTTTTGGTTTTGGAAAAACATTATGTTTCCAAAGGAGGTTTACAAGAATATTCGTATTTTACGTGATTTTTTAATTCCACGCGAGCGAAGCCGCGGGCAAAAGCTATACTTTATATGGCAAAACAACGTTTGCCGGGACAGCTAGTACTTTATATGGCAAAACATCGCTAGTATCACTATAACCTATTTTCTTGTTTCGTACTTCTTAGAGCGTGTTTTAGTAGTCGGGTTTTGGTTTTTTATGCTTTATTTTTAAAGCCTTAATATAATACAGCGTGTCAGTGTTATGCTAAGCGTGGAATGTTTTGAATTCCTGAAGTTAATTATCGTTCCTTTGATGTTTTCAAACATGTCACTGTACAATGTACGGGAGCAAAATTTAGGCATTCTTTCTTTACACCCTTCACTCTGTGACGAAAATATTTGACAGGCATAATTATTCGTTATATTACTAATTTTTATTGTCATCATTAGAAATAACGAATAATTTATGTTTAAGTGATGTATTTTTGTCATATTTTGTATGAATTCTGTGAGGGTAAGTTTACACAGAAAGTTGACGGATTGTGGCGTAGAATACGAGCGATACACATAATATGATATGTCAGTATGCGTCACCGCGTCACGTTATTTGACATTTCAATTATGGCAATCCCTTCACTGCCAAGTTACGCTTCGTTTCGTTACGTTTCGGAAAACTGACCTTAGAACCCTTGTTTTGAGAATAAAAAATCGGCCAAGTGCGAGTCGGACTCGTGCACACGAAGGGTTCCGTACCGTTATAGAGCAAACACACGCCAAAATTTATGTTTTTTGTATGGGATCCCCCCTTAATATTTATTTTATTTTAATATTATTATTAATTATTAAAGTACGCATATAAGTATGGCCTTTGTGAAAATTTTACGTGCCTACATGTTGTCAATATTGACATCGAGCAAAAAAAGCCAAAAAAATCACGTTTGTTGTATGGGAGCCCCCTTTAAATATTAATTTTATTTTGTTTTTAGTGTTTGTTGTTATAGCAGCAACAAATATACATAATCTGTGAAATTTCAGAAGTCTATCTATAGTGATTCTTGAGATACAGTCTGGAGACAGACAGAGGGATAGATGGACAGACGGACAGACGAACAGACGGACAGACAACGAAGTCTTAGTAATAGGGTCCCGTTTTTACCCTTTGGATACGGAACCCTAAAAAGAATACTTTAGCAAAGTCGCGGGCAACAATGATGTTGCTTGATAAAATACATAGAAAACAATTTTTTAAAAGCACAGCGACGTTAAAACATTTTAGTTTGCTCGAGAATCTGAAATCTTTTAGCAGCACCTATTCGTGGAAATGAAACAAAATTACTTGGTTCATTTATTCAATGCAGCAGAGAGGGACGGCTGGCCGTAGGCGGGGCTAGCTTTTAGGTACAAAAGTATTTACTAACATAAAAGTTTGTTATGAACGAACAATGTTCGTCGATTTTTATTTTTATGAATTTCTAAAATGTATTCTGTTTTATGCTGTCTTTTTAAATAACCGATTTTACGTTTTTGTGCACAATGCGATGAAATTAAAAATTCACAGCTCAAATGATGAAATAATTTCTGAAGACAATAATGTAATAATAATCAAAGTTTACAAAATATGATACTTATCGCTTCAATAAGAGAAGTGAGATTTTTAATGGGTCTTATGCGCCATAAGTTAGTATTATGACGAACAATATTGCACTATAGCTGTTACAAGTGTATGGCTTTTATGGTATTATACAGTCGACTTATTCTAATGTGTACTACAATAGAGTTGCTATTCGTCTGCAAAACATCTTTAAATATTTGTTCTAGTAGCAATGGATTTTAGTTCTAATGCTGTTTGACATAGGAGTGTGTTTCGAATGAATTATTCGCTTAATTAAATAGAGTTATTGTCAGTCCCCTGTCCATAAAAGTATATAAGCAAATTAGTATTTTTATAGTGCCTCTGGCTATTTTACGAGTTGTTAACATGTTAACTTTTCTTTGGCATAAAGGCATCGCAAAATGCTTTGTATTTTGTAGAAGACAAAACAAATTATCGCCTGTGGCAATCCTGGTTGTAAAAGAGCATGTACTTTGTTTAATTTTATTTTCCGTTTTCCGTCGAAAAAATTTAAAAGTGGGATAATGACACGAAATGATTTAAAAAGAAGAATAATTAAAATATTTTATAGCACTTGATGGATAATAGCATAATAGACAAAGAAGAAAAACGTATTTTATTTACGTTCCGAAATGAACGTAACTCCCCTTTTGCATTTCCGCTGTTACTTACATAAGGGTACCATCACTCTACGATTATAACTTCTTATCCCCACAACCCTAAATTCGTTCCTTAATAATTAATCAAAGCGATACAACTTAGAACTATTTGTCATCGCAACCAAACTTGTAGCAAAATTTTCAGTTAACCAAGTGATATATTTAATAGTTAATGGGGAGTGTAACTTCGTTGAAATCTATTAGATGTAATACAGGGTGAATTAGAGAAATGCACGGCTTGAAAGGCAGATTCAAAAAGTATAGCAGAAAAAAGTATAGAGCAAGAACTATAACTGTATAAATCGATACTACAACACTAATGTTAAAAAAATATAACATCTAAAACAAAACGTGTCCGATAAATAAATAGAGCGATATATTTTATCATAACAACCTGTCATCTGAGTAAATATGTGATGCTATCACCTTAAATGAGACAGTAGTACCAACGTAAAAACAACATGGCGCGTGTCACAGCTGTCAGACAAAATAAACTTACAACTCGATGATTATTGTTCAGGATTGGGGGACATTGGCATTGGGGGTAAGTATTATGTCAGGTGTGCTTCATAAAAAAGCTAAAAGTAGTACCAACATAAAAATAATATTATTCAATTTTGAAAACTATTGAAGGTTTATGTATTCATTGGCGTAATCTCGTATAATGTTAAATGGTAATTAAAAAAAAAAAACTATAAAAATAAGCATTATATTATGAGCAACAATTTATTGAGAATACATACAAAAATCTACAAAACAAAGTATTTTTATACAAATTCATGTGGGCAGATTTATCCTCATTTCCTTGAACATAAATAATTCAGATTAAGAATAAATCATTTTTAAACAAAAGTGTTATTATGCTTGGAAAAAGAAAACCCTTCTGTGTTAAAGGATTTTTTGAACAATAAATTTCCGCCTGTATTACTGAGGCTCGTGTTGACCTAAGAAGTTTTTTAAGCTATCTCTGTAGGGAATTAACAAAGGGGTAAAAGAAGCGAGTTTTTCAAGATGGACTAAGCAACACTCGCGTAAAAACGCCCTCTTTATTTAAGTAAGATCATGTTCATACTTAAAAACATTTTGAAATCGTAATTAATTATGGATGGAACTTCCGGTAGGCTTTTAATTTCATTTTAGAAAGCATTAATAAAATATTTTTTGAGTGATTTTAAGACTATTTTGTTTTGTTGTTCGGAAGCAGTGAACTTATTTAAAGGAGAAACCTTCTCTTACATTTTCTTTTAATACTAATTAATAATAATCCAGACGTCTTGTACCTAAATCAAAAATATTTTTTACTACGCTTATAATTGTAATGTAACTCATGATGAAAACTTTAAGATTTTCTCAGCTATAATCATTTAAGACTGAAACAAAGAGTCAATGGGGCATGCTAGTTGATTCCATGTGGCGCGTGGTTTGAATTCAAAAGTAAGAACTAAGTCTAATTTAAGTTTTAATTCGGTTTCGTGTGTGCCAAGTTAAAACCTTTATATGCCAAGGACAAGAAGACTTTTAGCTTTGTGTTAGACAAACATCTCACATCTTATTAGATATTAGTTTAAATGCTCTGGTATAAAAAGCAAGAAACGTTTTGATTGTATTATCGTTATTGGTATAAAAATAAATTAATCACTAAAACTGATCGAATGCATTTTAATGATGGGAAAAAATATTGGAAACAAATAAATTTTAGATTTAAGAATGTATACTTAGAAATAGAGATTTATACTAATTTATTTGTAATTATTTATCTCTCATAATATTATGTGAAGAATCTACAGTAGGAAGCTAAGTTGCAATAATTGATATGAAAGTAGGAAAATTACGCTTTATAGGGCTGGATTTATTTACAGTGCGTTAATGCTTTTTTAATACACCGTATACGAACACAATCATAAAATAATCAACGGGTAGCCATGCAACGTGTAAAGTAATAACGACATTTTGTAAACCGATTTTGAAAGTTAGCTTTAGTGGTAGTTGGGGTGTTTTTAGCATTTTATTTCGTGTTAAAAAAATCGGAAAAAGTAAATCTTAAATTTTTTTTAAGGTTTAATATTTTGTCAGTTAAATATAAGTTCAAGTAGGACAAAGAAATTAAACGCTAATATTTGAAAACAATCCCAATTTAATATCCGTTTATACAATGACGAGAACAAGTTTAAAACTTTATATTAAATAACCAAAAAGTTTTATACCGAAGTAATTCTATTGTTAGTATTGTAATTATAACAAAGGGTTTATCTGGTTTAACTTTAAAACGAGTACGTTAAAGATATTCGAAAGAGTAACTCCGTAGTCTAACACAAAATTGGGACATGGCTAATATTAATAAAGTTGAAAAGCCGATGAGGTTCCGGGGGGGGGGTGGGGGGGGGGGACAAGAATTTCGAATACAAATTACAAAATTACAAATTATTAGCTTTTGTTGGAAAGTAAAATCGATAATAAATAATGATTTCGTGGCCTTTTGGCCACCCAAATAGAATTTATTAAGCAAATTTATAGAATCGCCACAGCCCGAGGGTGTTTTGGCCGAAGAATTTTGGGAATATCGAAGGGATATTGATGCAAATGTGGACCAGGGGTAGTTAAAACAAGGGTCTACTTGAAAAAGCCCAAATTTACGAGTTTCAAATTTCCCGTTTGTTTCCAAACTATTTCAAGTATTTCTAGCCTATTTAATACTTGCACAATATTAAAGTCTTTTTATCTAATTATTCCATAATATTTAATTACGCGAAGAAACCCCTTGAAGCGGTAAGATCGCCAATTTATGAAGAGCTTATTTTTTGTATTATTTATATTTCTATTGAATGTACTATCAGAGAAGTTGATTCCTAGGCAGATGGAGGACCTAAGTAATTTTGTCGCTTTACGTCAAACCCATCCGACCGATCACAGCTAACATTGAATTGACATAAGCCGACCAAATGACGTAGGTCCGTCAACTGCCTATGAATCAATTTCTTCGATGGTACAATAAATAATTTTATTATTTTTATTATTATTCTGTATAAAACACACAATTTAGGGCCTGTTTCACTACTTCCTGATAAGTACCGGATAGGCTATCCACCACTTAACTTGACAGATAGTCAAGTTAAGATAGTCAGAACTCAGGAAGTGGTTAAACAGGCCCTTAGTCTCATAAGTTCCTCAGGATCTAAGATCGACAGATAAGCTGTACTACTACGCGAGTGCTACGCGTGAGCTACGAAAATTCTACGTGTATGCTACGTAGGTGCTACGAAAGTGCTACGAGAGTGCTACGGTTGTACTACGAAAGTACTATGCGAATGCTACAAGAATTATGCGATTGCCACACGATACTTGAACTATGAAATTGTAAAATTTTCTTGCCAATGATGATGTTTCGTTTCATTTAAATTATTAATTTCAATATCGTAAACTTGTTAATAAATCCTTCAAAGTTAAGATCTTCAAGTTTATTATAATACAAAATTGTACCAATAATTTCAGCAAGCTACTAAAAACTTTTAAATGTCCACTCGTAAAATGTACGTTAATATTAAAGCTCAAAATATCAATTTATTGGTACCGAGACGACATATACTATGACTATAAAACGAAATATGAGATGATGTTCCTAAACATTCCTTACTATAAACTTGATCGTATAAGTTTTGTCTAAATTGTAATATAAATATTACACATAATATAGTATTTTCTTTGAGACCGTGGTATTTATCTATTCCAATTCTTGCCCAAGTATAGCTCTTCCAAATCTACTTGACCTAATATTAAAACACGAGTCTAACATGATAATCGATTGTTCGAATACTGAAAAATCTATCTGATGGCACTATTGTTTCACTAAAATATCTAACATGATAATCGATTGTATGAATACTGAAAAATCTATCTGATGGCTCTATTGTTTTACTAAAATGACTAAGATCAACTTATTCAGCTTAAAATCTATATGCCGCTTCAATTTATAAACACAAATTGAATAAGAGATAGAAGTAAACATACATTCACTAAAAAACATACCCTCCTACTGCCATATACAAAATCCGTGCTTAAAAGTAACAGAAAAACCATTACATTCGCGTTATATTCACAAGCGTTATATGTGTGGAAAGGAAAAATGGCTTCAGACGTCGTATATAAGTAAGGCGTTTATCGAATCTCGTTCTAGATGTGATAAGGGTTTTGCTGCCAAGTAGATTGTAACCTTCCCTGACATCATAAAGGCATCACGAGGGTAACTTGAAATGTGGATCTTACAATTTTCAAAGGATCTTATTTATTATTCACGTGCATAGTTTATTATTACGCATTACTATCTGAAATAAAATCGAAGCCAGATTTAGTTTGACCTCACCGGAAAACCCATTATGGAAAATACTTAGCATTATGAAGGGTGTTTTCACTCTATATGGGTGAAGAACAGAGGTTATTTCCATAAAAATTCTGAACCCGTTCCACGAATTTAAAATTAACGACCCAATAACCCATTAGAGGAACAAGGAAAATAGGAGCGCTGTAAGGTATTAGAATCGATAAAGGTTCAATATAAATTATTAATAATATTATAATGGTTCAGTATGCTTGTAAGCAAAAATAGTATTATAATATTTTATAAGAACTCTTAGTGTCTTTTAAAGTTATTTATGCGTCACTTTAAATATATACATAATACAAGCTGACCCGGCAAACGTTGTTTTGCCATATTAATTATTTCTAGTATCGATATAAAAAGTAGATAAAAACCTATTCTCAGGTCTAACGAATGTACATACAAAATTTCATTAAAATCGGTTGAGCCGTTTTGGAGGAGTTCGCGCACAAGCACTGTGACACGAGAATTTTATATATTAAAATAACCTATTCTCAGGCCTAACGAATGTACATACAAAATTTCATTAAAATCGGTTGAGCCGTTTTGGAGGAGTTCCCGCACAAACACTGTGACACGAGAATTTTATATATTAGATGATGACATGATAAAATAAGGACAAAAAAACTTGAGAGGTGGCAAGGGATACCCGAATGGAACGAAGTTCCAATTTATTATTTCTTATGTACAAAAAACCTGTATACACTCAAAAAAAAAAAAACTACATCACACTGTTCATTGCGAAGCGAAAATAACTTGCTTTCTATGAGAGAGAGAGAGAGACAGGGAGAGAAACACGCGCTACCGCACGGTTTACAACTAAGGACACAAAAAGTGTCGTTACAACTTTTTGTCTTAGGGCCAACCCAGACGTACCACAGTCCACAACCACACCACGTCGCAACGACAAAATGCCATCAAGCAGTTGTTACGTGTGAATGGTGTCGCTGCAGCTTTTTGTAGTTGCCGACAAAATGTCGACGTGGTTGCGTTGTCACCGAAAGTCAATGAAACGGGGAAGAGCGCGGGTGGTGTGCGCGCACTATCATGGCATCGACGCAACATTGTGGTTGCGATGTGGTTGGCCACTAGTTCGCTTGTGGTTGCGATGTGGTCGGTATCATACAAGTGGTCGACAACGACTGCAAAATGTGGTACATGTTAATAGTCCAGTTCATTTACAATACGAAATATACGCCCGACCACGTGGTGTGGTTGCGGTGTGGTTGTGGTGTGGTTGTGGTTGTCGTGTGGTTGTGGTACGTGTGGGTTGGCCCTTAATTTTTTCTGTCTAGCCCCCTTTCGCAATGCGCGATAAGGAACTTCATTCCAAAAAGAAAATTAACTCACTGTTTATTTAATAAACCTAGTTTGTATATTTGAAGGTGATTGAGTAGTTTTTATTTAGTGCGAATAATTCATTTATTGTTAACAACTTTGTAGGAACTAGTGGTACAACACTCCAAATAATTCCGTACGCTTACACGTGCCCTAAATACGTCCAAAATCTGTCCTCAGTGTCAATTATTTCCCTATCAAACCCACGTACAACTCCAAAACTTATAAAAAATGTAGTCCCCTTCAAGTAATGGGGCGTGGAAGGAATATTCTTCGAAAACTTTCCGCCAACCAACTGGTACTGGTTAGGACATGATAAAAGTTTTATGTAGTGCTTATGACTGACCCGATAGTTTAGGAATCCATAACGCGTTATGACACCTATTACAGCTATGTCGTGAACCGAAAAGACGGGAAATGGGACGAAAATTTCAGAAAACGACCACTTTTTTGTTTTAAATTGTAATTTTATGATTATGTTTTGTTTACGATGAAGGTCAATGAAAACAAAAAGCTAAATGTTTCAATTTTTTTTTGCTTTTTTTTAAATACAAACAATACCTTTAATAAGTACAATTAGAATGTGTTTAAGGTAATTGAAAATAGCAGATTAAGAAATACATGCACAAAAAAATCACGACCGCATACAACACAAAGAAATTATAATTGTAAAAAATTTAAAAAATATTTCATATAATTGAAATAATATGATTATTCGTACATAAAACGCTTAAGTGCCTTAGTTAATACAGTTTGGATGATTTATTCTTTTAGGAGACACAATAAACTTGCACAAGCAAAACTTAGCACATTAATCATTTTGAGAACTTGTGATAACAGTGAAATTCTTAATTATGAGCTCTACAACTGAAGGTAGCTTTTTGGCAGAGAAAAACATTCATAGTACAATCAATTCTAAAATAATATTTAATTTTAATCATTAAAAATGATATAAAATTTATAAAGTTTAAATTAATTACAAAATAAGGAACTCGAAGTCCAAAACAAACAGAAGTTTTCCGGCCACCATCATAATATCATAGCGTAGATACTTCTAATCGGTAGAAAAGCTCAAAATAAAAACATTTGGCGTTTTTATTTTTTTGTCTGAAAACAAAAATAAAAACTAAAAATAAACAATGAAAAAATATAAAAACAAACAAAAAAGTTAAAACTTAAATGTAAGTTCAAACTTTACTTACAATCACAGGCGGCGGGTATTCAACTTTTGCCGAACGCAAAATATCTACCAGGTGAACCATATGGACAGATGAATTAGTCCGAATTTCAACAAAAATGTTATAGATTGAGGGTTCGAAGGTAAGCACGTTCGTACGATAGTCGAAGCGGAGCGGCACAACTTTCCCCCGCGACGGTTAAACGTTGACTAAACGGCGCGCGAAGGCATACGCACGCGGGAGAGGGGGTACGCACTCACGCAGCTGTGACAGCCAATCGCGTGCGTGAGTCGCGCGCACCCCCGCGCCTCAGGCCCCGCCCCGCGCCCTCCGTCACCTCACAATCGATGCCCTATATTGCATTAATTATTTAGGAAACACGCAATGAGATACCACAAGGTGGCAGATAAGGGATCTTCGGTCTTAAAATAAATCATCGCCTGTTTTTACAGTGCAGCGGCCAGCGCGGGGCCCGTGATAACGTATTACGACACGTTGCGCGACCGATAGCGTGATTGTTTTTATTTTCGAACGTAGCGTAAACATGTTTTCACGCTACAGAACTTGCTGATTACAAACGGACGATTCTCTTAGAATATTTTTTGGAAATAACAAAATACACTAGAAATAAAGTATGAAATATTGAGATAATATAATATTTTTAAAGTGAATATTATGAAAATGCCCATGCTAAACAAACCGATTTAATAAAACCCTCTACACTAAAGTAAGGATAAAAATAAGGCTCAGCTATTTTACTTATATTTAAAATGCACTCGATCTATTTGATTTTATTATAGTAAGCCTCATTCTTATTCACATTTCCTCCAAACATGACGATGCGATGACGGCCCATTATTAGGTTTGTGGTACAGTCTTTTCGCCTTCCATTTTTAATCTGAGTACGTTTTAGTATTATTTTTTATATCTTTTATCATTCCTTTTTTTACAATCTATATTTTGAATACACTGTATTTCGTGATGGATGGAACAATTAGCGGCTTGGAAGCATACATTTTATTACAATATATTATTTATATTATTATAACATCGAAAAAAATTTTTTTAAGGTTTACGGGTTGAACTTTTAGTATTCTACGTTTCTAATGGTATGCTTACGCGTATGCTTACGCGAATCTTTTATTTTATGTGATGGCTCTTTACATATTGCATAACGTTTAGCTAATTATGCTAGTTATTAAAATGGTAATAGGTAGAAAGTTATTATAATTGGACGACGAATTAAGCATTAATTGTGTATCATCCCACAGAAAATATGTATTGACATATTAATGCAATCATTTTCTTTAGATCATTAAGAACAAGATTGCATTCATAACTCAACACTAAATTTTTTGGAGGGAAATACAAAATGCCTAACAGCGACTAATTATAAAACCATTAGATTGTACCTAACTTTAATATTAGATTTTATATGAAATAAAAACCATGGAAAAAAGAAGGCTTCATAAAATTTTCTGTCACGTTTTCGCGTGGCTTGTCACGTTAGGGGTCACGGGGATTTTTATATTTCACCAAGCCTTTTGACGTCATACTGAAAAAAGTGTAGTGACAGTGTTTACAAGCGAGCGCACGAAAACTAAGAAATTGACGAAGAAACTGGTTGTATTATACTACCTTATTAGAAATTTACTATTAATTTATTAACCCAATTAATTTATTTTCAATAAACACTTAATAAACTATTTAACATAATATAAATACATTAAACTATTGAGTAGTGATCCATACTAATATTATAAATGCGAAGGTGTATTATCTGTCCGTCTGTTTGTCTGTCTGTTACCTCTTCACGCCCAAACAGACAGACAGACACACTTTCGCATTTATAATATTATATTATATATTATAGTTATAAGTTATAATATTACTATAGATTCAAGACTACCTGCATGTTAGTATCGTAAGTCAAAACGTAGCCCCGAAGGCAACATTCGGAATTCCGTTTAGTAATATTAATTCGCAATCACGAAGCATAAATAAGTAGCCGATCCATACAAACATAAGGACGCATCGCAATGTATTAGAAGAGATTTATTGGTTTGTAACCTGTCAGTGTTGTGCAAATTTATTTTCGGTACGGATTCTGGAGTTGGTAATACGTAAATATACGCAAGAATAGTGAGCGTCTTTGTTGGAGTTATCATAAGAATAGAGAGAATGAGTTACCAGCAGCCTTAGCATGGCCACAGTAGAAATGCGAAAGCATAGAAACACTGCGGAAATAAACTGAAGGTACCGTTCCGATCTTTACCGCGGCTAACCGCGACTGACAAAAATTTAAATAAAATGCCACTTTATGACATAGACTATAGTTAATAAATTCAAATAAAATGCCACTTTATGACATAGACTATAGTTTATAAATTCAAATAAAATGCCACTTTCTGACATAGAATATAGTCTATACTCTATGTCATAAAGTGGCATTTTATTTAAACTAGAGATCGCCCAATGGTCGAAATTTGACCTCAAATAAAAATTTAATTATAAGTTTCAAATTTCAACGCTTTTCTATTGATATTTTAGTGTCAAAATATTGACTTTATTATTTTTAGACATAATTCCTGCGACAGTCTCAGATTAATAAAGTCAAATTTAATGATGACAGTCTGGCTGTGTAGTAATTGTCTAACAGTATTTAAGATTCAATAAAAAAAAAACTAAATCTATTTTCAATTTGACAACAGACTTCAACCATAAATAAGAGTACAATTTATGCATATAGGCTGATCCTAGTGTGTGTAATGTTTTATTTGTTAAAAAAATGTATGATAAAAGCATAATTTCAAAATAATATTAGCTCGATGCACTCCTTCACCATAATAACTATAACTGTGCAAAATTTCATTCACCTACGTTCCCGCATTTTTCGTCAAAAGGGATCCAAAGTTTTTCGCTCGCGTATTAATATATATATTTTTGTCGGTCGCGGTTAGCCGCGGTAAAGATCGGAACGGTACCTTCAGTTTTTCTCCGCAGTGTTTCTATACTTTCGCATTTCTACTGTGGCCATGCTAAGGCTGCAGGTCTAGGGTTTATAATAATTATGGAAAATTACTAAGGCCAAATTATTATTTGAATAATTATTATTATATTATTATTTTTTCAATTACAAAACTCCTAATGTAAAATGTATTTGTCTGTATCTAACCTCACTTAGCTTAAGCTAAACTGATTTAGATTTAATTTAGTACGGATTTTTTTTTAGTATCTTTGGTTCCGGGAAATGACAAGGACACTTTAAATTATACATGATATTGAATGTACTGTAACTTCTTGGTGGAAATTCATGTTTGATAGTAACAATATACACTTTTCATGCACTTATTCCAATTTATTTATTTATTTTATTACAATTGAGGTGTCAACTTTACCAATCAGTAAAAATGCATAGTTTTTTACGAAATATGTATTGGGTCCTATATACAAGAACGACAATATATTGTTTACACGAAAAATACTCATCTTTCGCAATCTAAACCAGTTACAATGAAAATAAAAATCGTAGGTGTAACAGTTTTATAATATGAATACACAAAATATAAAATATCTTAATTAGACACAAGACTTAATAGGATAATTCAAGACGTGAGTGGAAGAATAAGGTAAAATATATGAAAAAACTTCCCGTTTTTTTGCTTAAATGGAGGTTTTAGGGCCGGAAAAAATATTTGAAATAGAAAAATTATGGATTATATGTGTAGCCAGATATATTAGCTAGGTTATGAAGTAGATAAGTTACAAGTTTTATTAAAATAATCAGGTAAAAAATGAGTTATTGTCCGTATGTTACGAAATGTTACTTGTTCGATTCTTCCACTCACGTCTTCATTATTCTTATCAATAGTACTCTTAAATACAAAGTATTAGAGTACAAAAGATCTTACAAATGACTTAATTAATTACATTCGAAGCCCATTTCTCCCATTTACTGTACATTAGTAAACAAGTCGGTTTAATGTGTCTGGGCAAGATACATCAGGATTCAGATCGTCTTAGAGTCACCTGCGACCAGCCAGCGGTCGTGTCGTGAATAACGACGCAACTCCATACATATTTGATTTATGCACTTGATGTGCTCAATCTGGATGAAATTAAATCAACGGTTTCATATAAAGATGAATCTTGCTGTGATAGAAGGGACAGTTCTAGCTGTGCCTCGAATATGGGAGTGAATTTCAGCTTGTATCTATTACATGGGTGTTTTAGCATGTGCGAGAAAACATGACAGCCAAGTGAGAATGTGATTATGAAGGTAAAAAAATATTAGCATTCTACAGTCTACACTAGTAATTAGTGTTGTATGAGATACAAATACAAAACAAGCAGTGCATAGTATAGCCCCAGAGTTTAAGTTTTTTTAGGGTTCCGTACCCAAAGAGTAAAAACGGGACCCTATTACTAAGACTTCATTGTCTGTCCGTCTGTCTGTCTCCATGCTGTAACTCAAGAATCGCTATAGCTAGACTTCTGAATTTTTCACAGATAATGTTTTTTTTTTGCCGCTATAACAACAAATACTAAAAACAAATTTTTTTTTCGCCTTTTTTGCTCGATATCTATAATGGCAACAGATAGGCACATGAAATTTTCACAAAATCCTCAATTAAATGTATAATTTAATAATTAATAATAAAATGAAAATTAAATAAAAAAATAAGGGGGGGGGGGCTGCCATACAAAAAACACAAATTTTGGACTATTTTTGCTCTATAACGGTACGAAACCCTACGTGCGCTAGTCCGACTCGCACTTGGCCGATTTTTTTTAAAGTATATTTTTATGCAAAGTATGTTAAAACAAAAGAACAAACTCGAATCTAAAACCTCCGCCTTGTCGGACATAACCATGAATTATACCAAACATAATATAACTCCGCTCAATTTAATCTACACTAATAAACCATAACGTAATCTACTTACTAATAGTTGATAAAATCTAACAGGAAGACTCTTTAGCAAATTGTGACAGCGACAGGAATAGGCAATTAAAAAGATATTAGTACAAAAACTCGTAATTATTCCACTAAGTTTCGATGTCGTTAACCAACGCCTAATAGCATTATTATTTCACGAAAAGTTTCTTTAATCATCTGTTACTTGTACTTTATATTAAATGGGATACATTTGCTCATAGAAATAAGATTGCAGTTGCCTGTTAGTTATTATACTGTCTCTATACAGGGTGTAATAAAACAAATTGATAATAGCTTAGGGTGTACATGAGTCCCTTGTATAGAGGTTGTGTACAGTGAAAGTAGCAGCAGAGCTATTTACGAAACAGAATATGGCCATACAAAAGTTAAAAAAAGTTACTCTTTTAGCGCTGCCACTTTCACAGTAAACTCTATACAGGGGACTCATACACACTTTTTTAAGGGTTCCGTAGTCAACAAGGAACCCTTATAGTTTCGGTCTGTCCGTCCGTCTGTCCGTCTGTCTGTCTATCCGTTTGTCTGTCCGTCTGTCTGTCCGCGGTTTTTATCAGATAAAGCCTACAAAGCTGTAAATCGGCATGAATGTACATCTTAATAACGCCGACAAAATCGTATATAAAATCTTAAAAAAAAATAAAAAATTATGGTACCTCCCATACACATCAAGCGGGGGTGATTTATTTTTTCCGCGTCCACCCCACTGTGTGGGGTGTCATTGGATAAGTTTTTTAAAAATATTTTGAGTATTCAAAGACCATTTTCCAATTTAGGGATCCATTTGTGAAATATGAAGTTTTAAAGTGGAAAAATCGTTAGAGTCCAGTGTCCCCCCCTTCTACCAGCTAAACGGTTGCTTCTGGAAATGTGAAAAAAATCATGGGAGTAGGAAATATGCTGAATTTAAAAGGAAAACTATCACGGCTAAGAAGACTTCATAATTTATTGAGTAATAGTCGATCACCTAAACAAATTGTATTCGGAGAATTATAAAGGAAATTTTCGTTCAAATTCATTTGAACGTAACTGAGATGAGTTAGTAGTCTAAAACACGTTATAAATATACATTCATTAACTATACAAAAATTATTAAAAACTAGCGGTACTACGGAACCCTATATTGCGCGTGGCCCGACACGCACTTGGCCGGTTTTATGTTTTGTTACAACCTGTATAAATGCAGTTGATATCTTTTCTTGTCTTTGGTTTTTGCGGTACGGTTTTTAAAAAAATAATTTCTTCTTTTATTCGAAAATGTTAAGTTTAGATTTGAATTTTTTTTTGTTCGATGACTAACTAATTAACACACACACACACACACATATTGTGAACAACGACTTGCTTTTGTGTATTTAGTTTTAGATATAGCGTCTTTCTATAGGCCAGCCGTAGCACAGCCGCGTCCAAAACACGAAACAATAAAAATACTTCAAACATAAATATAAAGTTATTTCATGACAAAATATGATTGGTGGAGGAAATGTGATAAACAAACAAATTGTAAACGATTACCGACGGAGTTGGAGCGTGGCCAAGTGCAGGTGTGAGTGAAGCCTGGCCAAATACAAGAAAAACCTTTTTGCTGAGCTCTGTTTACGTTGCATTTTTATCAAACAAACCCGCTTATAAACCATTGTAAATGAATCGCTCGGGATTTAAGAGAATCACTTTTAAAATTGGAATAAAATGTTTTGTTATAAAACTTACAATTTTTTCTATTTGCTCGTCATATACATTTTTTATTTTAGCTTTTACACTAGGTTAGTTAAAAGACCTTCATCACAATTTTTGGCAGTTTTTATTTAGAGTTCCTACTTTCTTACAGATTTTCAAAACTCTCTCGAAGATCTAAATAGGCTAGATAGTCTATTTACTAGATAGTCTAGGTGGCCTACAAATTTCGAATTTAAGGAATTATTTAATGTATTTATTTATAAAATAAATACATTAAGTAATACCTTAAAATATATAAGAATTCAGGGATCAAATCCACTTATAGTCGAGGCGAGTTTTCCGGCCGTTTCAGTTCGATTGGTCAGCAGAGGGTGGGATTACCATCCCTTTTATGGTCACCGATCACAATCCACAAACGCAATATTACTAACTTCAAATGGACTGTAGGGTCTTTGGTTTTATCCCATTTCGGAAAATGCATATTCATATATATTTTGTTGTATTATATAAAAAACTAAGAGCGAACTTTGTACGGGCAGAAATTACTTTATCGCGTATTCTTAAATTCGTTTATCATTTTTCTAAATCTTTTAGGCCTAAAGATTGGATTCGAATCTGTGATGACGGCTAGAGCACCACGCACTAAACCAATGGACCATTGTCGTCAATTTACAGTTATATTATATTTCGAAAAATAATTTCGGAAAATGCATATTCATATTATATATTTTGTTGTAATACATAAAAACTAGGAGCGTACTTTGTACGGGCGGAAATTAGTTTATCGCGTATTCTTAAGTTTGCTTATCATTTCTCTAAATCTTTTAGACCTATAGATTGGATTCGAATCTGTGATGAAGGCTAGAACACCACGCACTAAACCAATGGACCATTGAGGTCGTCAATTTACAGTTATATTATATTTCGAAAAATAATTCTAAGTCTTACGAATATGTATTAATTGTTCTTGCTTATATTAAAACAAACAAAAATCGTAATGAGATCGTAATCGCTTACAAAATAACGTTGTAACATTACAGAATAGATGAAACTTAATACATTAATGTTATTAAGTTCCGTAGAGTTGGCTCACATGAAAACTTCGTTTAGTTTAATAAGTACATTAAAACTCGTAAGATTAAACTTTCCAGCGTAAATATTTACCTAAAGATAAGAGTGTGGAACTTCGGGAATAATCGGTTATTAAGGTAGGTTTTCTTTAATATTGACATTCAATCATTCGGGTATATGTGCAAGATAAAAAAGTTTGTTTTGTAATAGATATTTTTCTGTATGTGTACTAATTCAAATAAGTAATATTTTATTAGAAATTGCTTATTCTGACTTGATGGTTTCAAAAATTTATTCATAATGACAATGTGTAAATATTTAAAAAGATCATAATAATATTATGATAACGTAACTTAAAGCCTCCCCCCCTTTTTCTACTGCTACTGCCTGTTATAGTTAGGTAAATGTATTTATAAATTTTAATAAAGCCCACTAAGGCACGGGGAGCCATAAAAAGGTAGAACAAGGCAAAAAATGATACTCATTATTCACAGGTACTGGTTTAATAGAGATACGCCCGCCGCCTAAAGTACTCCTCACATTGAGTGCGGTTTGAAAATGCAATGTATTATCTAGTTCATTTACCGTACTTATAAATATTTATTAATAAATATTTGCTGTAAAAACTAACTTGATAAAAATCTCTGTATTAGAAAAATCTATGGATCTCATTTTGTATAGAGTCACCCATATTATAATTATACCTATTATCTTTATATATATATAAAACTCAAAGGTGACTGACTGACATGTTGATCTATCAACGCACAGCCCAAACCACTGGACCGATCAGGCTGAAATTTGTCATGCAGGTAGATGTTATGACGTAGGCATCCGCTAAGAAAGGATTTTGATCAATTCTACCCCCAAGGGGGTAAAATAGGGCATGAAAGTTTGTATGAAACTTTGTCAATTTTAAACCGATAGGGCTGAGACTTTGCAAGCATAAAGTTACTGTAACATAAGCATCCCCTAAGAAAGGATTTAAAAAAAAATCACCCCTCAGGGGGTAAAATAGGGGGTGAAATTTTGTATGAAACTTTCTCAATTTTAAACCGATCGGGCTGAGACTTTGCATGCATAAAGCTACTATGACGTAAGCATCCCTTAAGAAAGGATTTTAAAAAAATCCACCCCTAAGAGGGTATAATAGGGGATGTAAGTTTGTATGAAACTTTGTCAATTTTAAACCGATCGGACTGAGATTTTGTATGCATAAAGCGACTATGACGTAGGCATCCCCTAAGAAGGGTTTTAATAAATTCTAACCCTAAGGGGATGAAATAGGGGATGAAAGCTTTTATAAATTTATATTAGGTACCTATCAGTACCTAATGGAGCGAATAATTAAGACGAACAATTAAATTGAATATTTTGTAGTCATATTGTTAAGTGCCTCTGCTGCCAAAATTTATGTCGAGCAAAAAAGGCCAAAGTAGCGTTTGTTGTATGAGAGCCCCCATTAAATATTTGCTCTATTTAGTTTTTAGTATTTATTTTTGTTGTTATAGCGGCAACAGAAATACATAATTTGTAAAAAATTCAACTATTTAGCTAGCGAAGTTCTAGAGATACATCCTGGAGACAGACAAACAGCGAACATTGCAATAGGGTTTTTTACCCTTTGTATAAGAACCACAAAAAGGGAAAATTATCGATCTTTGTTATTATACTATGTTAACGCGGACGAAGTCGCGGGCAACAGCTAGTATTATTATAATCATGATAACTATCATGCTTTAATTCAGAATTCACTGCTGCTTGCACGTCGAGAAGCTGGCGTAGCACTTTCTACGGACGCTACGCCTTTCGTAGCACGCTACGAGGTTTTGCTACACCGTGCTACGGCTTACGAGACTTGAGCTACAGTATAGAGTTACGAAATCTTTTCTTACATCTATATATTACTACGCGAGCGAAAAACTTTCGAAAGAACCCTTTTTACGAAAAATGTGGAAACGTAGGAGCATGAAATTTCACACATTTGTAGTTTATATGGTGAAGGAGTGCATCGAGGTAATATTATTTTGAAATTATGCTTTTATCATACATTTTTAACAAATAAAACATTACATACACTACAACACACACACTAGGAGATTTTGATTGACAAGCCTATACACACGAATTGTACTCTTTTATTTATATATGATATTGAATGTACCGTAACTTCTTGGTGGAAATTCATGTTTCACAGTAATAATATACACTTTTCATGCACTTTTTCCACTTTTTTAAAATTTAATTTATTACAATTATGTTTATTTTACTTATGGTTGAAGTCTGTTGTCAAATTGAAAATATATTTAGGTTTTTTTTATTGAATCTTAAATACTGTTAGACAATTATTACACGGCCAGTCTGTCATCATTTGACTTTATTAATTTGAGACTGTCGCAGGAATTATGTCTAAAAATAATTAAGTCAATATTTTAACAATAGAATATCAATGAAAAAGCGTTGAAATTTGAAACTTATAATTTATTTTTTATTTGAGGTCAATTTTCGACCATTGAGCGATCTCTAGTAGATTTAAATGCACATTTATTTATTCTGTGGCTGTTTAAAATATTTTCTTTAATAATTTAATGCTGAATATTTCAACATAGTAATACAAAATTAAGTATATTTCAAAAGAATTCCCTATTATTTCTAATATTTCAGAATCCGTAATAAAGCAATATTCATTCAACCTTCAGATAGACTATAAATAACATATCGTTTCTCGTATAAAAGTCATCTTATATTATGAAAGGAGCGTATCTCGTCCAACGTACTAATTTGCTGGGGTCACTGAGTTTTAGGTTCACTTGGCGACCTTCAGACTCATCTCCGACGTTTTTATGAAAACAAAGTATTCTACTGAGAAAATTTTATATATTATATCATAAATATGCAGCGAGAATATCCCCCAATATATTATACTTAAACGGTTTATACGTCAACTGGGAGGATTTGGGCACATCGAAAACGCTGTTTATTATTCTAGTTAATTCAGATTTTTCTTTTTATTTTAACATTCCAATATTGTTACTAATAATATACAAAAATCTATACTAGAGATCGCCCAATGGTTGAAATTCGACCTCAAATAAAAAATTAAATTATAAGTTTCAAATTTCAACGCTTTTATATTGATATTCTATTGTCAAAATATTATTGACTTTATTATTTTTAGGCATAGGTAATTCCTGCGACAGTCTCAGATTAATAAAGGCAAATGATGACAGACTGGCCGTGTCATAATTGTCTATCAGTATTTAAGATTCAATAAAAAAAACTAAATCTATTTTCAATTTGACAACAGACTTCAACCATAAATAAAAGAGTACAATTCGTGTTTATAGGCTTGTCAATCAAAATTCCTAGTGTGTGTGTGTTGTAGTGTGTGTAATGTTTTATTTGTTAAAAAAATGTATGGTAAAGCATAATATCAAAATAATATTAGCTCGATGCACCTTCACCATATAAACTATAACTGTGCAAAATTTCAATCACCTACGTTTCCGCATTTTTCGTCAAAAGGGATACAAAGTTTTTCGCTCGCGTATTAATATATAGATATAATTAATTTTTAATTTTGTTAGTCTCACTAAAACTTGAGAACGGCTAAACCGATTTGGCTCATTTTAATCTTGAAATATTTCTGGATGTCTAGGGAAGGTTTATATCAGTAGGGAAGGGATACGAAGTTCACCGGGTCACCTAGTATTTTATGAGAATATAGTATAAATTATGAGTTAGGATAATATGTTGGAAGTTGGAACGAATCCTAAACCCGCACACAATTTTGTTTCAATAAATCAAATAAGACAAACACATTATGCGATAGCGATACAAAGTTTTGCGTAAAATATTTTTTTTTAAGTTTTTTTACACACGAGTTGGTAAGATACAATTTCGTGTGAAAAAATATCTACTTGAATAAAATAGACCACACGAAAGTGCAGAAGCACTTACTCGACACCGTATGCTCAAAATACTTGTCTGTCCCACTGTACTTAAGTCTAGACGGTCACTTGTTAAGGTGAAAGAAATTCACTCGCCAAGAAAGATTATAACGCTTCTTAAAGGTCTATTACGAAGTTGACTCTGAAAGAATATATAAATGTTCTTTCCAAGAATAAATAATAAGAACGTCAACTACATAATACATTAACAAAACACGTGAGAGTGTATTACCTTTTGTCGACGACCGTACAGATGAAAGGGGAACAAAGATAAGAAACTACGTTATAAGATACTTTTATTGTGTCTCTTATTATACTATATTGAAAAAGTATATACTTCAAAGTAGTATACAATCATCTTTTTATTTCTAAATATATGAAAAAACCTTATTAGGAAAGTACCCGCTTCTAGCTAAAAAATATTCTTACAGAATATGTACCCAAACTCTTTTTTCATCGCAAATATCTTTTTGTTGCGAATGGATTGCTGAATGTTGACATCTTGTAATCTATGAATTCGAGGTTATAAATTATACAAATTCTAGAATAAGGATTTAATAAATACTAGAGACCGCCCAATGGTCGAATTTCGACCTAAAATAAAAAAATAAATTTTATGTTTCAAATTTCAACGCTTTTCTATTGATATTCTATTGTCAAAATATTGATTTTATTATTTTTTATTTTAGACATAATTCCTGCGACAGTCTTAGATTAAAGTCAAATTTAATGAGGACAGACTGGCCGTGTAGTAATTGTCTAACAGTATTTAAGATTCAATAAAAACAAACAATCTATTAGCAATTTGACCACAGACTTCAACCATAATAAAAGAGTACAATTCGTGCGTATAGGCTGATCCTAGTGTGTGTGATGTAAAACATGAAATAATAATTATTATCATTATTATTGTACAATTATAGGAGTTGGGAACATTTTTAAACTTTTCCTTTTTTCTTATCAAACAATGAACCCAATCTGTCAGTTCTCACACTCTCGTTAGCACTGTCCCATCCGTCGATCATAGAGCTTGTTAAAACTTGGACGGAAAAAAGTTTTAAGGACCGCATACTAACATCAAATATGATCAAAGAACAATTTTTCCTCTAGTAATATTATGCGCATAATCTTTTCTAGTTCCATGATTTTCTTGTGATATTCTTTTGAATTCGTTTTTAATTAATATCGAAGTTTTATGTTTTTGTTCGGTTTTCGTTGCTTCGGGTAAAATGTAATATGAAAATTATATTATCTATATATTAATACGCGAGCCAAAAACTTTGGATCCCTTTCGACGAAAAATGCGAAAACGTAGGTGATTGAAATTTTGCACAGTTATAGTTTATATGGTGAAGGAGTGCATCGAGCTAATATTATTTTGATTTTTTTTAATGAAATAAAGGGGGCAAACAAGCAAACGGGTCACCTGATGGAAAGCAACTTCCGTCGTCCATGGACACTCGCAGCATCAGAAGAGCTGCAAGTGCGTTGCCGGCCTTTTTAAGAGGGAATAGGGTAATAGGGGAGGGTAGGGATGGGAAGAGAATGGAATAGGGGAGGGTAGGGAAGGGAATAGGGTAGGGGATTGGGCCTCCGGTAAATAATGCTTTTATGATACATTTTTTTAACAAATAAAACATATTTACACACACTACAACACACACTAGGAGATTTTGATTGAAAAGCTATAGGATATAACACGAATAATTGTACTGTTTTATTTATGGTTGAAGTCTGTCGTCAAATTTAAAAAAGATTTAGTTTTTTTTTTATTCAATCTTAAATACTGTTAGACAATTATTACACGGTCAGTCTGTCATCATTTGACTTTATTAATCTGAGACTGTCGCAGGAATTATGTCTAAAAAACAATAAAGTCAATATTTTGACAATAGAATATCGTTGAAATTTCAAACTTTTAATTTAATTTTTTATTTGAGGTCGAATTTTGACCATTGGGCGACCTCTAGTGACAATAATTGGATGCGATAAAATAATATACGAAATTGTATATTATAATATACATGAAATCATATTTATATTAAATTATAGCAAACCAAATAAACAGTAAAATTATTTGAAACATCATCAATCACAGTATTTTTAATCTTTTATAAATTTAATCTCTTCGCGAGATTGCACGAATTCCTTAATTTACATTCTGTCATAAAAATCTTGTAGAAAAAACTAGCGTATTCCAATAATTTCCCAGCAGTAAATCTACCTCGTCCCGGGAGATTAGCTTCGGCGTTAAAGGAGAAAATTAAAAATGGCTCAACATATAAATTATAAAACGCGATGCATAATAACAAAGTCGGAACTATTGTTGCTAATGATTCAAAGCGGGTCACGGAAAACCAGTAAGACGGGAGAAAATTGGACGGAATTTACAAAGGATAATAAAATTTACACATAATTTATAAAAATATTGTGAAAGTAGAAGCGGCGTCGCTGAATTTTATGAAGCTATCACAGACTCGTACATCATAATATTTTGCTTGCTTTCTACGAATAATAATAACTAAAAAATATTATTACTTACTTCTAAATTATAATTACCGTATTGTGTAGTTACTGTGCATAATTTTAATTAGTTATAATATCATGGCTTTGCTGATATTAGTTAATTATTCTGAGTTATATCTTATTTATAAATAACATATACGATGTAAGATTAAACTATAATATTATAGTTTTATATGCGGTTGGAGGAAATCTATTTTTAAAGTAGATTTTTTTAAATAGAGAAAAAATATGAAGTTTTTGTAGCTTGAGGAGGACGTTGCTCTTCGGATGCCATTTCTTTCATATCAGGTTTTTCGTTTATCTTTTGCAGATTTATTTTTCAACGTTACAATTTTGTATTTTCCGCTCGAACAATATGACGAGGGCCGTGGGTCGATTCAATAAACTTTTTTCATGTTTTAACTTTATAACGTGAATTTAATTTAACAGTTTACGATATCATAAAAGTCACAGACTGAAAATAATATTATATCACTATTTATATTGATATCGAGCAAAGAAGGCCAAAAAAAAATTCCCCCCCATTAAATATTAATTTATTTCGATTTTAGGTTTTTATAGCAGCAACAGAAATACACAATCTGAGATAAAAGTCTAGACTATAGGCTATAGCGGTTTCTGAGAAACAGCATGGAAACAGACGGACAAACATCAAAGTCTTAGTAATAGGGTCCTATTTTTACCCTTTGGGTACGGAACCCTAAAAAAGTAAAACAGAGCAGATGTTCGCGCGTTAGCTGCGAACACCTACACAATCGTCGAGCGCGGCTGTCGGCGCTCTTCCATCCCACTCACACGCACGGGAACATTCGCGGCGCGGTACGAGGTCCGCCGCGAGCCCCACTACCACACCTACGACCGCCGTGGACGCTCATAGTTTCAAATTTTAAATATTGTAAAACTGGAATATATTGTATTTGTATAAAAAATACAGTTTTTGATTAATCTCTTATGTTCGACCGAACAGCAGATACAATTATATATAATATTTATCTAGAATGTTTCGAGGCATATTCTATGACGACCTCTGTGGCTCAATGGTTAAGAGTGTGTGGCAGCTCAAGCCGGGGGTCGCGGGTTCGAATCCCGCCGACGGAACAAAAAGTTTATCAATGTTCCTGGGTCATGGATGTGTATTAAATATGTGTATGATATAATAAAAATCATAAATATATGTATAGTATAAAATTATTAAATATATTTCCGTTGTCTGGTACCCTTAACACAAGTCCTTAAGGTACTTAGCACGGGGCCAGACTGACGTGGTGTGAAGCGTCCATAGATATTATTATTATTATTATATATTCATACTTTAATTCTTGTTCATTTTAATAAAACTGAGTCACTCAACACGTGTGCTACGGGACGCTACTTCATTAAATTGCTTCTTCACTCATGAAACTGACACTGCTTTTTACACCGTTTTTTATTGTAACTTTATAAAAAGAGTAATATTTTTATATAGAGTATTTTTAAATTATTATTTTCTTGCTCTACTTCACTATACAGATAATAGTTTTAAAGATTTATACGACCTCTGTGGCTCAATTGGTTGGGTGTGTGGCAGCTCAGGCCGGGGGTCGCGGGTTCGAATCCCGCCGACGGAACAAAAAGTTTTCAATGTTCCCGGGTCTGGTTGTGTATTAAATATGTGTATGATATAATAAAAATCTTAAATATATGTATAGTATAAAAGTATTAAATATATTTCTGTTGTCTGGTACCTGTAACACAAGTCCTTCAGGTACTTAGCACGGGGCCAGACTGACGTGGTGTGAAGCGTCCATAGATATTATTATTATTTATATTAATCGAGATTGATCTAGGTGATTGAAAATCTATTCTTTAATTTGCTATAGTGTCAGGAAGTATAGTACTACCACATTTTTAAGAAGGATACAAAGAATTCCTTTTTTGAAAAGTTCATTTTATATCTAATTCGGTTTGTGTCTAAAGTTGAGAACGTAAATTTTATCTGTTACTCGGCGAAATAATCAACACTTCAACTTATTTGTCTTTGATAATAAACACAATTTAACCGATGTAAATTTAATTATTTCCAACACGAAAATCTAATTACGGCCGGGTTTCGTTATAAACATACGTCGGGAGTTCGGTACTTACTTCATTGTAAACAAAAACTACTTCAATTAAGGAAAATCAATTAGGAATGAAAAGACCTAGACTAAACACAAATCACCGATAGTTAATTAGATTTGGCAATTTCGAAGACGTTAAAATTACATCTCTTGGTGGTTTTACATACATTTGTTTAGAATCAGTGACAGAGTTTGATGCGATTAATTAACAAAAGCTTTATTACATTAAAACTTATGATTAAAAAAATTGGTATTAACTGCATTCTTCAACTGCATTCAGTAAGGATGGTACGCACTGTTGTATGGGATCGTATTTAGATTATTATGCATCAATAATTTACCATGTTTATGCGAACGAGAAGATTAATTAAATTTTACCAACCTAGTAATAAAAATGCATAGACTAAAAATATTAAAAACTAGCTGTGCCCCGCGTTGTTACCCACGGTTTAAGTGATATATAATAAAAGACTATGAAAAGTACCAATAATAGGGTCAAAACGGGACGATACATGGTTCTATAATGGTTTATGGTAGTGATGATGATGATGATGAATATAATTTGCATAGTAGCATATGCTTTCCGTTCTTATAACAACGTCGAAACTCCTAAACGTATCTATAAAGAGTCAGGAGTTCTCTCAGCACCTTCCGAACCATGGCATACTTTGGTGCAAAATCTTACTTGTTAGTAGCATATGCTTAGAATACTGCTCACGAAACCGAAGTCACCACATGTTTCCATATAAATTTTGAGGAGTTCTCTCGATTTCTTATGGATCCCTTCATCAGGTCACCACTTTTATGAATATGGTACCAAATTGGGATGATAACCATTACACCAAAAGAAAAATCGGTTCACAAACGGCGGAGTAATCGTTGAACATAAAACAACAAACATAACACCTCCCCCATTTTGAAAGTCGGTTAAAATTATAGCCTATGTGTTATTCTGATGTATAAGCTATATTATTGTAAAGTTTCATTAAAATCCGTTCAGTAGTTTTTGCGTGAAAGAGTAACAAACATCCATACATCCATACATACATACATACCTACATACATCCAAACTTTCGCCTTTATAATATATAATATATCAAGTAGGATGTATCAAGAAACGCGTATCTAACATGCTTATAAGAAACTTTTTTTACAAAAAAGACAAACAGAACAAGATAATAAGGTTAACAAATCTTCATATGGCGAAAGATATGACGTTTTAGCAGATTTCGCCCAGAAAAAATTGCTTCACTCAGGAGAACCTTGTAAAAATAAAGACGAGGAAATGCAGTCTCCTTGTCTAGTCTTTTGAAAAATCGTGCAAATTATTACTATGGCATGAACAAATGCCCCGCGACGTTTGCGTGAAATTTTTGCTTAACGTTTTAAGCTATAAATATAATGTTGGCGATAATTTTTCACTTGGGAATTAACGATTTTATTTATCTCATTTTATATTGCATTGGCATGGGAAAACATGCAGATGGATTTGGAGATTTCTTTCAATCTATCCATCTGCTGCATGCTATTCTCACTTTTAGACTAGTAATTTTAACATCATCATCATCATCCTAACACCATCTACTTATGAACGTCGCTTCCAAGCGCCAACCATCCCGATCTTGGAGAACCCTCATCTAATGGCTGCACACATGAAAAGTAGTAAGTTATTGAAAGGCTTCAGTTCTATCAACTAAACAGACGAATCAATCAAATAGTCACATTAGTGCTCGCATTTCCGAACCCTTTGACGGATGTAAATTAAATTTGTCTTTACATCCGTACGCCGCCATAATCCCGCCGTTGCCATGGCGACGGACATACACTTTTTTGGACATGTTAATTTATTCGCATCGGTGATTTTGTATCTTAATTATTTAATAAGCTTACCTGACTTAGGAGGTTGTAGATTTCATTCAAATACTTTTTTGTTTGTTTCCTACTCTGTTGCTATGTATTAGCAATACCCAGTGACATAAAATATCTAAATGAATAATGTATTTATTAAGATTTATTTTGCTCAAAATATTCAATATTTTTTTAAACAGAGAAAAAGATATAATAGAGCAATTTCTTCAAAGCAACCTCCGGCGCATGTAATGTTACGAAGTTAAAATATTATGATAGATCGTTATAAGATTTAAAGGCCGGCAACGCACCTGCAGCTCTTCTGATGTTGCGAATGTCCATGGGCGACGGTAGTTGCTTACCATCAGGTACCCGTTTGCTCGTTTGCCCCCTTATTTATTAAAAAAAAAAAAAAAAAAAGATCACAACAGATTTACACCGAAAATATAATTTTATCTATATGCAATGTAGCAAATTTTATCTCAGCTCTTACAATTTGCGACTAATAATATTATTTTTGTTAAAATTTTGATTTTATGTCAATCGCATTTATTAAGTTATTACATTCCCAGTTTTACGAGTAAATGCAATTTATCGAAAACGTTTCATCACGCCATTTTAATAATATTGTGCTTTTTTATTGAGCGATGATGAAAGTTATTATTGTGTCCCTTATTTCTTTTATTATGTTATGAAAATTGTACAAGTAATGAAGTGTATTGTACCGTACAATGGAGAATAAATTATGGTGTCGACTTTAACCTCATGAGGAATGAAGTATTGTCCGATTTAACACGTATCATGGATGTTGGTATATTTGAGGCGAAAAATCGATTGTAGTACAACTACAAGTGATACTATACTACACGTCTATAGGTCTGTGGCGGTACCCACAATTAGCGCCACATTCCTGCATCGCGCTATCGAAGTTTTCTAAGTGCGTCGGTATATATTATACGACAGCTGAAATGTACCACGCGGCCTTCGACCTGACCGAGCATAGCACCTCGCTCAGTCGGAAGATCTTCCTTTGCGGCCTTCACGCATATTCCCACATTGGTGACCCTCGACAGAACACGCCTCCTTCATCGTCATCACTCTCCGCCACTCCGCACCGCGCCAGCCAGCATCGCCTCATCGGTACCTCGTCCACTAGCCGCAATGTACCGCGGCCTGGGCGACTCCGCATCGGCATCATCGGTCAATTATTCATCAACATCATCAATTATGTTATTTAAATTTTATTATTAGTTTTTAAAGTATTAATATAATTGAATATTTTGTTAACATTTCAGGCGTCCTACCTGCTGTTATCATTGATAGCGAGGAAAAAATGGCAAAAAATCACGTTTGTTGTATGGGAGCCCCCCTTAAATATTTGATTTGTTTTGTTTTTAGTATTTTTTATTATAGCAGCTATCGAAATACACAATCTGCGAAAATTTCAACTCTCTATCTACTAATGTTCTTGAGTTACAGCCTGGAGAAAGACAGGAACCCTTAAAACAAGCGGTACTACGGAACCCTCTATTGCGAGTGGCCCGACACGCACTTGGCCGGTTTTTACTCAGATGATTCTCAAAATTGCAGTTAAAACGGTACTTACGTCTTGAGATTTTACTTAAAAACGTGATAGTAAGCACCTAAATAATAAATCCTACATTGTAATCTTAGTAACGTGTCAGCAAAAATATGGCATTGCAAGCCATATTAATCTCCAAAAATGCTATAATGAGTCCCCATTCATAGCTCTTATCGGAAAGAGTTAAGGTGCATTTCTATTTTCGAGCTCATGGCATTTGGAACTGAAGTCCGACATGTCACACCGAACTGGACCTGTTCACTTGAAAATGAAACCAATTAAGCCTTTGGTCCATGTCATAAGCGGTATCCATTTCGTCAATGCGAAATAAAGCTATGTGTACAGTGTAGTGCTTAAATATAATTTTTAATAATTATTTTTTGAATATGTAATATTGAGTACAAGATTATAAAGACTGATGATAATTATTATCTAATAATGTTTATCAGTCTTTATTACCTTTTAATGTAAATAATTTGAGGTAATTTTTATGGTTAGTTTGCTGTTAAAATTACGATAGAAAACAGACTTTATATAAGACTAGCTGTCCCGGCAAACGTTGTTTTGCCATATAAAGTATTTCGCCCATATTATTTCATTGAAGTTACTAAATAAGTATGGCACCATGGCAACGTCCATCGCTATCCCGTCGCACAAACTATGGTCGCCGTCAGTCTCGAGTTGTAATAATTTACTATTATTTATTCAACAAATACACTTATCAATATAAAAAGTAGCCAGTAGTCGATTCTTAGACCTACTGAATATGCATATAAAATTTGGTAAAAATCAGTAAAGCCGTTTCGGAGGAGTACGGTACGGAAATAATTGTCTACATGTCTCCGATTAATTAATTAATAGCACTAATATAAACATTTTAAAAATTATACATACATTGTTTTGATACATCCAGATAAGTATTTCAAGTCATATAATTAAAATAAAGTTTAAACAAAATAATTCACATTCTTAACATGACGTTCGAATCGCTTTGCACTTTTGAATTGAGTCGCATTTCTTTCTTTGTGCTTACTTACGGTGACGTCCGCTTTCGATCGTTTTTCGTATTGATCCTCGACACTCTTATTCACTGCAACGCTTATATGTACGATTCTTTCATTTTTACTTTAATATCACATACGAGATTTTGTGTGATGGTCCACATAATTTGAGTATGCCACGGAAACCAAACATTTTTCCATGGTCTCTACTTGTTTTGTGCTAAAATTCCAGTCCAGTACTTTTAGAGCTTTTTCGATGCAAACAAATAAAAAAATAATATAGAACAGCTTAGCTTTTCTTTTATACTGTTAATAAAGACTTATTAGAATAGTCAAAACTATAACAATCTTAAGCTATTGGTTGACATATATATATTATATATATGTATATATATATATATATATATATATATATATATATATATATATATATATATATATATATATATATATATATATATATAACATTCGCAATTTTATTGCCATTTTTAGGGTTCCGTAGTCAACAAGGAACCCTTATAGTTTCTGTCTGTCCGTCCGTCCGTCTGTCTGTCCGCGGTTTTGCTCAGAGACTATAATATAGCCTACAAAGCTGTAATTCGGCATGAATGCACATATTAATGATGCCAACAAAATGGTATATAAGATCTTTAAAAAAAATGTTTTCAAGGTTCCTCCCCTACACATCAAGCGGGGATGATGATCAAAAACTAGCAGTACTACGGAACTCTATATTGCGCGTGGCCCGACACGTACTTGGCCGGTTTTTAACCCCCGACAAAAAGGGGTGTTATAAGTTTGACGTGTCTGTCTGTTTGTCTGTGTGTGTGTCTATCCGTGGCATCGTAGCATCCAAACGGGTGGACCGATTTTGATCTAGTTTTTTTTGTTTGAAGGCTGATATGATCGAGTGTTCTTAGCTATGATTCATCATCATCAACCTGCTCAGTGCTGGAAAATCTGGGTTTATCTGGTTCATGAAAGGCCGGCCGGCTGACTTACAGTCATTTGATGGGTTTAATATTTCATTATAGTTCGTAATATTTGTGAATATATAGTATACATATACACATTAATGGAAAGTTGACCTGGTGCTGCAGCACCACCTGTAGCCCTAGCACGGCGACCAGTAGAAATGCGAAAGTATAGACAAACTGTGGACATAAACTTAAGGTGCCGTTCCGATCTTTACCGCGGCTAATCGCGACTGACAAAAATTCAATTAAAATGTCACTTTATGACAGACTATAGTATATGTCATAAGGTAGGATATTATTTGAATTTTTAGGACTATAGTCTGTCATAAAGTGGCATTTTAATTTAATTTTTCGGAACGAAAAAAGATCGGAACGGCACCTTAAGTTTATCTCCACAGTTTGTCTATACTTTCGCATTTCCACTGGTCACCGTGCTAGGGCTACTGGTAATCAATAGGATATCCAACTCCTCGCCAACTTAGAGCAGAGCTTTCATGATTGGGCTCATTTTAATTGCGACAACCAGTAAGAGGTAGATAAATACTAAATATTTACATGCTGATGCTGCAGCATCACCTGGATTCTATAGGAGCCGAGCTCCGTATGAACCCAAAGTGGAGGTTTCGTGTTTAGGCTAATATTAATGGCCTCATCGAAAAGGACATTCATAGAATATGGTAATCACGATGATACGATCCTGTTGATAGGAGTTATACTGCACTATAACCTACACAAATTTAAAAAGCATGAAATATAATTAAATTAAGAAATTTAAAAAAACCCCCGCCAAACAACTTTAAAAAGTAATGAAATAATATTTACTGACTTTAAGTTTAAATAATTCCTAAGCGTAAAGTAATATATGGTCTATAATTATTGTCAAGGTGTGTCGGGGATCGCTAATGTAGATGTTTGATTTCACAAAACATTATAGTTTAAGGGTCAGTTCACAGCGAACCGAATCGAGACAATCAGCAACGTGGCGATACAAAATGCAAAAGTCGCCGTTGTCGGAGTTTACTTGGCGGTCCCCCGACACACTTTTACTTATACATACAGCGCTCAATAGACGTTCCTCCGGCTTCGTTAGAACGTGACTTGATAGAGCCACGATTTCCTGTTGCGAATTGAAAAAACCCGAACAAAACAAATGAATTTCCGAAACCAAACAACTGTGGGGGTTCAAAAATAGCTTAGTGTGAAACAATACACTCGTCACATGGCTCGCAATCCTATTAAATTAGTGTTTTGAATAGAACACTCGTTGTGGACAACCATTATTTCCTGTTTGTAAACTAAATATACTGCCGCTTTACTTTGAATATTCAAAAGGTTTTGTACTAACGATTTGGAAAAAATGTGTTGGGTTATGGAAGCAGTTGTAAGTGTAGGTGTCATTAAATAAATAAAATCAAGAGGTGATGATCGAGCGACAAGATAACATTTGACCACGATGATTGCCACCATGATTGCGAATCTGTCTATTTCTAATCTGCTTGCACAATTGACGTTGATCATTGGAGATAAAAAACGAATAATTACTTATTGTATGCTAATTGCTCTTGTATCGGTTCATAATGGTTCAAAATTCGGGAATGCGTTCCTATAGTATTAAAAAAGTTTAAAAAAAACACGCGTATTTTTAATTTATTTTTTTCAAAAATTTTAATTAATTATTGCATTGTCATTGGCTCTTAATATGTATGCAAAGTTTCGATTAATTAGACTACTGGAGATAGTTAAAAATCGTGCTCAAAGATTCCGTTATATACATAAAGCCCAAGCTAATTAAAGCGTGTTAAAACAATCTAAATTCCAAATTAGGCTCTTTTTTTTTATGAAATAAGGGGGCAAACGAGCAAACGGGTCACCTGATGGAAAGCAACTTCCGTCGCCCATGGACACTCGCAGCATCAGAAGAGCTGCAGGTGCGTTGCCGGCCTTTTAAGAGGGAATAGGGTAATAGGGGAGAGTAGGGATGGGAAGAGAAGGGAATAGGGGAGGGAAGGGAAGGGAATAGGGTAGGGGATTGGGCCTCCGGTAAACTCACTCACTCGGCGAAACGCAGCGCAAGCACTGTTTCACGCCGGTTTTCTGTGAGAACGTGGTATTTCTCCGGTCGAGCCGGCCCATTCGTGCCAAAGCATGGCTCTTCCACTCTGTTGTATAACTAGTCATCTAAGCACCGAATAATAGTCCCATCCACTTTTGTGATAGTCCATGTTAGTATAGAAGTCCAAATTATTAAAATAGTTAATACTGACCTTCCTGAAGATGATGATGATGATAGGTATTAAGGTCGCGGAAGCTCCAGTAATCCGCACATACAGGCGACAGGCACGTAAGGGCGACAGGATTCTTGGAGGATTGTTCTGTTCCTATTGTCCTCAAGTAATTATAGGCTCTATGTCTTTCTATGTATGAACTACAATCCCCTGCTACAATAGAACACAATATTCGCTGCGTCACATGTGCGTGACCATCTTTAGACTGTTACAGCTTTAAATGCGTTTGTTTTAGATCACAATCAAGTGGGGTTTTATTATAAGTCTAATTGTTTTTATCACACTACAAATTGAATGTATTTTTGACAAGTATGCATTTCTAGTTTGTAAAGCTACGACTACGCTGAATTTCTGATAGTAATAATTCTAAAAGTTCCAATATTTGTATGTACACCAAAACCATTGCTATGGAAGTTCAAGCTAAAATGTAGAGTAAATCCTTTTATCTGTATTCCATTAGCAGTGGCATTGGTACTCAGTGGCAGTTAAACATTGTTTATCAGTAAGTGTAAATATTAATGTAAACCACCATAGAGTAATTATAATTAAAAAGTACAAGCAAAATTCGATCCCAAAATATAATAAGTCTTAGATATATTTCGATGAATTTGTCCTCCGCGAATGAGGAGGTAATGAGAAAAAAGGTAATTAAGGTAATTTATCACAGGCGACGTCAAAAGGTTGGGTCTTGTTAGACAAAGTTGCTGGTCTGTTTGAAGTCATTTGATGTTTATTAATGTGCATTTATGAATATTACTAGCAGCCCGCGGCTTACACCTCAGGAGTTTCGAGTTAAAAGTAGCAGAATTTTTTGCATTCTCTTCTTTATTTTGATTCGTTAGTTTTTTTATTTATTTTTCTTTAATCTTTATCTTAGATTAAGATAAGAAATTGTTTAAGAAAAGAAAATCAATGAATCAAATTTAAAAAAGCCATTCATACACGACTTTTTAAAACCTCGGCTTAAAAAGGAACATGAAGCACACAACACAATATTCGCGAAAGATCGAAACGCAATTCCCATACATCTCGCTGTGGAAAAGTAATAATTGTCAACCGGTTTTTTCCTACCATATTTCACTAGCAGGGTTCCGAAAGTAATATTTTTCACCCGTGTCAATAGATGTACGGAGCTACGAAGTGGTCAGTAAGTAATGAGGGAGGTATGTAAACATATAGAGTGACGGCAGGCGCGGTCTAATTGATTGCGGACCACGCCTATAACGACCGACTTTCAATGAACTACAATCCTATATTAGTTTTACTGCAACGCGACGTTCCTAGTATGTTTGAATAATGCTGGAGGTTTTGCTTTATTGGGTAACATAGACGGTACGCCTTTTTAAGGTCAGACCAAAGTGTCCATGGGCAACACTTCCCATCCGTTGATCCTGGACGCCGTCCTAGCATACGCCAACGAGATATCTCGTGGATATCTCACTCTCGAGCGTAGTGATATTTGTCGATATCGATATATATCTCTTTTTCCCTAACATGCGTACGTCGAGAGATAAATTTCTCGTTCGTAGACTAGCTTCACAGATAATAGGTATATATCGACAAACTACTCTTATCATTTGTCAAAATGTTGACAAATCTCGATAAAAATGTGTTGTCATGTTAGGGTTCGTAGACAAAAATAGCACAGATTAAGAAAAAAAAAACACAATTATCTATTATATTTTGACGACAGATACGAGAAAAAAAGTATGTCATGTTAGGGTCAATAGAGATGAAAAGATAAACCAGTTAACATCGAGAAAACATGTAGACAAAATTTTCTCGTTTGCGCATCTTAGGCCGGCTGGACTCATTTTGATTGAAAAATATATAGAAGACGAACTTAGCTAATATTATATTATTATACTGTATTAATAGCGGTAAACTCTGACATCACAATGAATATAGTGATATCAGCCAGTCTTGTCCGCAGCGGTCATCAGTGCCATTTTATTGTCAATCGTGGTTTGTATAGCAGACGATGAAGTATGAAGCATGAACGCTACGGACAGGATTCGGAAATACGAGAATAGGGAGAGGATAAAATTTGCTATTAGCAGCTAGAAAATTAATTATTATAAATAATAATAATAATAGGTCGTCTCTTATGAAGTAAGGAAAAAGATAAATATTAAAACAAAATATATTCCTAATACCGTATTGCACTTTCTTTTACTATTTTAGTTGCAGTAGCTCTATTTGTACACTCATTTGGGCTTGCACTGAATGAAATTAATGTCTTAATCAGGCAAATTTATTCATTGCCCGAGCCACATTATTCATAGTGCATAGCACAATACTTACGGAGAATATAAACTAAAATTGAATTTGTTTTCATTCATGTACTTAATTAATTTTCTTTAATTTTTAGAATAATTTACATTACTTATTTTTTAAATGCTACCTAAACAAAAAAAGTTGCAAAGCGCTTCACACTCGGCGAATATAGTAATATAATTTACAAATATAAAAAAAAAATGATTAATATTATAGTAATTACAATAATTGAAATAAATTGGGTCGTATAGTGGTAAGCCAATTTTGTTTTTGACTGCATGTATGTATAGACTCCCTTCCGATTTTGAAGAAAAAACTTCTTTTACTTTGAATATTTGTAATATTCCAATTTTAAAAAGATAAGAGCTCTTGTTTCAATAATAATAAGCTGAATAAATTCGTATTCTAGAATAAATATAAAAAGTCGCTGAACAACTTGCGCCAAGTTCTGTTATTATTAAAAAGTTACTTATAATATAGCTGAATTTGTTCACATTTCATTATAATACATTATAATGAAAAAGTATATAATACATTGTATTATTATTATTACGTTATCAAAAAATACTTTATAATATACGTACTAGCATATTCTACTTATTATATTTATTGATGTGTTATAAGAGGTGTATTTGAAAATAATAAAAAATACGTGTGGCACTCGAGGACTGCTGCGGTAAAGCTATTGCATAGCATTTTTATCAACTTATGCAATTATAAATTTGCATACGTGTAGTCGCATGCACACAAGGGCAACGCCGCACCGCTGTGCCGTTTGGAGTGGGGTGTGTTAGGTTTTTTCGTTACGGAATTTCTTGATTCGGTCGCCGCGCTCTAAGCCCGCGATAAAAGCTATGCAATAGCTTAAAAGCGTTGTAATAATATGACATTAATGCATTTTATAATTCAATGCTTCCTATATTAAAATAGTGATTAATAAAGAGGATGAAAATAGTTAACACCCCTTTCAAAAAATTAAGAAGCAAACAATACACGAATTGTTTGACTTCTGATTACAGTAAGTGTTGTTTGGACCGCTTCGGGCGCGGGTTTATTACAAAAATTTTCCTTCAACTCGTTATAATTATTCAAGTGAGGTTCTAATATTTCGTACAATTATACGCTCAAAGTTTTTCACAAACGCACTGATAGGGAAATCTTAATTAGCTACCAAATAAAAAGGTGAAATTTTCAACGAAGGGTATTTTGTATTTTTTTCAGCTCATGACCAATTTGCATATTTTTCTTCAGTGATTAAAGGGTTGCTATTTATTTATTTATTAAAATTGGCAATACAAAAATAATCTGTCACTTAGAAACTTTACAAATCCATACTAATATTATAAACCCGAAAGTGTGTCTTCCTGTCTGTCTGTCTGCTGAAATTTGGTATTGGTACTTAAGGACGCTATCACATTTTTTCACAAATATCAGCGATTTTCAGGTACCATTTTAAAGAATCAGGAGTCACACTGCGAGGATATTTTGGTTTCAAATGAAAGATAATATATTCATCTCCACGTCTACACCATACATTTTCTATAGCCGCATACAAATTTTTTACATAAATACGTTTTAACCATCACAATAATCGCAAAAGATTAAAAAAATGGGGTTTGATTAGGTTCCAGTATAGTTAAATACACTGAACTAAGGAAACAAATATACAAAAAAATTGTTGCTTATTTAGTCCCCTGGAGGAAATATATAAAAATAAATAACATTTCCATTTATAAGAAAAATAAGAAACGCTCTCAAATTTCTTCATACATTTTCGCCATATCAAGAACCCGGCGAGCGTCGTAACCGCCACTGTACAAGGCGCGCTGATATGAATATTATTTAAATGTCCTTATCGTCGATATTCGTACTGACAGACATCGACCTGCTAATTTTTATGTTATAGCGTCCTTAAGTCCTGAGAAAGGACATAGGATACTTTTTATCCCAGAAAAACGTACGGTTCTCGCGCGATTAATGAGTTTTGGAAGTTGCAGGCGTCATTTAGTACCTGTATACATTTCAATTTTCAAGTTGCTAACAAAATATGAATTTTTTCGGAGTCATTACCATTTTGGTATATGATAATGTGTGATGAAAATGTGAAATTTTCCAACCTTCTGTAACATTTTGTTATATTTGTATTAATATAATTTTGTGGGCTGTTAACTGTATCAAGGCATTGTTCTCTGTTTTAGTTAACGGATAATAAATCTCGGTTGGCGTGAAACTCTGTTCCAATCGTTGCGTTTACAATCGGGGTTTGGCAATCGCCCGACCAGCTGGTTTATTACGCATTTTTAATTTTTTTATTTTATTTCTCCAGAAAAACTTACAGCTATGCAATAAAGACAATTAAAAGTAATAAAATTAACTATGAGCTATTAGTTTAGATCTACTATCACTTTTGGCAATGATTTCATGAACAAGATTCTGTTTTCAAAAAGCCCACGCAAAAAAATTCCATACTTAAACTACAGTTTTATTAATATGTTCACTTTATTAGTATGTTCACCGTGGTAGTATGAAACTATTAATTGACAGAAAGGTTTAATAATAATGTCAGTTTTGGTGTTTACCAATTTATGTTGTTTATAAATTCCATGGAAATTCGAAGATGACCAAACAACTATAAAAACATCAATCTTTATACAATTAAAAACATTACACTGCCTTTATTGGAATGGTCAGACTATAATAATTATACTTAATCTACTTATCTCCACTCTTTGAATATATTCTTAGATAGCTACCACAATTGCAAAATAGTATATAAATAACCTTATTTCGTAATTGAAAAATCTAAATCTTTAATTTCGTGGCGCGTTTACGTCAATTCATCTTATTTAATCAAGCGAGAACACTTGGGAGGAAATAAGCGAAAATTTTACAAGTATCCCAATAAAACTTGTTCGAGAGTTGAAGAGCGGGGGAAGTTGGCCAAATATTCAACAATTTCGATACCTACGTACCACCACGAGTGAACCTCTCAAATTTTCAAGTATTAATCAAATCGACCTAACTTAACGGTAATTTAAAATATAAATATACTTCCATAAATAGGCCCGCAACTTTATACTTAGGTTGGGCCAAGGTTAGGAATACAAATAAATTTTTAATGTTGTTTGATTTGTAGTTAGACTGAAACGGTACAAGATCGAACAAGGAACGAAGCTGAATTCAATAAATTCTTGAAAAACTTTTTTTTTATTTTGAAATATTTTTCGTTGCATTTGGTCTTTATGATTTTTGTAATTAATTCTTTATAACTTCTCCCTTCCATTATAAAAATTTGCCACGTGGCCAAAGCAACGGGAAGAAATAATCAAATATAATATTTTGTACAAAACGCCTTTTCATTTATTAAAGAGTTTGAAAGTTAAAAACACGATCTTTTGTTAGTCACCGGCTTGTCAGAAATAAAGAAAGCAAAGTCTTTGTATTAAGTGTGAAAAGTTTTATTGAACGTTAATAAATTGAAATTTTATTCAAAAGCCTTATGTATAACTAGAAAATTGTTACTAAGTTACTGGTTTTGGTAGTTGCTTAATATTATAATTTTACTAATTACTCTGTGATTTGAATATAATATTAGGATACAACTTTTATCATATTAAATCTAATCTAAATCTTACGAAATTACTGACACGACATTAATTGCCTGAAAAAATAAAAATAGGCCGTGATTCTAGACCACCCGAATCAGGAGAGCAAAATCAGTCATTATTACGTCTCGTAAATCTTGTCACTGTATTGAGATAATTTGATTTCAAGGACTGACTTACTCTACTGAATGCTATTTATACTGTGTAACGTAGGTGGTAAGTATACAGTCATACACTAGAGGCGCGGTGTTTGCAAAACGCTCGTGACGCGCGGTGACACACAACATTGCACCCGCGTCGATGACATTTTTGGAGACCCCCAATCATAAAGTTAATATACCTAGCGGAATAGAGCAACAATCTCGAGCTGTCAAACGAAACCGAAATTGGTTTCATCTGTGTGTAAAAATTTGTGTACGTATACACTTACACAAGCATGATTGAACATGATTTCTATGAGATTAAATTGTCAACGTTGCGGCACGTGCCGACTGGACGTCAAAAAAAGAGTGCTGCTGTCATGTATCACACGTCTCTTTTTACCACGCAGTGTTACTTATAGTGACATCTCGCTTGCTCAGGCCTTTGTTTCTCTATTCCGCTAGGTATATTAACTTTATGCCCCCAATCGAATGTTTAAGCTATTATGGCGGCCATAGATTTTCGATCAATCATTTCGATCCATCATAAATGAACTGGTATGTAAAATATTTTAAACCTGATGAACTTTGATTTTTGATTTTTAAACAATGATGAATGTAATCGATTTTAATGGCTTAACTTAATCCCGGTTAAGTTGATTTGCGATATTATATTGAACGGATCGTAAATGAGTGACCGCCCTCAAAATATCTATACAGTACTCTTTTGTCTGTGATGAATTGTTATAACTTTGAACACGTCAAGTTAAAACAATTCATGACAAAACAAAAATGAGCTAGTATTGACATATTATTATAAGCCCTAGTTTACAAACAGTATCCATTATTATAAATACGAAAGTGTGACTGTATGTCTGTCACCTATTCACGCCCACACTGCTAAACCGATTTTGCTGAAATTTGCTGTGATACTCTAAGTTCCGGGAAAGGATACAGGATACTTTTTATCCCGTAAAAATATACGGTTGCAGCACGATAAATTAATTTTAGCGCAACGGAGTTGCGGGCGGTATCTAGTTACACATAATTCTTACTTCACTATACCAACAAGACCTACAGCATAGCTCACAATATCTTTTGAACACACAACCCACTTTCATTATATCGAGCAAGCGCGTAAGCAGATGTTTTATCAGGGAAGCGGTGGAGCAGTCGCCCGAACATAATCCACTCTAATTACTGAAAGACTCATCGTGAAGTTTGCTAATAAAGTGAATGGTTAGGTGGGTACTACACAGAGCGAGCGATTGCGACTTAGCGCGTGTTCACACTGATATATTTTTTTTTCCCGGTGAACTTAGTTTCACTTTTCTCTTAACATATTTACTCACCGTACGAACCTGTCCTGTATTTTCATGAATATTTTACACTAATCGGTTAGGCAGTTCTGGTGTTTTAGTGTAAGTTTGTGTTAGAGTTTCTCAAGTAGTACTTTCATTATGGTAAACAAAACTTGCTGATTTTCCAATTTTGACTCACATTAAAGTAATAGATAGGTAGAGCACTTATTTTTTTCCTTTGACTAACTATTCAAAAAAAAAACGCAATTAATGAATATCACATAGGTGAACATTGTAGAGGAGACCTTTAAAAAACTGAAAAATATTTTAGCAAATATAGTAAAACAAAGAGAAAGCGTGTACTAAGTGCACTAGTGTTTTGAAAAAAAAACAGCAAAAAGCATAAATTTACTAAGTTAGGCAGGCAATCCATTTTTAACCATAAATATATATTTTACATAAAAAATAATACCTTGCCCGTATTATTTTCATTCTAAACGCAGCCTTACGAGATGATCGAAGTAAAACTTCGTAAATTGATCTTCTGTACGCCTTTGGCAACTAGATGTACATTATATATCTGTCTCGAAACAAATTAGTATTTACCATGACGTAAGTTTACTATGATTTCATGTGACTTCGCCTGCACCGAACGTAAACATTCGCCACGAGATACTTTTTAAAACTTGTGCAATTACAAATACGATTATAATATGGGAATAAATCACGTCTATTAATACTAGAATCTATTAATAATAGAATAGAATCTAGATAAATGTTTAATACATTTATTTATTTAAACTAATGAATATATACTTATTAGTGATGAAACTATTTGCTCATTAAAAAATTTCAAACTGAGACTATCCTTCAGTGCTGCATCACAGTTCTGATCTTTATTTTCTTACAAGAAAATGTTTCTCAAAAAGTCCCCAAAATTACACAAAAGCGGCCAAACTTTTTACCTCGACATACCAAGTCTGTGGTCCAACAACAACAAAAGAACCCAAGTTGCCGGAAAAGCAATCATTTTCGTATCGCAATAATTTCATAGAATTGTTAGCGACAATTTAATCGCATCGTAGTTTTGCGCAAAAGTGTTACATAGTGAATGGTTATAATTGGAAAACGTCAAGTGCAGCGTGACGCCCCGCGGAGCGACTCGGATTAGGGTCTGCTGTCAGACGCTGTCCCACCCGCTGCCCCGCACGCCCGCTTGCCCGCGTGGTCCGAGTTAAAGGTTTCCGAAAATTACGGAACAATTCCGTTGCGTTACGAACATTTTTGAAATAATTTGTGTTTCAATAATCAATAATTGATGGTTTTCCATGGATGGTACGCAAACTTTAATAAAATAATATTATAGAGATTGATGCATGTCCAAAGAGCTCTTTAGACCTCTCTAAACCTGCATTATCATAATGTAAAATAATACAAATAATAACACTACTTTTTTAATCGGCCAAGTGCGAGTCGGACTCGCGCACGAAGGGTTCCGTACCATTATAAAGCAAAAATAGGCCATAAATTGTGTTTTTTGTATGGGAGCCCCCATCAAATTTTTATTTCATTTAAATATTATTATAAATTATTAAAGTACATATATTACTAAGGCATTTGTAAAAAAATTCAAGAGCGTAACTGTTACCATTATAGATATCGAGCAAAAAAGGCCAAAAATATTACGTTTGTTGTATGGGAGCTCCCATTAAATATTAATTATATTTTGTTTTTAGTATTTGTTGTTATAGCGGCAACAGATATACACAATCTATGAAAATTTCATAAGTCTAGCTATAGCGGTTCTTGAGATACAGCCTGGAGACAGACAGACAGACGGACAGACATCGAAGTCTCAGTAATAGGGTCCCGTTATTACCCTTTGGGTACGGAACCTTAAAAATTTGGACCTTATAATCAAACAAATAAAAAAAAAACATCAAAAACCTATTTTTGTCCACCCAGATCATTAGTCTTTTGCTATGTTATGCGGTATGGAGTATACCTACAGCAATAGTCTTTTTACCTAAATATTAAAAGTCTACGCAACGTGACCGCTTATCGCTATCTTCCGTTATTTGTGATACCTCACAAAAAGGAAAATTAATAGGCCACGTTCGCCCTTTGCATCAAAAGCATAAAACTAGCAGATCAAAAACTTATTTTTAATCATAAACGTCTCCGCCATAAAGACTTCGCGTTGGTCCATAATAACTCTGTCAACTTCAGACCTACATTCACGCATAATATCCTCTTTGATGACGAAATATTCGATTGGTCCTAAATATTATTATGCTGCGGCCGCACATGCGTAGTGCTTCGTGCTCGAGACGATACCATTGGACGATCTGCGTGTATCGTCCAATGGTATCGTCTCATAGCACGAAGCTTCGTGACGATAGACGCATGTGCGGCCGCGGCATTAAAGTAAGAGATACATAAAGTTTCGTTTAAATTATTTTTTTATCTTTGCGCCACTAATTATGATTGTTATAATTAGATTTTAGTACCAAAAATAAATAAATTCTAAGTGTGTTAGGCTGCATATCTACAAGTTTCATATTAATTCAGCCCCACAAGTTTCTTTTGGCCAGAAGTCAAAATAGAAGTTACACGCCCATGATACTGCATTCTGCTCTCATAAGCTTTCTAAAATTACGCCAAATAATGTTGATGTGTGCGTGTTGCTTCTTTTGTGAAGATGGTCAACTGTGTATCATTTATATTGTGGTAAATAAGTGGGTTAAAATGCGGAACTATAGGAACAATGTACTCGCTCGTCGCGCCCACTTAGCTCAACGAAGTTTCACTCCCTGTAATGTTTTTGTTACTGAGTGTACTGATATGGAAAAAGTTTTGTGCAAGATAATAAAGTTTGTTGATTATCGATTTACGTGTGTAAAGTCAAAGAGATTGATTGTAGTGAAAAATAGGCTAACAGCCGTATAGCGGCTAAACACACCAAATAACTGTATTACTATATTAGCTTATACAGTTAGTTAGGCGATATAGTATTATCGCCGTAAAAGTTACCTTTACTTGCGAAAAAAAAACAAAAAGTATTATCATTTACTCCTAAGTGACAAAGCTATACAAGGAAACAAAATTCGTTAAAAATATCTTAAGATTTTTAAGGGAATTCTTTGATCTTACATCGGCGCCCTTTTAAAAATGATCCGTCCAGATTGATCTAGAATGTTCGAGCCTATGAAATTGACGAGTAATCAAGTTAGTCACGGGGCGGAAGCGTAGTAATGCGAATTGTGACTTTGAGAGCGGTCAAAGGGACGCCAGCTATGGATACACAAATCCAATTTACTTGTTTCGACTTTCACGAGCCTAAACGCTTGTGCCAATTAAACGACGCGTAAAGTGCGTCTGCCTTTACGACCCTTTTTTGATCATCAATACTGTGGCGGTCGAAGACTATTCAAAATAGCGGACCCGGTTTGATTAATACTGCCAAAATTCAATATATCGGGCTCCAGTTTGTCCTTTGGTTTTGCGGTTTCCAATAATATAAGCCTTCACTTCAAAGCCAAAGAGTGTTGCGGTGCGTGTTCACGTTTTACATGAATTTCAAATGAATATTAATATTTCGTATACGTGACATTTAATTACGAATATTTTGGGTTACATATAGAGTTGTTAACTAGATATTTTTTCTTCAAAAATATTTTAATTTCAGCGGTGGTGGGTAATAAATAACTGGTACTTTTTCATTTATGAACGCTATTTTCTGTATCGCATATTATGTTGGAAAGAAACAATGCATAGATTTTATTCCACTTTAAACCCCCAGACCTTAAAAATATCAAAGCTCAAAATCAATTTACTTTTTTGAAATTTTTTCTATTTATTTTAAAGATACCAATATACCGTAAAACATCGGTATTCGTTTAATTTTAAGCCTGTAACGAAAATTTTCAGATAATATCCGGTGGAATATTTGAAGAATATCTGGTGAAGTTTGATGGAACGTGTCAGTTGCATACTGCCGGCCTCCGCGGCGGTTTCTGATTTTGCTGAAACCATTTTTAACTTTTAAATAAAAGTTTTGAAATTATTTTTAAATATGCCATTCAGCGTGATAGTACACGTCTTGTTCTACAGTAAAAAAAATATTTCGATTCATGAAAAAATCTTTAAAATATAGTTAAATAAGGTAATAGTAGTATTTAGTTAAAGTAAACAAATAATAATTCAATTTCAAATGATAATAAAAATTAGTAAGCAAATTATAATAAGTTTAGCAGTAGCAGCTAAAAAAATAGGTAAGCTTTTTACGCACAATTTTGAAACAAGTTTATTTATAAAGTTTTATAAGTTTAAATTACTTTATATATAAACATTTGCACTAAGTAGTCAAACTTTCTAATTAACTTCTATAGTCAAATTAAAATATAATTAAAGGCGAACGCAAAGAGAAAGTGAACAATTTTCTTTTCACTCATTTTCATGAATTTCTATATCGCTTTTTGAAATAAATTAAAAGCTGAACTTGGCTCGATCTTTGATCAAACATTTCAGGAATGACAGTAATTAGACAACATGGTACCTTACATGCTAAAATGTATCGTTCACAGTATTTTTTGCTTACATATAGATCGCTTGATATAGATGTCCTATCCTACTAATATTATAAAGGCGAAAGTTTGTTAGGATGTAGGGATGTGTGGATGTATATAGATGTGTGGATGTATGGATGTTTGTTACTCTTTCACGCAAAAACTACAGAACGGATTTTAATGAAACTTTACAATAATATAGCTTATATATCAGAATAACACATAGGCTACAATTTTAACCGACTTTCGAAATGGAGGAGGTGTTATGTTTGTTTTTTCATCTTCAACGACTACTCCGCCGTTTGTGAACCGATTTTTTCAAAATTTTTCTTTTGGTGTATAGGTTATCATCCCAATTTGGTACCATATTCATAAAAGTGGTGACCTGATGAAGGGATCCATAAGTATTCAAGGGAACTCCTCAAAATTTATATGGAAACATGTGGTGACTTCGGTTTCGTGAGTAGTATTCTAAGCATATGCTACCAACAAGTAATATTTTGCACCAAGGTATACCATGGTTCGAAAGGTGCTGAGAGAACTCCTGACTCATTAAAGATACCTACAAGTTTGGGAGTTTTTACGTTGTTTTAAGAACGGAAAGCATAATATGCTACTATGCAAATTACATTCATCATCATCATCATCATCACTACCATAAACGATTATAGAACCATGTATCGTCCCGTTTTGACCCTGTTATTGGTACTTTTCATAGTCTTTTATTATGTATCACTTTAACCTCGGATAACACCGCGGGGCACAGCTAGTTACATTATAATAACATAAAAATATATTTCTAACTGTCGGGGTTAACGAGCTGATATATCAATGTGGCAACCAAACCAGCCTATCGTCAATCATAATATTAAGATGGAGTACACTACCTAGTATATTAGTTTTGAATAATATTTATCACAACATTACAAGTAACACAATTATCCGAATTCAAACGACGGTAGAAGCTCACCATAACGTGTATTTGATTATACAGCCATTAGATACTAAAATATTCCAAAATACTCATTACAATTCCCAGGCCAAGACATCATTCGTTAAAGTAATCACTTTTAATCTCTTGACTATTTAATGATAATCATAAAATTAGAATTCCCAAATCCCAGCAATATTTATGTATTTATTTCATGCTCAAAGAGTGAAGTGGGCTATAAAATGCCTTAGGGGGTACGGGCTTAATTACGTCACGTAGAGCGGACTCGTAGGGCGGATTCGTAGGGCGGATCGCGGGCGGATTGCGCTAACTTTGTACTAAGCCGGGCCTACATGCAGACGCAAACATCACGCGCCTTCTTTGAAAGATATGCGTTAAGCCCGAGCCGATAGTTTATAATCCCCGATCGAGACGAGTTATTAAGCCCCGCAATCGAAGCCAGAGGTTCGGAACCTTTCGCTACAAAAGATTTTTCAAACTTTTATTAAACTGAAATGATCGCTTGTAGTTTTTGCAGTTTTATGAAACTTTAAGTGACTTATCTGCTATGAGAATTTAAAAGCTTCCAATTTTCAGTTTTAAAAGGCAGTAATTTTACGGTGTATTTTTGGTTTGTCTTCGACATTCGTATGTTGGAACAAAGTAAGCCCGGTAAATAGGTTTTAAAGGAAGAAGTGTTGGTGTAAACATAGCTTTATTGTAACTGTGTCCGCCGCTGTCACAGGTCGAGCCTGCTTTGTTATTTCCACGTCATTAACAACTGGCAGTACCGAACACCTTTTTATTTGTACAACTCGTTACGAAAACAATGCCAAATTGACAACGTCCTTACCAATCTGACGCCCGTCCGACGTGTTTACATTAGCTGGACTCTCGCCTACTTTATTCCGGGAATATTTATTGTGAAAAAATTCACTTAAAAGAGTTGAACAGTATTTAGCTAGCAGCTAAGGTATTGGCGAGTTACATTTCATTTCGAGTGTGAGCACGCCTTTACCGCGTTTCTCCGTAGGCGTTTTCATCTAAAATAAACAAAATCAAATGCAAAAAAATCTCGGATGTATTTTAACATGAAATTTTAAGGCATTACACTGTGTTGGCAAAATTCATTATAAGATCTTTGCTTGGTACTCAAGACTGTCTGAATAAAATATAAGCCAAGAATAAAGAGCTTTTTTATCTATTAAAAACATTTGATCCCCCCTCTTTTACATTTAGAGTAGGTTGAAGTACTAGTGTTTGGGTAGGTACATAGAAAATTGGTAGCTACTATTTAAATATTTTTCATAGCTAAGTAAGACAATGTCACGTAAGGATTTTTCAATATTGCTATTAATAATTAAGTACTATGTGTACTACTATGTGATAATATACAGAGTGTTGTATGCTTGCTTTAGATATTGGTCTTGAGAATGAACGTAAAAATTGTTGAGAATTAAAGCCGCATACAAAGCCATTTACATCATATAAACATCGCGAACTTGTACAAAGGAAAAAAGTAATTTATAGCCACTTTACAAATGAATACAATAATAGTGGAGGAAACTTATTTCAACTCGCAACACCCATAAACTTTCACTATTACAAGGCTAACGTAAAAAGAGTCATTCTCTTGACAAACGCCGCAATGAGCGCTAGTAACAATTTACAGGGCGCGGTTTTTTCTTGGCGCTGCGCATTTCTGATGCAAATTCTGTACGTGGATCGTTTGCTGTGATATTCAACCGTTTGGAGTGCTCGCTCTAAAGTTAGTGTTTTGTTGAAAAGAAACAGGTCCCGGTTAATATGGAATGGAAATTTCAAAGGCAAAAATCTCGTACAAAGACGTGCCATCTAAGACTTCCATCTGAGGGTTTATTTTGGACTTTATGTTAAAAATAATGCCTAATATTATGTTTGTTGTGGTTCGTTCTTTTAATTTCATACATAAGTACTGTAATGTCATAGGTATGATTACTACACTTTACTATTATTGAGACGACTTCTCTACTAGTTCTTGATTCCTTACTGGTTAATTGGTCATACAATTTTAATTATTTTACAAGTTTTTATCACAAAACAATATTATTAAAATAAATTATAATGTTACAAAGTATAAACTATCTGGGGGCACGGCAGTGCCCCAGACAATTAAGCTTACCCAATCATATTTCGCAGAACTTACCTGAAAGAAATGTACGAATTAATGAAATATCACAACGATAACTTTAAACAAAATTTGATTTTAGGATTTAAAAAATGACATTGGTCTTAAATAAATAATAATTAACAATATGCTAAATAATTAAAAACATTGTAACAGCCTCCAATGCTTTTAAAATTATAAGGAACAATAATTTTTTGTGAAGCGTGCAACTGCACAGTGAAAGAAGCCGTGCAAAGAGTTTTTTTCGCGGCGAGGGAAACAAGTCGGTGCGGCACCCACTACGTGTGTTCCTTTACAAACCACTCGAAAATAAATTGCACCGAACTGAACCGTTTAAACGTCCTTATTCCATGAACGTAAATCAAAAGAGGCAATCGCGAACATGCGGCGAGACTGAGCATAGTCGGTTTGCATTTTAATTAATTAAGAGAGAGAGCGCAACAGTCTGTTTACGCACGGAGACACCTAGGTACACTCGGCTTAGCTGGAAGCCTTACTCCATTAGGAAAATTAATGTTTTGAATTACTCGCGGCCAACCGAGGTGGCGGCGTGGGCGAAGACGTATCGCCCGGCGGAATAGTGATGCGGGTGTGTACAGATGCTCCCCATTCAATCTGTTGTCGCGCGTATTGATTTGTGAAGGACTCTAAGCAAATATTTCTTTTTAATCTCCTTACATTCTTTACGGTCCCGATTCGGGATTGCTTCGGAATCGTGAGCGTTTTAGGTTGGATAGGAATTTGTAAAACTACTAGTAGTTCTACGCATCTAGATGCTGCCCGCAAGTTTGTTGCGCAGAAATTTGTGAAAAGCTCGGGAACCAATTTTACATCACGAAAAACCATTCCATGTCCTTTGTTGTGGATCAAAGTTTTGACATACCAATGTTTTTAAAGTATTTAAATCGTATTCAGTAGTTTCAGCGGCGTTGACGTAAAGTTCACATTTCTAATATTGTCATAGATATCAGGTAGGATAAGGGTGGTAGATGTATGCTTCACTTGACCTCATACTTCACGAGGCAGTAACTCTGGAGCTATTACATTTTAATATTTACTTTGTCTAAGTCGCGTCTCTTACACGATGACTTACATAAAAAAGTAATACATTCTACTTTCTAGAATAAAAGCCAGCAACAATGGTTTTGTTTTTACTTTTATGTAGTCTTAAAACTCTTTAAGGCGCCAGTAAAACATATCGCTCGTACAACACATGAAACTCTTTCATTGCAAGGAAAATGCAATTCTTTACGAACTAAATTCTAGATTGGTAACACTGTTACATTGTATGTCTACAATGAAAAACAGATTTAGGTCTCGTAGAAATACGGCAGTGAACTGTGAAGATGCTTTTACAGTTCAGTCACAAAATAAATATTAAACATATACTATAATATAATAAATAGTAGACCATCTTTAATACTAGACTGCCCAAATAGGACGCATATATATCACACATATACAAAGCGTGATTTTAGATACGTTGAAGTAGCAAGACAATGCAGAATCGTATCGCGCGCGTAGAGTTGTGTTTTCTATTGAGTGAGAGTGAGAGTTGAGAGTGTTATTTTAATTTCAAACACACGACCGAGTTACTCTACTGTAGGATATTTTATATTGTGGTACAGTTTGTAGTAACGAAAATGACAGCGAATATTCGCCTATAGGCGTGGATTGAAATTAGATGTACAGTATTCTGTTTTAGTTGCCATATTTATGTAGGACATATAATATACAACTAGGTACTGTATTGAAGTTATGCTGTCTGTGTTTGCCATGTACCAAAACTATGCAAAAAAAAAAAAACATTTTGTAGTCTATTTAAATATTTTTTATTAATTAGGTGAAAATATTGTTTTTCCACCATTTATTACGACACTAAAGTCGAACTTATGCAACTATAGTTTAAAGTATTTTTCTTTGATATTTCGTATCTTTATCATAATATTTTAAACATATATTTTTTAAATTGTATTCCTACTCAAATATACCCGTTAAAAATTGCGGTGGCATGAAATTGTATTGAATTTCCCAGTTTTACACGCATACATCAATCTTGCGCGACACAGTGGAAATGTGACATACCATTATAAATCTCATTGAAGATATGCCGTCATCCATCAACGAAAGGAAATGAAGTCCCGTACATCTGTAGAACGTCGTCGTACGTGGAACGCAACAGTAAATCCTTTGTATGGACTCAATTTAAATAGTTCGAAAGCAAGAGATTGCATTACATTAAAAAGTATAACAAAATGCAGTATATAAAATATTTTAAAAAAATCGGCCAAGTGCGAGTTGGACTCGCACACGAAGGGTTCCGTACCATTATGGAGCAAAAATAGTAAAAAAATGTGTTTTTTGTATGGGAGCCCCCCTTATTTATTTTATTTAAATTTTACTATTAAACATTCTCTATTAGTCTTTTATTATTTAAGTACATTTTTACTATACATTTTTTTTTTACAACATTTACATTATAATAAAACAGGTAAGAGGTAACAAAATAATATTGTGTTATCTCTTTGCACTTTTTTTCGACGTTGTAGCAATTCAATTGAAATCTGTAGTTTCTAAGGTTCATAACTGCTTTGGAAACGTTACAAGTTACATCACTAGAGAGTCTCAAAATTGTATTTGGCAAACACTATAAATATCAAAACGACTAGCTAAAAGGCACATGCCTAAAATATTCGTATTCATTGCATACACGCAATAGAGCGAAAAAACTAATATCATACAGGATCGAAAAAGTTTTGTGTATTTCACTATGCATTGAAAGGTAGTGACTGTTATAAAAAAGTCTATATGACTATTGACGATGACAACATTGAACAAAGTGGTTAACTAACAAATTATGTCCACCAAACAATATAATTTTCAGTACAACAGATGATATAGAAAGTTTTAGATAGTATGTTGGTGTAATATACATTAAAATCAGTCACATAAAAAACGAAATAGCTATGATTGCTGAGAGCTTCTGTATGGTAATAATAAACAGAATAAAATATTTGTACTTATAAAACAATTTACTTTGCTAATAACTATCCAAAGTCTCGTTGTCTTTCATAGACGTAATATTGAAAGCCTCATATTATTACTGCTCAAGCTTTGTTTACATCTAAATCAAAATGAACTGAAACGGAAAAACTTGCTACCACTAGGCTCGCACGCTCTGTATATAAAATACCGAAATGAGAATGCGTATTTGTCGCTATGGTTAATTGGTGGATACAATGTAAAGATTATAAAAGCCATTAACGAACCAATCAGCTGATGAATTGTCCGGTAGATCTAATCATCTCAAAGAGAGTAATTGGTCAGTCGTATTAACGTTCAATCATGATATTGCAGTCGCCATAACGCAATTTAAATACAAAAACGCCCCGGGCTGCGTTTCCAATCCGCGTAATTTAGTATTGGACCCCATCTAGGTGCGTTTGATGAAACTCATTCCGAATGTCAATTGCTGCAATGTTAATAACACGGCCAAACTCATTTTTAGATCCGCCAGTGGGTGAAATTTGGTCAAAATTAGTCTGGATATTATTTTAACTGTGAATTTTAAACGGTTGCTTTTGCTTTTTAGATAATAATTAATTAAAAATAGATGCGATCCATTTAAGTATAAGAACTGGCGATGGTGAGGTCTTGCCGATTAAAAATAACTCAACAACACAACAGTGTCATTCCGTTCCTATAGGTCCAATCTACCGTCTGTCCGTATAAATAATACAGACGGTAAAAACGGGACCCTATTACTAAGACTTCGTTGTCTGTCCGTCTGTCTGTCTGTCTGTCTGTCTGTCTGTCTATCTGTCTGTTTGTATGTCTTCAGGCTGTATCTCAAGAACCGCTATAGCTAGAATTTTGAAATTTTCACAGATTGTGTATATCTGTTGCCGCTATAACAACAAATACTAAAAACAAAATAATATTAATATTTAAGGGAGGCTCCTATACAAAAAACGTGGCCTTTTCTGAATAATGGCAACAGGTAGGCACTTGAAATTTTCATAAAAGCCTTATTTAAATGTGTACTTAAATAATTATACCTATACAAAAAACACAATTTTTGGCCTATTTTTTCTCTATAACGATACGGAACCCTTCGTGCGTGAGTCAGACTCGCACTTGGCCGATTATTGAAATTTAATGTACGGGTTAGAATATCTTTCATAAGAAGAGCAAGCCATCGTAGACATATAACATACTTTTATTACAATAGGCAATCAGTTCGGTTTTTGGGTAGTAGAACCCCGAACATGTACTTTGAATTTGTAATCACAAATCAGAACGTACAGGTCGAACCACAAACAAAACTTTTCCGTATGATATCTTTCACAACAAAGATTTGGATCACTGGAAATCATATTTGACCGAAAATCTAAATCTTGAATAAGTAAAACGGACGGAGTACAGCGGATGTAGATATAAAAAGGAAATCATTTTGTACATAAATTCGATTGGCGTGGTACAGTTGATCGCGAATATGCTTTTAGAGTATTAGAGTCAAATGCAAGAAAAATGTTAAGCCAACTTTCACGATGGTTTAGGGAACATTTTCTTAAAAGGTTGTCCATAAGGAGCTCCTCCGAGCACGCAATCGTTACTTATGCATTAACCTGGCTACCTTCGTAATCGGTCCCTTAGGCCAGGCGCCTGCCTCCCGCATGATTTTATTTTATCATTCGACCCCAACCAACGTCCATTTCTTAAACGAATTTTTGACAGTGTATCAAATTTTCGTGCGTTGTGTATTATCTTCATTACGTTTTTATGATATAAAATATTTTCTCTGCGAAATTAGAATTTGTACATGTAACGTAAAGGAACAAGTCTAGCCGAAGGGCATTTTTATTCTTGGCCCGCTATCAGTCTATACTTCTACTTTGTTCTATTAGTAGTAGTAATACTACTTATAATCTAACAGTTGCTAAAGTCATTTTTCATTGCTATTCATTAAGCGGACAATGTTAAAACAATAAAGTAAATAAATACCATTATGTATTTCCTATTTCCTTCAGATACGAAAATATTGGTCTGTAAAAATATATTTTCTAACGGTCACCTTAAGCATTTACCTTAGCAACAAATTAGAAAGCTTATAAAGGAAATAGAGAAGAGCAGGAAGTTAATTATTTTGGTCTTCCCGACATAAAATATAACTACAGCTGAGTTACTTACAGTATAATTTATCGCCCCAAGACAAATTTTGATAGAAATAAAAACATTTATTCCTATCATAATCATGTTTTACTTTTGCTGCGTATATCATCATTGCTTATTTACGTATTTTACAGTTGTCTGTAAGTAAATTGTTGGTAAAGTAACAGTTATTCAAAATCAAAGCTTTACATTGGAAAACTGATGTCAGTTTCATCATCTATCTGTTGTCTAAAATACCAGACAAATCACAAAACATCCTATTATTGCATTTTTTTATATTATTTTGTTTACCTGCTGGTAGCTAAAACAGGTAGAACAAATATCTGAATTACAGCAGCAGTCAAATAATTAAAATTAGTAGGATAATAAGTTTAAAAAGTTGTCGAGCACTTAATAAACATTACTGAGGCTCAACTCGAACATTCCAACAATGAAACTTAGTTCGAGTTAGCTTACGTGTCGTTGCAATAATTTAAATGCCATATCAAAGAACTATAAAGCTTATAATCGCTTGCATTTACCGAAGTAGTGGCTTCAACACTTCAAAGCGCAAGTGTCGAAACACGGCGCAGTTCGCAGTCAAATTTGATTCGTAAAGTTTTCGACTAGCAGTGTACGGAATTTAAACGGTTTTAGTTTGATCTTTCGAAGATTTAGAAGTGTTTTATTGTTTCAGGATAGGAGTTTACAAACAATAGTTATAAACTTTACTTTGATAATGAAAATGCAAAGATATTACTAGCAACCTTTATATATATATACCTACCGCAACCTTGGCAACATTAGCCGCGCGGGTACCTTACTCATAGATCTAAACTCCCCTCCCGGCTTCCGCACGCGCACCCCCGCCTTGGTGACGCCCACTTCGCAACGGGCCGTGCAGCAAAAATCGTAATATTTTAATTTCTCCATAACTTCAAAACCAAACGTCCAATTTTAATGATTCGAAGACCAAACATTATCTACATAAACTGTACTTAGTGATGAAATAATTTATTTTGATAAAGATTAGTAGCATGAGCAAAATAAACGCGTTTAAATGTAGTCCACAAAAAAATCAGAATAAAAAAAAAAATCGGCCAAGTGCGAGTCGGACTCGCGCACGAAGGGTTTCGTACCGTTATTGAGCGAAAGTTGGCAAAAAATTGTGTTTTTTGTATGGGAGCCCCCTTAAATATTGTTATTTATTATTAAAGTACAAATATAATTAAGAATATTGTGAGTATTTCAAGTACCTACCTGTTACCATTATTGATTACGAGAAAAAAAGGCCAAAAAATCACGTTTGTTGTATGGGAGCCCCCCTTAAATATTTAATTTATTTTGTTTTTAGTATTTGTTGTTAAAGCGGCAACAGAAATACACAATTTTTGAAAATTTCAGAAGTCTAGCTATAGCGGTTCTTGAGTTACAGCCTGGAGACAGACAGACAGACGGACAGACATCGTAGTCTCAGTAATAGGGTCCCGTTTTTACCCTTTGGGTACGGAACCCTAAAAATGCCTCACTCGACATAGATAGGTATAGTGTGTCGCGGACTTTTTTGTAGATATTTATAAGATCTACAATTAATTAGAACATTTTATGGTTCTGTCTTTTATAGTTTAGGCAGCGTACGCAAAATAGGTAACTTTTCTGGTTGATTTTTTACACCTTGTGTACGAAAAACTCAAATATGTTACGGAACCCTATTTTTTCCGAATAAAATTTAGCATATGTTACTCGTGGATAATGTAGCTTTCGAATGGTGAAAGAATTTTTCAAATCGGTCCAGTTATTTCGGAGCTTATTCAATTTAAACAAACAAACAAAAAATTAAATCTTTCCTCTTTATAATACTAGCTAAAAGCCGAGCTTTGTGAGGGCTCGCGTCGTCACACCTTGGCTGACCGATGATAACACATCTACATATAAATAAAAATTACTATGTTAAAACATAAATCAATAGGCGTCATAGTTTTTCCATAAAGTGCACCACAAAATATACAGATTGTGGGATATACTAGGGTTCGCTTCACTCACCCTGATTAGTGTAGATATCATAACAATCATGATAAAGGCAATTATAGGTACGAAAACAATTCGTTGTTATGTCGTAATTGTACGTATTCAAAGGGAACGTAAAGTTCGACGTAAGCTGTGATTGCTTCATAAAGAACCGTCCTAAAGAAGCACTTGAAATACCTTTATGGTTGTTTAAATGAGAAACGGTTATAGGCTTTCGGTTTTATTAAAAATCGATCAGCAAGGGAAGCTTGTGTATCGTTCGTATTTTGAGATTTCAATATCAACGTTTTGGACTGTAAAAAACATGAATGATTTAAAATCATAATTAATATGCAACTGGATATGAATTCATATTTTAATGACCCTTTTAACACGATATGATCTCTCTTTAGACTAGATGATGCCCGAAAGTTGTTGCGCCAAAATTTGTTAATCGCGCGTAGGGAATGCAAATCTCGCGAGATTGGGGCTCAAGCGAGATCCCGCGAGTTTATGAATACAATACTGCGAGATCTTGCCAATTTCGAGATCTCGCGAGATTAGCAGTTTGGTGGAGTTTTTTGCAAATAATCACAATATTTGAATAAATTAGGAAAAAAAAGTAATAAATATTATAAGTATTATAAGATTAACATTTATTTTCACGAATATTTTCAATAGAATTTCATGCATCAAACATTGTTTAACGTATCTGTCTATAATTTTTAAGTAGTAAACTTTAACATACGTATCTACTATCAAATAACAAATGAAATAAACAACCAGTCTTCTTTTCTAATGTGCGCTTTTATAATTTTGGACGTGGCGGTAATATTGTGGACGTCCGCGGTAAAACGATAACATAGGGAAGTAAAATGTATGGAAATATATGGAGACGCTTTTAAATTTCCGTCGACGATAACTTTTTAACGTGCACAAAACGTCCGCAGTGCGTAAAATCAAAAGGGCATTTAACGTACCCAACGTTTTATCGTGAAAGCCGGTGTCCACGATAACAGTTCTTTTATAACTAACAAAACAACGAGAAGTCAAAATTTAGGACCTACTTGAAAATCACAGTGCACACAGTTGCTTAGGCCAGCTCCTCTTTGTTTTTACTCCGTGATCGCAACTCCGTCCGTGTCAGTCCGCGCTTCGAATAAGACGTTTTTATGCTCAAGTGCAATCTCGTCAAACTCGCGAGATCTCGCCTTTTTTTCGTCCGAGATCAATCTCGCTAAAAAAGAACGAGATTACATTCCCTAATCGCGTGGGAACCGTACATTTTCCGGGATCAAAAGTATTGTATGTCCTTTCCAGGGACTTAAAGTATTTCCATATTAAATTTAAATCAAATCGGTTCGCTGGTTTGGGCATGAAGAGGTAACAGACAGACAGACACACTCTCGCATTTATAATATTCATACGTATTTTAACAATAATATATTATTGGGAGGTAAGTAAAAAACCGGCCAAGTGCGTCTCGTGCCACGCGCAATGTAGGGTTCCGTAGTACCGCTAGTTTTTGATAATTTTTGTATGGTCAATGAATGCACATTTATAACGTGTTTTGCACTACTAATTACTAACAACATCATCTCAGTTACGTTCAAAGGTATTTGAACGAAAAGTTCCTTTGTACTTCTACGAATATTGTTTTTTTAGTTGATCGACTATTGCACAATAACTTATGAAGCCTTCTTAACCGTGATAGTTTTCCTTTTAAATTTAGCATATTTCCTTCTCCCGTGATTTTTTTCACATTTTCAGAAGCAACCGCTTAGCTGGTAGAAAGGGGGGACACTATGGACTCTAACGATTTTTTCCACTTTAAAATTTAATATTTCACAAATGGATCCCTAAATCGGAAAATGATCTATGAATACTCATAATATTAAAAAAAAAAAACTATCCAACGACACCCCACACGTTGGGGTGGTCGCGAAAAAAAAATCACCCCCGCATTGATGTGTAGGGGAGGTACCGTAAAAAACTTTTTTTTAAAGATTTTATATACCATTTTGTCGGCATCATTAAGATGTGAATTCATGCCCAATTACGGCTTTGTAGGCCCTATAGTCTCTGAGCCAAACCGCGGACAGACAGACGGACGGACAGACGGACAGACAGACGGACGGACAGACCGAAACTATAAGGGTTCCTTGTTGACTACGGAACCCTAAAAAGTCACAGAATATAATGCAATGAAACCTAATCATTAATTTTAATAATAATAAATGAAGTAATTACAGCTTGTCAAAGAAGAGTGTGGATTAAATGAGGGCGCTTTTCTTTAAATACAGGCAACCCTACGCTTCGCTTTTGACACAATATATACTGGAGTTGACAAGTAATGTAGTGTTGTCATAAATAAAAACTCTTAGTTCCAGCTGTCACCGCGTCAGACTCTTCTTTGCCAAACTGTATGTAAAGTATTAAACCTTAGTACGTCTAAAATGTAGTTTCCTTTAATTTAGTACAAAATCTCTACATAATTCTCCCAGGACTAAAACAGCCAATTTGGAGCCGAAACCTAAGCACTTGTCGACGGTTTATAGCAATTTAATATGGCAGGTTAATACTACATGATAAACTATGGACCCGCAAGGCGACTGTATTAAAATTATTATATCTAAATTCTCTAACGATATATTTGTTAACCTTCAAATATTTTAATTGTTAGGATAATATAAAAGTAAACATAAAAAAAACATAAATTATATATGGTCGAATTGAAAAACGTCCTCCTTTTTGGAAGTCGGTTAATAAGAAACAACGTACTCGTAAGGGATTAAAACAGAATAATTTTGGGGTTTCTTAACTGTTTTGAATGCAAAGAGTTATCCCAACTAGCAAAATTTGTTCCGAGATCGGCCGTTTTGGTTATGTACCTGTCGTATTAACCTATATATGACGCGAAATAGGCGCAAAATAATATAAAACTTTTATTCGTATAGCAGTCGTAAAGTGATTAATTGTACGTCGTATTGTGATTCAGTAGACGTTGTATAAACATTGGGAAGTAGTCATCAGCATTACCTTTTTGGGCATAATAATTATTTTGCAGTTCAGTAGAAGTAAGATCAAACAAAAAAAAAACCGGCCGAGTGCGTGTCGGGCCTCGCGCAATAATATAGGGTTCCGTAGTATCGCTAGTATTTGATATATTTTTAATGGTCAATGAATGTACATTTATAACGTGTTTTACACTACTAACAATATCATCTCAGTTACGTTTTAAGGAATATGAACGAAAAGTTCCTTTATACTTCTCCGAATACATTTTTTTTAGTTGATCGACTATTATTTAATAACTTGTGAAGTCTTCTTAGCCGTGATAGTTTTCCTTTTAAATTCAGAATATTTCCTTCTTCCGTGAATTTTTTCACATTTTCAGAAACAACTGTTTAGCTGGTAGAAGGGGGGGACACTGTACTCTAACGATTTTTTCCACTTTAAAACTTCATATTTAGGTTTAGGTTTAAAGAATTTATTCTCAGAAGACATACAGTCACTTATATGAGAACTTAAAACTAAAGTTACATTTTTTTTACAGTAGTCATATTACAGTAATATAAATAAACAGTAGTATGAGTTGTTTTGATTTGTGTTCCACCAACAATATATTTTAAGTTTGCTTTAAAGTAAGTTTTCATAAATAGATCCCTAAATCGGAAAATGATCTTTGAACACTCATAATATTTTAAAAAAATCTATCCAACGACGAGTGGGGTACTCAGGACGCGAAAAAAAAAATTCATCCCCGCTTGATGTGTAGGGGAGGGTTTTTTTAAAGATCTTTTATACCATTTTGTCGGCATCATTAATATGTGCATTTATGCCAAATTACAGCTTTGTAGGTCCTATAGTCTCTGAACAAAACCGCGGACAGACAGACGGATGGACGGACAGACCGAAACTATAAGGGTTCCTTGTTGACTACGGAACCCTAAAAACGAACTGTTTACAAATTATTGTTGGTAAAAGTTTGTCTTGCATATTTATTATTGAATGAAGGCTATTGACTATAATGTATTTGGTGTTAGTCGTTACAATATCTGTTACAATATCTACTTTTCTAAGGGAAATTAAATTTCTCGACGATTGTTTATACGTTTTTTAACTGATATTTAACGCCGTCTTCGAAAAATTGCAAAATAATATTTATGAATTTAATTTATTTCAAGATTTCCTGTACTTTTACAGTTACACTATTTTAGGTAATGATGATGACTTTTATATGATGTGTCATGACTATAAGTCGCATATCTTACTATTTTATTTATTTTATCATCCGCCATTTTTAGAGTACCGTAAAAAGTGGAAACCCGTGCATTATATTGAATTCTCATTATGGTGAAATTTTTTGTCGATTTTTTTTTTAAACTAATAACGATTTGAAGTTATTGAAAAGTTCTATATTTTTAGAGTTCCGTACCCAAATGGTAAAAACGGGACCCTATTACTAAGACTTCGATGTCTATCTGTCCTTCTATCTGCCCGTCTGTCTGTCTTTAGGCTGTATCTCAAGAACCGCTATAGCTCGATTTTTGAAATGTTCACAGATTTTGTATTTCTGTTGCCGCTATAAGGAAAAATACTAAAAACAAAATATTATTTATATTTAAGGAGGGTTACCATATAATAAACATGTTTTTTTTTACTTTTTTAGGGTTCCGTAGTCAACAAGGAACCCTTATAGTTTCGGTCTGTCCGTCTGTCTGTCCGTCTGTCCGTCTGTCTGTCCGCGGTTTTGCTCAGAGACTATAGGACCTACAAAGCTGTAATTTGGCATTAATGCACATATTAATGATGCTGACAAAATGGTACATAGAAACTTAAAAAAAAAAAATATATGGTACCTCCTCTACACATCAAGCTGGGATGAATATTTTTATCGCGTCCACCCCATCGTTTGGGGTGTCGTTGGATAGCTTTTTTAAAAAATATTATGAGTATTCAAAGATCATTTTCCGATTTAGGGATCCATTTTTGAAATATGACGTTTTAAAGTGGAAAAAATCGTTAAGAGTCCAGTTTCGCCCCTTCTTCCAGCTATCGGTTGCTTCTGAAAATGTGAAAAATCACGGGAGTAGGAAATATGCTGAATTTAAAAGGAAAACTATCACGGCTACGGAGACATCATAAGTTATTGAGTAATAGTCGATCAACTAAAAAAAATGTATTCGGCGAAGTATAAAGGAACTTTTCGTTCAAATTCCTTTGAAAGTAACTGAGATGATGTTGTTAGTAGTTTAAAACACGTTATAAATGTACATTCATTGACCATACAAAAAAAAATTCAATACCTAGCGATACTACGGAACCCTATATTGCGCGTGGCCCGACACGCACTTGGCCGGTTTTTATTGATCTATTACTGATAACAAGTAATGTTGTGGTTGGCATTATAACCAGATTATGATTGTTATATAAATAAAATTTATACAACATCAAGTATGTATTTTAAAGGTCACAGCTGCGATATCTATAGGGTTGTCGTATGATTTGGTCGTGTTAACGATTACAGGACTAAATTAAATGACTAAAATCTTATACGACTTATTGTTGTGTAAGAATGTATTAAACATACATTCTTACACGATTATAAAAATCTAAGTTACAACTATATGACTTCTATTCCACCTAATGTTATTTAGGCCTTTCACTATAGGACTAATTTGCTATTTGGGATGTTTATTTTTATTTTTATCATTTTTCAGTTTATATAGATATTATATTAGTTTTGAAGCTTGGTACTGTCGTAGTTAATATAATACATCATATTTAGCTTAGTGTGGAAGTTATTTGTCAGAAAATCTTGCGTAAACATAAAACGTATCGGTGAGACTTTGTACATTTTCATTTCTCATTACGAAACTTTTTCAAAAGCACTAATATACCTTTTATAGTGTATACGGTCTTCGTAACTTCAAAAGAAAATCCTGGTATATTACCTTCAAAAACTAAAGATCAGAGATTATATGAGCGCTGCTTTCTAACTTTATACCTTGTGAATTTTTAGGTTTTCCTACTTGCCAACTTTGAGCAATATCCCTTTACGTTTCAGAGGCTTCAATTTACCCCCACTCTATACCAAACTTAACCAGGACCTTAATAATTCAACACTAAGGTACAATTTTCAATGTATAATTCTTTATGTTCTTCAAATATTTGCGAAAGAATGAGGAGTTAATCATGAGATCTATTTGCGATGGCTTTCAATTAATTTTTATATTGACAGACCGACAATGGTATAGGAAAAAATAAAGCAAGAGAATAATATAATGTAGAATAATGTATGTTTTATAATGTGCTATAAAACTACCAGCAGTAAAAAAATGAATAACAGACATTAATTTTTTATAATCTACATTTTTCGAAAATATATATTAATAGTTAACTTCTGACGTAAATAACTAACTAAAATCTATTCGGAAAGTGAATGATGTTTCCTTGTAAAATTATCTTATAACTTCGTAACTATCTTACGACATTAAGGAGTTGCTAAAGTAGGCCATTAACAAATTAACGTACGAGAAAATTGAAGTTGATTCATTATTTAACGAAAACCACATCGAAGCTATTACATGTCTTGTATTAATTAAGATGAACGTATATAGGTGGCGGAGATATAAATTCTCATATTATCGTCATGCGTAACATGTAAAATTATGATGTATGCATCTTTCAAATAATTCGGATTAAGATATATCGTATAATATATAAGATATATCTCTATATAAGAAATTATTTTGATATTGTAGGTGTGAATATTAATCTTGCATAGTAGAATAATTAAAGCATAAATATATTATATTGCTGGTATCCGCAGTTTTGCACGTTTTTTATCGTTAAATCATTGCTGTTATTTAAATAATGTGAGAGAGTTAAATCATTGCTGTTATTTAAATAATATACGTGGGAGAGCCATGCTTCGGCACGAATGGGCCGGCTCGACCGGAGAAATATCACATTCTCACAGAAAACCGGCGTGAAACAGCGCTTGCGCTGTGTTTCGCCGAGTGAGTGAGTTTACCGGAGGCCCAATCCCCTACCCTATTCCCTTCCCTACCCTCCCCTATTCCCTTCCCTTCCCATCCCTACCCTCCCCTATTACCCTATTCCCTCTTAAAAGCCCGACAACGCACTTGCAGCTCAGAAGAACTGCAAGTGCGTTGCCGCTGCGAGTGTCCATGGGCGACGGAAGTTGCTTTCCATCAGGTGACCCGTTTGCTCGTTTGCCCCCTTATTTCATAAAAAAAAATATATCTTAAAGTAGATTAGATTTAACTTAGCCAGTTTTCATTACATCTGCAGTCATTTCATAAAGTAATTGAACATTTTAATTCTGATAAAAACTGGCCAAGTTAATCTAATCTACTTTAAGATCTCACATTATTTAAATAACAGCGATTGTTAAAGATATTCAATAAAGCAAAGAAATAGACTTTATTATTTGTACATAATGTTATTTGGTTCCTATAAATACATATTTCGATTTTCCATAGAACTTGGAACGTCGACGAAGTCCTTAGACAAGCATAATGTTTGTATTGAACTTGGCTCTCCTTTTTTTAAATTTATTTTTTTGGTGGGATATCATTACTTTTTATAAAGAAAATTTTCCTAGCAAGTTTAAACATCTAAATCCTCCCAGTTCAAACTTACATATTCGACTATAGTCTTCTTAAGGGTCAATTTATAATAGCGCCGAGTCCAAGCGCATCGAAGCACATCGAAGCGTCAAATTTTCAACAAGTAGAACGAATGCGCGCGAATTCGCCAGAATGCCTACAGTGATGACGCGTAGATTCGCTTGTGGGCGCATGGATGCGCGAGAATGCGCGCGCACGAAAAAGCGTTGGTCAAGCGAATTCAAGCAAGTGCGCGCGAACGCGCGCTTTTTATTAAATTCTCAGAAGTAATATGTGCGTTAATGCTTTGGAGTTAAGGTTGAATTTGTTATGTTCAGTTTTGATAATTCGCTTCGATACGTTTCGACTCTGCGCTAGTATAAATTGACCCAAAGGCTGTGAACCCAGATAGAGAGACAGACGGACGGACGAACGGACGGACAGACAGACAGACAGAAGACAGACAGACAGACAGATGCTGCTCGCAATTCTTTGTCTATTCCTGGGACTCAAACGATATCTCCATACCAAATTTCAGTACAAGCAGTTTGGGCGTGAAGAGGCAACAGACAGACAGTCAGACAGACACACTTCTAAAGTCACTCTCTATTCATTTCATAAAGTTTCTTCACTTCACTTCAAATAAGTGATACAACAAACGAGATTTTTTTGGACTTTTTTGCCCATTATCAATAATGGCAGCCACTTGAAGGTAGGCACTTGAAATATTCACAAAATCTTTAATTATAATTTTACTTTCATAATTTATAGTAAAAGTAAAATAAAAGAAATATTTAAGGTGGGTTTAAACAAAACTTTTGCTTAGTTTCGCATTGTCCGACTCGCACTTGATTTTTATTGTTTTTTGATTTTTACCTATGCTTACACACAATTACCAAGCTTTCAAGATTCTAAATTTCATCCTTCTAGGTCATCTGGAAGTGGGTTAGAATTTTGATCTATAGGTCAGTCAGTCAGTGATAAAAATGTAAATTTTCGGACGTTAATATCTCAATAACCGTTCGAGATCTGTTTATGAAATTTAGGGCATATATGTATTTGGCAAGTCTCAATATATGAGCCAAATTCGAAATGTTTATATGCAATAGTTTCTGAATTATGAGGGGGTCAAAAGTGGCTGCAAATGGTTCGTGTGACACACGGTGCTGCTCGCCAGTTTTGTTATACTTGAACTTGGCTTGACACGCTGCCGCGTGTCTAGATATTATGCTTCAACTAAATAATAAAACAAACTGTTACCATACTGTTACATTACACCTAAACTCTAGGCACAACAGTGTGGTTTACTTTAACTTCCCAGACTGTACAACACTGTAAACGCAGTGCGGCGAAGGTGCAATTATAGAGAACATAATATTTTACAGAAATACAATATACTATTTTGTAAGATATATCGATACTTATTTCACATTATAAATGTGAAAGAGTGTCAGTCTGTCTGTGTGTTACATCTTCACGCTTAAACCACTAAACCGATTTTGCTGAAATTTGGTATGGAGATACTTTGAGCCTCGGGAAAGTACATAGGATTCTTTTTATCCAGGAAAAGTGCACGGCGCATCGGAGTTGCGGGCGTCATCTTCTTTTCTATATGATCGTAAATACCTCTATTAAGTATACAAATAACATTCTTGTGTTGTGGTGTTTGTTGCTAAACTCTCCTTATTACTAATTGTCATGGAGGTTGCTATAGCTTTCAATTGGCTGATTCCCATTCCCCTTTTCCTACAAATTAATAACAACTAACATATGATAATAATATTACCAAAACACTGACATGCGGTATGGATATAAACGGTGACGTCACATATTATAATGTCAATAGGCGGGCGTCATGTTCGTGCAGTAATGAAGGCGAACCCGGTTAGCTGTGCCGTCGCCCGGAACAATTGCATCTTCACCGGGCGAGAGCCGGGTGTTACCATGTTTTACGGTAAATAACCTGGTGTGGACTAATATGTACCGTCTGCGTTTTGATTGATGCGATTAATCGATGGCTTGAAATGTGTATGAAGTTTGTTGAATTCATTTGGTTTTCTGGATCCTGGTAAGTAATTTTTGTGGTGATAATCTGCTTACCTATAAAACGTATATTAGCTCATATAAAAAGAGGTTTCAAAAGAATCGTTCTTCACGTAATTTTTTAACTAACAAATATATCAATTCTTGAAAATCTTTTATGCAACTATTTGACCGTGGTGGCAACTATCTGCATTCTTAAGGATTTAAAAATACAATTTAATAACTGAGTAAAATAAATAATAATTATAATAATTATTATCATACTACAATGTATTAAAAGTATCATAATCATAATGTTATTATCCTCGCCTAATCTCAGCACCGTGAAGTTTGCACGAGGAAATTCAAAATTCATCTTCGTCCAAGTATTGTGCGCCAAGTCTCCCAAGTTCTCAATTGTGTGGTTATATGAAACTTGACTAATCCTGAGTGTCCGGCGCTGATCCGCAGTTTGTCACCCTAGTCGTATAGTTTACTGCGCTCGGTGTAGGTAACGCTTGGTAATTTTCGTGGACATTCGAGCGGTGCGAAAACTTGCTCGGTTTCTTGTTGCCTGTCATCACGTTTTAATACGTTTTGGCTTGAAATCTGTGGTTACTTTTCTAGGTGGGCTGGAGATCCTTTAGGTATAGAAGTTGTCGCATCGTAGAGCAAAATGAGAAACAATAGCAATTAGCATTAGAATATAATAATTTTGTTGTCAACAATAAATAACTATTGAGTAAAATACTTATCTTGTTCTAGTGCATGTATTGATATCGATTTTCAAGTGCGGCGCATTAAAAAAAGTCAAAAGATCATAAGTATATCAAAAATATATGATGATGGTCATATTAAAATACTTTCATAGCCATTCAAGCAAGCGCTTAATAGCATTTCATCGGTATGTCCCAACATAGGAACTTTTTAATACTGTTCGACAGCACAAAGCATCGATCTAAATCTAGATAGACGGAATCAATTCTGTCGAGTCAGCCAACCGATTTATCGAGTTTCGGCAATGTAAGGTGTCGAGTGAGATACAAAAGTCATTATGAAGAGTATTTGGAAAGTATTTCGTATCCTAAACGATTCCACATGACGTGAAATCCTTTGCTCTTTGCGCGTGTTACTTTGATGTTAATTTAAAAGGAATGCTCCTGAAAGTATCTAGCAATGTTCTTTAACATTTTTTTGCAAAAATCTATGTTTGTTACGAAATAAATAAATAACTGTTTTGTCTTATCAACTAAAATACATAAAAATACAAACATAACATTCTGTTCTAAAAAAAAAAAAAATGTACTTACTACCAACTTAATAGAATAAAATACTTGTAAGTGTCATTATATTCAAAAACCTTATATCTAAAATAACAAGCTTGCGATGGCCAACATTTCAGAAGTTGGCAAAGAAAAAAATTAAATTGCTTAAAGTACTTAATTAACTTAAAAGAGACCTAAGATAAATTAGAGCTGGCTTTTTAACTTCATTTAAATTTTCAATAGGATTCCGTTAAATAACTAGGTACTTGATACTTAGTGATATTTATCTTGAAACTTAAAAAAACATTTGATAGAGAAATCAAAAATGCTTTGTGAGTGTGTATATTTTTGAAGAGTTTGTTCGTATTAATTTTTAAGATTTAACTTATAATAACATTTAAACAATGGTTTAGCCTACGCTAACCAGTTCACAAACGGTCGTGCTTAGATAAACAAATAATGACTAATTAATTTTAATTCAATGAATAGTGAGATAGAAAATGAATGGAACTTGTGTCAAAATCTTCATTAATTTAAAGGTAAATAATAATAAAAAAATATCTGAATGCAACCGTAAGTAAATTGAAAGAAACGAGCAAAAAGTAAACATAAAGTCTCTATCACTAGAACGACGCAGTGTGATTAAACACGTGACCCCAAGTTCATTTCCACAGAAATATTATGTGAAGTAAAAATAAATGAAACATGATTATTTGCGAGAAATTTGGCGCACGTCCGAACGCCGCGACTCCGTCCATCAAAATAACGCCCCTCATTAGTCACGTCCCTGAGACTTTCTTTTATTTCACTCCCCTGATCCGAGCAAACTGTGTTTTTCACCTTCTTTCTGTTTTAATTCATAAATTTTTAAATTGGTATTAAAGTAGGACGTTTTTGATTGCACATCAGAAAAGAAAATTGTTTCGTTCGCTCGAAATTTAAACGTATCCCGATTTTATCTAGATGGAAGATTTTTTTGCTACATTTTGTTTGTGTGCCTAACATAATATTACCTGAAAGATTTAATTAATTGCGTATTGAAAAACCAAATAGTTTCTAAAAGTTAAAACAATATTATCTATCGATAAAGTTTTTAGATTGGAACAACGCAAACGGAATTTTAATAGCCAGGGAATAAATAACGTACTATTGTAAACAAAAAAGACAGTTACAAATTTTTAATACAGAATATTATCAGAACACGACAGCCTCATTAAGATCGATGTACTGCTATAAGCTCTCACTTCTTCATATCGAGCAACAGGTCTCTACGTCGCGACTCGCGAGAGATATTATATACCATGTAATGTATCACTCCGGCACGATTCGAAATCTTCTAGTGTCGTCCGCACTTGAAAATCGATATCAATACCTAACCCCAGTCGATATTTCAAACATTCGCCCCACGGTAATTTATGATGTCTCATGGAGGAGCATGATATAAGGATTTTATTGGTTCCCTGTTTTACGTTTTAATTGAATTTGTGCTATCTTTGCTTTTTTCGTGAATTATACGTCGCCTGTGTCGAAGTGTTATGATTACTTTTTGGTATTTTTATTTCGAAATCGTTTGAATATCATTCAATAGTTTTGGTAACGCTAAATGTCATGCATTTATTTATAGTACGGATCTTGTGCTACATTTTGAAATATTATGTTGAAATTAAATATATTGATGTTAAGAAACTTAAATGATTACAGTACATATTATAAAAGCGCAGTTTTTTGGGTTCCGTAGTCAACAATATATTTATAGTTTCGGTCTCTCCGTCCGTCTGTCCGTCTGTCTGTCCGCGGCTTTGCTCAGAGACTATAGGACCTACAAAGCTATAATTTTGCATGAATGCACATATTAATGACGCCGACAAAATGGAACATAATATCTTTAAAAAAAAAATTTTTAGGGTACCTCCCCTACACATCAAGTGGGGATGAATTTTTTTTTCGCGTCCACCCCATCGAGTGGGGTATCGTTGGATAGGTTTCTTAAAAATATTATGAGCATTCATAGATCATTTCCGATTCCATTTGTGAAATATAAAGTGGAAAGAATCGTTAGAGTCCAGTGTCCCCCCCTTCTACCAGCTAAACGGTTGTTTCTAGAAATGTGAAAAAATTCACGGGAGTAGTAAATATGCTGAATTTAAAAGGAAAACTATCACGGCTAAGAAGACTTCATAAGTTATTGAGTAATAGTCGATAAACTAAAAAAAATGTATTCGGCTAAGTATAAAGGAACTTTTCGTTCAAATTCCTTTGAAAGTAACTGAGATGATGTTGTAAGTAGTGTAAAACACGTTATAAATGTATATTCATTGACCATACAAAAATTTTCATAAATTAGCCGTACTACGGAACCCTATATTGCGCGAGGCACAACACGCACTTGTTTCTATTCAAATTTAGTTTCAAAATAAGACAAACTATTATACTATTTCTATATTTAAACAAGCTGTTCCGGCAAACGTTGTTTTGCCATATAAAGTATTTCGCCCATAATATTATTTTATTGAAGTGACTAAATAAGTATGTCACCATAGCAACGTCCATCGCTATGCCGTCGCACAAACAATGGTCGCCGTCAGTCTCGAGTTGTAATAATTTACTATTATTTATTCAACAAATGCACTTATCAATATAAAAAGTAGATGTTGTCCGAATCTCAACCCTAGCCGATATGCTCGCTAAGATTCACGAAAATCGGTCGAGCCGTTTCAGAGGAGTTCAATTACGCACACCGTCACACGAGAATTTTATATATTAGATGTATGAGTTCTGCTATGATCATCAATACTTATTCTAGCAACAATAATATAATTTTTTAATAATCATCGATATACAATAATGTTTCGACATATTTATTCGAGCACATACGCACAACACTAGACGTCAAGTGTTACTCCCAATGAGATATTTCCTGCACTATCCATCTCATTCCCGAATAGGAAAATATTGCGAGTCATTCTATTATTATATTCGAACAAAGAAACAACTATGTGGTAGCCACATGTTGGCGATTTGGCTTACGTCATCCTATAATACGGAAGTTAAATGGGAAAAAGTCGAGTAATTCCCGTTATTTTCAGCCTTTCAATCATATTTAACTCCTGTCGGGATGAATTTGGAAAACTGACACGGTAAATAATATCGGGTCTTGGAATCTTTTTAGGGTACGCAATAGGGTATGTGATGTAACGAAAAACATCTTATAAGAATCATTTTTTTTTGTAGTACCTATTGCGGAGCTTTAGGTATTGAATGTAATTAGTACGTTTGCTATAGTAAGTAGTGTTTTATATTGGTGCTAATAAAGATGACAAAAGGCTATATAATTAAAACTAAAGATAGCCCAATGGTCGAAATTCGACCACATTTTTTTTTAATGAAATAAGGGGGCAAACGAGCAAACGGGTCACCTGATGGAAAGCAACTTCCGTCGCCCATGGACACTCGCAGCATCAGAAGAGCTGCAAGTGCGTTGCCGATCTTTTAAGATGGAATAGGGTAATAGGGGAGGGTAGGGATGGGAAGGGATGGGAATAGGGGAGGGTAGGGAAGGAAATAGGGTAGGGGATTGGGCCTCCGGTAAACTCACTCACTCGGCGAAACACAGCGCAAGCGTTGTTTCACGCCGGTTTTCTGTGAGAACGTGGTATTTCTCCGGTCGAGCCGGCCCATTTGTGCCGAAGCATGACTCTCCTACGTATAAATTATAATCTCCCACGTAAAATTAAATTATATGTTTCAAAATTCAACGCTTTTCTATTGATATTCTATTGTCAAAATATTGACTTTATTATTTTTTAGACATAATTCCTACGACAGTCTCAGATTAATAAAGTCAAATGATGACAAACTGGTCGTATAATAATTGTCTAACAGTATTTAAGATTCATTAAAAAAATTAAATCTATTTTCAATTTGACAACCACTGACAACAGACTTCAACCATAAATAAAAGTGTACAATTCGTGGGTATAGGCTTATCAATCAAAATTTCCTAGTGTGTGTGCTGTAGTGTGTGTAATGTTTTATTTGTTAAAAAAAATTTATGATTTTTATATATTTTTTTGTAGTTAAGTATGCTTTTGCATAATTTCAAAATAATATTAGCTCGATGCACTCCTTCACCATATAAACTATAACTGTGCAAAATTTCAATCACCTACGTTTCCGCATTTTTCGTCGAAAGGGATCCAAAGTTTTTCGCTCGCGTACTTCGATCAAATATTTCTTATTTGATCGAAGCTCGCGTATTAATATGTAGATATTTTTCTGCTTCAATGGTTTATGTAGATTGTATATGGCGACAGTTTCATGAGACTTACCTGAAATAAAGAAAGTATAGTAATTAGAAAAGGAAAAAGTTCAACAAAACTTTGCTCATGTCTAATTGTGTCAATTCGCAAGTTGAAAATAGTGACGAAATCCTATTATTTTGACTCGTGTATCTATTTTCAATGAGAAAAATTAAACGAGAAACTCGGATACACGACAACGGGTAGCGCAAAACAAATTTTTAATGAACCTCTGTAAATATTTTTTATTTGTAGGAGTAGGCCCCGCCTTTAGATTATGTTTGTTGATTATTATTGAAACATTTATTGGACTTGTGAAATACAGAAAAATAATTTGTTGTATATTTTTAAATCCTTTTGGCAAATTTAACTTTTGATTATTATAATTAAAAGCTAAACGATTCAGATTTCAAATTGATTGGGTTGAAAAAGCGTTTTATAATAATTTAACTCTACTCAATGGTTAACGAAGTTTCTAGCAATTTTAAATACAATATATTATTATTATTAAATAGCTACGAATAAAAAAAAAACTTGTGGCACTCGGGGTCTGCCGCGGCATTATTTATCAACTTATGCAATTATTATAATTCGCATACGTCTAGTCGCATGCACACAAACACCGTGCCGAAGTCTGGCAACGCCGCATCGACCAGCACAGCAGTGCGGCATTGCCGCGTTGCCGGTCGAAGTGCGGTGTGTTAGGTTTTATTCGTTACGAAATTTCTTGATTCAGTCACCGTGCTCAAAGCCCGCGATAAAAGCAATGCAATAGCTTAATAAAACAACTTTGGTGTGCTCCTTGTGCACTACACAAACTTAAAATATATTTAATTGTGATTTGTAGATGAAGCCTCGAAAGCAAAACATGTTTTAATCTACACAATAAATAGTGTGCGAGCGAGTCAAATATCTATCGGAAACTCGTACAGAGGAAGTGCATAGCCGCGGCGGAAACGGAGGTTACAGCAATTTGCAGGCTCTCGTAGTAGGTCACATTTATATATCATATATCATATCAATGTGACCCCTAACTTAAGCGCATAAAGTTGAAAATAGAACATTTACCCCCACATTATGACTTCAAAAGTGGGGAGGGCCGTAACTTTGCTAATAGCAATAACTTAATATATTGGGAAACTAAAAATAAAAAATGTAATGTAGGTTTTTGGTGACTTATATAACTTTTTTTGGATATTTTTTCTTTATTTCTAGCCTACGTAAAACATAAAGTTGTATTCAGAATTTCTTTAAAAAATTAAGAGTATAGAACGGCAAATGTACAGAAACCGCAAGATATTATAGGCGTTATCAGTCGATATGTCTGCTCATTAAATAGTCTCATGAGCTATGCTTTACTAAACATTTACCCTCTTACTAATAAAAAATTCTTAAACATGCGTTCAACGTGGGAATAGTTAAACAGGAGTTTTTAAGTTATACACACGTTACACAGAGTCTATACAGAGAAATTAGTATGGAAATGACAGCATCGTTATACAGGCCTTATGTCAAAAAATGATTATTAGTAGAAAAAATCTTATGCACCCTCTATACACGCTGTGTGACTTTTTATTAGTAAGAGGTTTACAATGTGAAACTGTCTGTCTGCCTTAAAATGCGAAGCTTTGATGGACCGATTTTTATTAAATTTGCTTAGAACATAAATAAGTAGTTTAGAAGTAACATCTAGCAATAACAATTGTATCTGATTTTGCTTTGGTGATTACCAAATGAAGCTACGCAGCCAGACATTTTAAGTCGCGATTTGCAATATATTGCACCAACAATATCTGCGCGAAACATTGAATGAAAATGCAATTTTCAAAATACTGTAACAATAGCGGGGCACCCCATTGTATACGTTAAAACTCTTATTCACTATACAAAATGTCCACGCCAATATCGAGTTTAATTATGTGTTTCATAGAAAATCCGGTCTAAGCAGATTTGCCACGCGAACCATCGGTACGTTATTGTTCGTTCACAGGTATTTTAGATACAGCTTACCGAAATAAACTTATTCAAAATGGAAGCTGTTTTAACTATGCGGCTGCAACAAAGGCGACATTCCAAGGTTTTGTCTGAGAGTATAATATTTTAATTTATTGTCGTAATATTTTGGAGATTTTCTTTAGTTTCATAACAATCGACGATGATGCTAAATAATTTCGTTTTTAGGGTTCCGTACCCAAAGGGTAAAAACTGGACCCTATTACTAAGACTTCGTTGTCTGTCCGTCTGTCCGTCTGTCTATCTCCAGGATGTATCTCAAGAATCGCTATAGCTAGACTTCTGAATTTTTTACAGATTATGTATATCTGTTGCCGCTATAACAGCAAGTACTGAAAATAAAATAAAATTAATATTTAAGGGGGGCTCCCATACAACAAACGTGAATTTTTCGGCCTTTTTCGCTCTATATCAATAATGGTAAGAGGTAGGCACTTGAATTTTTCACACATTCTTTTGTTATATGTGTATTTTAATATTTAACAATTACATTAAAATAAAATAAAAATATAAGGGGGGCTCCCATACAAAAAACACAATTTTTAGCCTATTTTTGCTCTGTATCGGTACGGAACACGATACACACTTGGCCGATTTTATAATTTAATTACTACATCTTTATAGTGTTTGAGTAATCGACGAAAGAAAACCTTTGACTTTCGAAGCGTCTATCTATAGTCAAATGAGAACTTCTTGTAGTAACAATGAGATAAATAAGATGGCAAGTAAAATAAATTTAATAATTATATTCATAAAGAAAAACATTCGGGTCTCAATCGAAATATATTCCGTATTGAAATTCATAAACAGGGGAGTAACTTTTGAATACGACAAAAGTTTGGGCAGAGACCAGTGGGCCGTGATCTTCGACCCATTTTCGTATCTGTAATTGAGTAGAGCCCAGCACAGTAAGGGAAACCAACGGATAACATTACGATGATCTTCATAATATACTTAAATCATGTGACTTACGTTCGACTGTAGAAATACAATGAAAATAATTTTTTATAGTTAGTATAGAGTGGGAAGATTAGGTCAGTCGCGGTTGAAATATAGAAAAGAGACAAGTTTTTACGCACTCGTGACGAATGCATTGTTCCCATAAGATCTTGTATGAAGTTTTCGTATATTGTGTTACAAATGCGACTAAATTCAGTGTGTCAATTGGTCAAACATAAGAACACCTCGACCGTACAAGAACAAGCGTGAGATCCGCACCGGCCGCGTCCACTTTGTCTTGCAAGGTCTATACAACCTCACATCTGTCGCTTAGTACAGGGTGATAGGATTATTTATGATCCAACGTTTGAAAGCGTTTGAATTGTACATTATGAAAAATACAATGTCTCGTTTCCTGTATCGTGTTCAACGGGCTTTAGAAAACCATAAGCCTTTCACGAAGGACAGGTATTGCAGGTACATGCATTATAATATATAAATTAACATTATTAAATTCAACGCAATATTAAAATATGTTAAAAATGAAACTTAAAAAATAACAAGAAATTAAGGTAGCAATGTATTATAACTAGTTATTTGTCGCAACAACATTCGTACCAAATCTATATAATTATATATAAATGAATCCATATTCGCGTGGTCACGACATCACGCCTGAACGGATGGACCGATTTCACTATTTCTTTTTTTGATTTGTTTGTTATTGTCCGGAGAAGAAGAATATGATAGAAAACATTTATAAATTGAGCGGAAAATTAGAACATTTAAAAATTCTTATTTCTACTCCAACTTTAGCGCTTTGGACAATATACACTATAAACTTTTTCAATGTAACATTATGACATTTGACATAGAATTGACAGAATGCATTTTTTGTGCGACGGGATAGCGATGGACGTTGCCATGGTGCCATACTTATTTAGTCACTTCAATAAAATAATATGGGGAAATCCACTGACATATAAGTAATGGGGAAATCGGAAATACTTTATATGGCAAAACAACGTTTGCCGGGACAGCTAGTTTTATAATAATTGGTTAATCGGTTAGCTAGAAGAAGCCATAGCAGAAAGACTTCTGCGTTTATAGCAATAAATAATGGATTCTAAATAATCGGCTAAGTGCGAGTCGGACTCGCGCACGAAGGGTTCCGTACCGGTATAGAGTGAAAGTAGGCAAAAAAGGCATTTCCGAAGGCAGGTAGCCGCCGGGGGCACGGTATCGCCGCACGTCGCGCCAAACATTAAAAAAAAGAAAAAACCCGAAAATTACGTTTCCAATTTTCTACTGTAGCCGGAGGCTTTCATTTTTTGCCCGGCTCCGATTCGGCTGACACGCGTGAATCGGACCACCGACTTTCCGAAAGTAATTAAAATGCCTCAAACGCTCAGAATTTTGATATTATTAAAGAGTTAGATGAAACGATACTCTCGATATTTGTTAAATATGATCTGAATTTTTATCGGCATTCTTCCAATAATTTAGAAGGTTCAAATTATTTTTCATTTCACAAAGTTAAAGTCCTTAAAGGCTTCAAGGTAAAAAAATCACAAAAAATAACGTAAAAATAGGTATCGAAAAGGAAGTAACCAACATTACTAAACGCTTGAGAGCTGTAATTTATAAATTATGACTTGCAATGATGTACCAAATCGGTCAGTTATCGATTATCTATCGGGTACAGTTTACGAAATTAATTATTTATAAAGATTTGGAAATATGTTTCTAACAATCGGAACTTACAGTGCTGGAAATGACGGGGCGAGGCTTCATGAAAAATTCATGTCAATCCCGACTTCGCCTCGTCGCGTCGAACAAATTGTGATAAAATCACAAGCGTCTAATCACGTTACGCTGCAGGAGAAAAACCACCGTTCCATCTGAATGGGAATTGCCGACGGTTCCCGGTTCCCAGTCGGATTCCACTCGATTCTTGGTTCTTACGCGATTTCTGATTCTTAGTAACGTATTAAAATATTAAAACTTTCGCATAATAAACTAAAGAATAAATAATTATATAATAATTGTTTTACTGATTCTCGGTTCCGAAACGTTTGTCTCTTTTACATGTTTTGAAAATATAAAAATTCACATAATAAGCTTATGAATGAATACGAGAATAAAATAAAGCAAATTTAACGAATCGTTAGATTTACATAGAAGTGAAGATTCATTGTAGTAATTTACAACTATCAATATTGAAAATCTTACTGTATTAACTCATCACAAACGTAACAATTTTAATGTTAGACCGTAACATAAACTAAAATTCGCTCACAAACCTTTTAACATTCGAAATATCAACAGCCATTTCATACAAACACAATCCACGATCTTGACTCGTACATAGTTCAAACTTCGAACCATTAAAATTTCACAATATGTCGCCATTTTCAAAAATTCTCTCAATTCCAACTCGTGAGACATGCCGGGACATGTGCTAAAATTTTAAACACGTCTGAACAAGATCCCCAAGTTGGAAAAGCAAACGGAAACGAAAACTCCGAGTCGGTTGAAGAGAGACCATCGTAGAGCCAACATTTACAATGGAGCCGGGAAATAGGAAAAGCCCAATAAATAAAGATGTCATGCTAACTCGGGAATCACGTTTCATGTTTAATTTTAGTGAATTACAGTTTCGTAATGTGTAAGTAATTAGTTTTATCCAACAACCTCAATATTAAGTTAATTCATATTTCACTGGACATTTAGTGTTAGAGATCATGAATCTTATTCTCATACACGGCAGATTTTAAAACGTATTTTTTCCTAAAAATTGTTCTCCATCTAAAGTTTTTAATCTTATCTGTCACTAGCTTTTGCCCGCGGCTTCGCTCGCGTTAAGAAGTACTATTATTATTTAGGTATCAAAGTCTCAGCCCGATCAGTATATCCTCTATTTTATCCCTAGGGGGTAGAATTGATCAAAATCCTTTCATAGCGGATGCCTACATCATAACATCTACCTGCATGCCAAAATTTCAGCCCGATCCGTCCAGCGGTTTGGGCTGTGCGTCTGTAGATCACTATGTCAATCAGTCACCTTTGAGTTTTATATATTATATTTAGATTTAGTGAATAATCAAGTATTATTTAAATCATCATTTACTAATAGATCTAAACTCCCTCCCGGCTCCCCCGCCTTGGTGACGCCCACTTCGCAACGGGCCGTGCAGCAGAAATCGTAATATTTTACGGTTTTGCTCAGAGACTATAGGACCTACAAAGCTGTAATTCGGCATGAATACACATATTGAGGATGCTGATAAAAACTTAATTTTTTTATGGTACCTCCCCAACACATAAAGCGGGGATGATTTTTCATTTTCGCGCCCACCCCACCGTGTTGGGTGTCGTTGGATAGGTTTTTTTAAAAATATTAAGAGTGTTCATAGATCATATTTTTCCGATTTAGGGATCCATTTGTGAAATATGAAGTTTTAAATTGGAAAAAATCGTTAGAGTCCAGTGTCCCCCCTTCTACCAGCTAAACGGTTGCTTCTGAAAATGTGAAAAAATTCACGGGAGTAGAAAATATTCTGAATTAAAAAGGAAAACTATCACGACTAAGAAGACTTCATAAGTTATTTTAGTAGTCGATCAACTGAAAAAAATGTATTCGACGAAGTATAAAGGAACTTTTCGTTTAAAGTCCTTTGAACGTAACTGAGATATAAATGTTGTTGGTAGTGTAAAATACGTTATAAATGTAGATTCATTAACCATACAAAAATTAACAAAAACTAGCGGTACTACGGAACCCTATATTGCATGTGGCCCGACACGCACTTGGCCGATTTTTTTATAATTTGTTCACGTACCAAGTTTAAAGTTCCTCTTAGCCTTGTTATATAAAGTTACGATAATCGTATTTAATTGAGAATAATTCATTAATTACAGTTTTGCTGTTCGGCAGCTAAATTGATGTACTTATTTACGAGGGATAAGGTGTACTTGATAACAATTTCAAGTAAATTGCTCCTTCAACATTGGAATTTATATGAATCTCGTTGAAGAGGACTTTTGATGTTATTTTGTAATGATAACGGCTTACTAAGTTTTATAAACAGCTCGAAAATTGATTACTCTTCATTGAAACCTCTTCGTGAAAATGTTTTTGTTTATTTCCATTGTATTTTGTACACCTACATCAGTTGCTAGATATCGGCCTATGTTTGAAATTTGCCAATAAAAATATAATTATCAGGGTCTAAATTTTCAATCATTTATGTAACTTTAACAGTTTAATTTTTTTATCATAATCAACATTATTATATTATTTTATTTTTTTATTTTTTATGTAGCAGCATAGCAAATTGTACATACAGTATGTAGGGGACATAGTACATTGATAGTATGAAATCCTATGCAGATTTGATTCGTGATGCGTGGTCTACGTGTCCAGGTCTCTAATACTGTCTCCTTCGCAATTATAGGCTAGTAATTGATTTGCTTTGTATGCGGATTACCAATTAATTAGCGTGTAATGTTAGACGGGAGCGGTACTGGGGTGAACAGAAATGCTTAGTACGGTGTACAGGCGTGAACATAATGCTTAGTACAGGCGTTAACAGTTGAGTAAGACTTGAGTTGTAGTTTATGCAATTACTTATTGCGCCATCATTTTGTTATCGTTAAAAGTTTGAATGTCTTAACCAAGACTGTGGGACTAATACACAATTTTGTAATGCCTAAGGGTCAGCTCAAACTAAAACGAAACGAGGCACGATACGGACACGACGACATAGCAATAAAAAAATTGAAACGTAAGGCGTCATGTTATTGGAATTTAATTTTTTCTCACTCTCGTTTTGGTGTGACCTGACCCTTAGGTATTATCAGAGAAGTTGATTCATAGGCAGATAGCGGACCTATGTGATTTGATGGTCCAATAATATTGGTATTGAATATTTATTTATTTGAGTCAAGTGTCAACCAATAGTAGATAACACTACAAGATATTACAATAGAATGACTAACAACACTTTAAATTTCAGAAGTCTATACTAAAACTAACTAAGAACTATATCAAAACACCAATGTGTAAATGTTTCTCGGTATAAGTTAACTTGTATTCGGTCAAAGCATAGTTGAAGTAACATAATCCTCGAATGATTTTGTGAACTTATGCATAAGACACAAGGACTTACGCTCAAGTTGCCCTCTTGATATTAATGAAAGAGAAATATATTTAGACCATAATATTATCTATAACTGTTAGACTACTGTATTATATTATTACTACTATTTTATCACAGTATATTATAGAAAATTTGATAACAAACTACCCTTCTGCTTAAAAAGCACCACACATATTTCTTCCCCTTTGAGGCAAAAATTGTATATTCACGAAAATAATGCTCTGAAATGAAATAAACATTGACATACAGTGCAATTTGAGGAACAAACCGTACTAATGTCGGGCGTATTATTATGAATAATAAAAAATCTGCAGATGAGTATCATAAAGTGATGTTATAGAACTAAATGGGGGAAAAGCTCCCTAAGGAACGGGGATGTGCGTCCGTAATCACTGCTACACTGGATGTGCCATCGAGTTTAAAAAGTTTCAAACGCCTTTTAGGGGTCAATTCAGACCGCAACGCAATGCGTAGATGCATTTCTAAATTTGTATATATTTGACAGATTTCAATTGCGTGAGGCATCTTGCAAGACTGTCAAATCTATATATTAATTCGCGAGCGAAAAACTTTGGATTCCTTTTGACAAAAAATGCGGAAACGTAGGTGATTGAAATTTTGCACAGTTATAGTTTGTATGGTGAATGAGTGCATCGAGCTAATATTATTTTGAAATTATGCTTTTATCATACATTTTTTTAACAAATAAAACATTACACACACTATTGGTAGTGTACACACACTAGGAGATTTTGATTGACAAGCCTATACACACGAATTGTACTCTTTTATTTATGGTTGAGGTCTGTTGTCAAATTGAAAATAGATGTAGTTTTTTATTGAATCTTAAATACTGTTAGGCAATTATTACACGGCCAGTCTGTCATCATTTGACTTTATTAATATGAGAATGTCGCAGGAATTATGTCTAAAAAATAATAAAGTCAATATTTTCATCATCAACAGAAAAGCGTTGAAATTTGAAACATATAAGTTAGTTTTTAATTTGAGGTCGAATTTCGACCATTGGGCGATCAGCTCTAGTTCATATAAATTTAGAAATGCATCTACGCGTCGCATTGTGGTCTGAATTGACCCTTATAGGGAAACTATGTGACGCCCGCAAATCCGTTGCGCCAAAATTAGTGTATCGCGCGTGAACCCTATACTTTTTTGGGATAAAAAGTATCCCATGTCCTTTCTCGAGACTCAAAGTTTCTACATACTTAATTTCTGGTAAATTGGTTTAGGGGTTTGGGCGTGAAGACGTGCAGATACACTTTCGAATTTATTATATTAGTATGGATGGGCCTTTGATAAAATCTGTGACACTTCTACTTTAAGATTATGATATAATATATTATAAGTTATTACTATAAAAACTTTGCTGCATTTGTTTTGCTTTTTATGCCTGATAGACAAAAAAACCCTATGTAGTTGTTGTGATAGATGAAGAAATAGGATTTTCACTATCCGCTTGCTTCTATATTAGGTAACAGAGAGACCGTAAGATTTTCGGCGACTACAGGACAGTAATCCGTATAACTTGTTCGAGTAGCTCTTTGCAAACTAGTTCCATTGAAGCCTCTTTTAAGTACGTTTCATATAGATTTATACATGGGAGAGCCATGCTTCGGCACGAATGGGCCGGCTCGACCGGAGAAATACCACGTTCTCACAGAAAACCGGCGTGAAACAGCGCTTGCGCTGTGTTTCGCCGAGTGAGTGAGTTTACCGGAGGCCCAATCCCCTACCCTATTCCCTTTCCTACCCTCCCCTATTCCCTTCCCTTCCCATCCCTACCCTCCCCTATTACCCTATTCCCTCTTAAAAGGCCGGCAACGCACTTGCAGCTCTTCTGATGCTGCGAGTGTCCATGGGCGACAGAAGTTGCTTTCCATCAGGTGACCCGTTTGCTCGTTTGCCCACTTATTTCATAAAAAAAAAATAGATTATAGATAATTGTTAAGGTTGAAAGAAAAGTTTATTTAAAATAAACTTACTGATTAAAGAATATTAAGATAAAAATCATGAAAAATATTGAAAAAAAAAATGTTTATCGCTTCCAGTGTGGGCTTTATTCGAAATATGTTCTCTCTGGGGCCACAAGTAAATTCAATCTGTAGCCCGCACTCCCAAATCACCTGAACACTTTCCGAAGCAGGCATTAGGTTTGGGAGAAAATCGCATTTGGGTACATTTGCCATCATCTCGCAGTAGTACTTTTCATTTTTTTTGCTATAATTTATGAAATACTATAGAGTGGGGATATAAATCTTTACATACTGTATTATGAAGGAGAAAGATTTTTGTTTGAGAAAGAATTTTGTTTAAATGAATTCTCAAACTAATGGATCGATTTTTATTTCCGCAATGATCTAGAGTAGTACGAATAGTAGTATAACGTATAATAACTTAGGTTACTTTTAATCACAAGAAAATTTAAAGTTTCCTCAGGATTTGACTAACGTAAGCATCTGATGAGTTTTAAAGGCATAAAAAACTATAAAATATACCCAGAAGCAGATTTGTTGGAGGCCATTTTGAAAGCTAAAAAGCGCGCATTGCCCCTACAGACCTAATATATCTCTCTTTGTCCTGTTCAATGTAGACGAAGGAACGGCAGTGGCATACTGATGTGTTACTTTTGAAATTTATTATCAACCCCGGCCGCATAGGGCTGACCTGCTTTATTAAGGCCGTATCGATGTACATTCATCTTCATTATGCATTGCTGTGTCGATACTTTTGTTTTTTTTTGTATTTTATATTAAAAATCTATTACACAATTATATTGTGACCATTTATAATACCATTTATATATCTATTCACTAGTGATTTTGATTGGCTAACGACAACACGCATCAACCAATCAACACCAAAAAAAACCTTTTCTGGAAACTGGCCATAAGCTGCAACACACAATGACATGTTAAAGGTAAAACATAACGTATCCAATCTATATACCGTATATCGTAATAACATAATAGATTAAATTAATTTTATTAGTCTTGGTTTTAATTATTTACACTTCAAACTTCAACTCCTTATAAAACCCATTACCTGAAGTAACAAAGAAATTCCATCAGGCGTTGTTTTACAATATCGATAAGTTAAATGACATCGTAACATCACTGTCAGTGTACGTTGGTGAATAAAGAGTAATGAGTTTTCTTTTGCGATGCACCACCTGCCTTCTGGTCTCGCCGACGCCTCGACGACTCAACTAAATAAGATTAAAATGATTTTTGTTCAACTACTCCTTTTTCTGCATTCACCTCGGAAATTCTTTTGAAGTCGCGATGTTTGCCGACATTCGAATGTTTAACCTTACCCCTTTTTATCAAGATTAAGACGTTTTTTGTTTACTTCGAGAAATCGTCAACATAAATGGAGGAATCAAGCGAGGATATCAAAGGGCTTTATCGTTACATTTTTGGCTTGTGTTCATTGTATTTTCTCTGTTTGCAATCTTGACTGAGTTTTTCGGAAAAGGGAACGAAATATATTTTTTTACATTTAATAGACTCACATAGATCATTAGAGATTAGGGTATTTAAAATATATAACGTAAAAAGGCTCCTTAAAAATTCGAAGTGATAAAAGATGAATAAGACATAATATCCATTCCGTTCGAAATTACAAAAATCTGGGTCCAGATAAATAATTATACAATTATTAGTGCAAAATGTTTCTTTAAAAGCGTGGAAGTTGGAACAAAGCCTAATCAGTAGGTACTCAGGCATATCTGTAGAGCTAGTAAATTAACAGAAACAAACTAGAATGGCGCTAAGTTGCCCAAATCATGGCAATCAAGGCCGATTCTGATTTATCGACGCGAGGATTAAAATGGTAATGACCCTCATTCAGGTTGTAATTCGGTCCTCATTCACCAAATCTCCTAACGAATTATTGTTGTTTCGTACTGTAACAACTTGAATTTATTAATCGTATTCAAATTTTTACTGAAATTTTACCTTTGGATTATAAAATTGAATTTTTGTGATTGGACTTTTTAAATGATTATTGTCTATTGCTATAACTTATATATCAGTAGATTTGCCGAGTAAATAAAATTAACTGGTATAAAAATATTCAATGTTACTTCTTTTAAACTTAGATAAAATTAAGCTTATTTTAATATAAAAGAGCATCGCAATATTCATACGTAGAGAGTGCTAGACAGTAGACAGGTTACTGACACAGATATAGAGATTTTATTCTAACATAAAACGCTCTAAGATTAAAATTATTACCGCCACTATCAATATCAGACGCATTCGAACTTCCAGATAATGCTATTTTGCATGGAATCCGCTTTTAGTACGACGCCGCGACGCCGCTCCGACAGCGACCATTTGTAAACTATTTGTATGCAAGCGGCGGGACTCGACTCACTTTTCTTACTTCCCTGACGAGATGGGACAGAGCGCGGCTATTACTTAGAGACGTACATTCCGAACTTAACCTGTTTCAGGAATCGGCGAAACTGATAGAGTAATATTTAGGTGTCTTCGCAAACCTTTTGCATATCTATCGCCAAATAAGAATTATATACTTATTACTCATGTATTTCATTCGAGTATGTTAGAAATCATCTATTATAATTTCATTAACAAGAAACAGGTGAAATAAACTTTTTTTTTTTTCGTTATCGTACAATCTAAAATGGTCAAATCCCTAAGCCTAAATTTGTAAAAGGCCGCTCTAATTGGTCAGTAATCATGATGATAGAAGTCATATAATAATAATAATAATAATATCTATGGACGCTTCACACCACGTCAGTCTGGCCCCGTGCTAAGTACCTGAAGGACTTGTGTTACAGGTACCAGACAAAGGAAATATATTTAATACTTTTATACTATACATATATTTAAGATTTTTATTATATTATACACATATTTGATATACATCCAGACCCGGTAACATTGAAAACTTTTTGTTCCGTCGGCGGGATTTGAACCCGCGACCCCTGGCTTGAGCTGCCACACACACAACCATTTGTGCCACAGAGGTCGTCACATATATATAAATTATTATATAAACTTTTACAATACTCCCTCGACGTCGAAAAGTAATAATATTTATAAATTCCTATAAATAACAAACCCGAACAAAATTAAAAGCAGCATTAAAAGCATTAATATCAGGAATTTAAAAAAATGGACTCCCATGTTTTATTACTTAAACGGCTCGCCTTTGTGCAATTTCATAATATTTTACGATCAAAAAAAAATAATGTCGAATATTGTTTTATTGAGAAAATAATTATAAAGGGTCATCCATTTTATCGACTAATTAATTTTGGGGAAAGAAAAATAAATATAATTTTGAAATTAATTAGGTGCTTTTACGAGCTTTTAATTTAGGAAAAATTATCGTTTTCTTGTTAGTACTACAAATTACATTTATATTTGGTGGTCCTAAATTGAATTCGTAGTTCATAGACATCATCATTTAAATTCTGATCTGTAAGGGACGTATACTTGTAGATATTTGATGGTCTTGGTCTTCAGTTTTTATAATGCACAATTACGATACGACTAGCTATGATGTGTTTGCTCACGAAAAATTACTTACTATAAATGATAATTTATTTCCCAAATAGACGGATCATAAATACAAATAAATGTTTACGTGTCCACGAGAATTTCAAAATTTCGGGTAAGTTGGCAAAGATTTCACATAAATAACAATGTCCTTTAAGGAAGTGATATAGCGTTTATGAGATATTTAAGTGCTTTTGTAGTTTTCGTCTCGCATTTCACTGTTTATGGCTTAAGCCATAAAATGCATCGAAGGCAATGGTGTTGTATGATAGTTTCCTTAGTGCGCTCGCGAGACGGGTGACCATTTTCTGTAGACTGAGCGTCTACATCATCCGAAGGATGCAATCGCGATGTACCACCAGGAAATTGGTTTATAGGCATATACCTACTTTATTCGGCCGGGCTATGGCACCCGACCATAATATTTAGGTACCCTTTTCCTGCCGTCGCTTGAATAGTATTCAGTCTATATAGTGAGTGTGGCAAAGCGCGCCAAACCCGGCAATGTGGCGCACTTGCCGGGTAAGCTATAATATAAAGTAAGCTTTAATTCCACACTGCTGATCGGAGATTTTTAATCAACAGTATGGCATTATAATTATATGGCGCATTTGCCGGGTAAGCGCGCTTTGCCATACTCACTATACCAAGTAATTTGAAGAAATGTAATCGAGATTAGAAGACACAAAATTTGGTCTATGAAACCTCCTTTGGGGAAAAAACCTTCCCATATCATAAGAGGACCATGATATCATGTGCCCAATTTTCTTTACCTCAAAAGGTCGAGCTGCGTTGTACCTATCAGTGAATCTGCTCAATCTAATAGATTTTAAATGATCTTAAGAATTATTAATAATTATTGCATCATTTGTATGCATTATATTTTCGTATACAAAATATAAGAATATAAAAATAATAATGCATAGCACGTACTTCTACTAATAGTATTCTCTGCTACAACATTGAAAAATATTAAACACATGAAATGTAAAAATAAAAAAACAGGTATATAATATAATCAATAAATATTAACTGTTTTACTACGTATCGTACTGAGAAGAGTACTCGTAGTCACTAGATACTTGTTATGAGTTCATTCGTCTGGAAAATTAAATTTTCGATATTATTAAAAACATAATTTAATTTATGAATCAGAAATTTAAATTCGGGCATTTTAACTGTATAAAATATTATTATTTATCATTATCAGAGAAGTTGATTTATAGGCAGGTGGCGTACCTACGTTATTTGGTCGCGTTACGTCAAACCCAGCCGTCAGATCACGACTACTATTGACATAACCCGACCAAATGACGTAGGTCTGTCAACTGCCTATGAATCAATTACTTCGATGTTACATACGTAACACAAATATTTTTTTATTTATATAATATAAAGTTTTTATGAATAAGCACGATATTTTTATTATGTTGTAGTCGTTGATTAAAAAGTAAAAAATTACTACTTTTAGTTTTTCGTTTGCCTATATCTACCATATTTTCGTTGTAACAAGAAAATTTCTAAAAGCAAGGATATATTGCACGTGTAGGGTAGAGTAAATGGAGTTTTATGAGGAAATTTGCGTTTTCTGAAGGGAATTTGAGAGACGCACCTCTTATAAAGTGCTAGACAAGGATATTGCTTCACTACTTTACATAGAAAATTGCAAGGAAAATATATAAGTGGGTATGTTCCATAACTATAAGCAGTATACAGGCTAACTATACCATTAGCTTAATTTTCGTTGCTGGTAGCCAAAAGGACCCATATTAATACGCAAGCGAAAAACTTTGGATCCCTTTTGACGGAAAATGCGGAAACGTAGGTGATTGAAATTTTGCACAGTTATAGTTTATATGGTGAAGGAGTGCATCGAGCTAATATTATTTTGAAATTATGCTTTTATCATATATTTTTTTAATAAATAAAACATTACACACACTACAACACACACACTAGGAGATTTTGATTGACAAGCCTATACACACGAATTGTACTCTTTTATTTGTGGTTGAAGTCTGTTGTCAAATTGAAAATAGATTTAGTTTTTTTTTTATTGAATCTTAAATACTGTTAGACAATTATTACCCGGCCAGTCTGTCATTATTTGACTTGATTAATCTGAGAGTCACAGGAATTATGCCTAAAAAATAATAAAGTCAATATTTTGACAATAGAATATCAATAGAAAAGCGTTGAAATTTGAAAGTTATCTTTTAATTTTTTATTTGATTCGAATTTCGACCATTGGGCAATCTCTAGACTTATCAAATCGGAATTGTCACTTTATTGTTAAAGTTTCAAAACACAAACCACATATTAAAATGATATAGTACTAGATGTTGCCCGCAACCCCTTTGCGCTGAAATTCGTTTATTTCGCGGAAACTGTACATTTTCCGGGACTCAAAGTATATCCATACTAAATTTCAGCAAAATTTTTTGGGCGGTTTGGGCGTGAAGAAGTAACAGACAGTCAGACGGACAGACAGATAGATAGACACACTTTCGTTATTGTAATATTAGTTGTAATTAAAAAACAAAATTTGTATTACCAATCAATTGGTAGTATTTAATTTAAATGCGTTTACTTCAGTGATTGGGTTATTTAATAATTGGAAATAATTTTGTTTGTTATAACACGTTTTAAACGTGAACTCAGCTGGAGTAAATTCGAGCACTTGTTTTAATGAAACTGGTTATTTCATATACTTAATTAAAATATATTTCAATACAATATGATGGACATGGTGTTTTGTCATGCTTTTAAAAAATGTGCATTTATTTTCTTGGAATCTAAATCAAAAACATAAATTATTGATCTATCCAAAATGGATGATAGTGTTGGTTGTTATAACAGTAAATATTTTATTTAAGTTTATTTATTTTAAGCATGTAAACTGTTTTTTTTTATGAAATAAGGGGGCAAACGAGCAAACGGGTCACCTGATGGAAAGCAACTTCCGTCGCCCATGGACACTCGCAGCATCAGAAGAGCTGCAGGTGCGTTGCCGGCCTTTTAAGAGGGAATAGGGTAATAGAGGAAGGTAGGGATGGGAAGGGAATAGGGGAGGGGAAGGAAGGGAATAGGGTAGGGGATTGGGCCTCCGGTAAACTCACTCACTCGGCGAAACACAGCGCAAGCGCTGTTTCACGCCGGTTTTCTGTGAGAACGTGGTATTTCTCCGGTCGAGCCGGCCCATTCGTGCCGAAGCATGGCTCTCCCACGTATACTGTATAACTGTAGAATATTTTATGTCAGGATGTATCATGTTAGGATGTATTTACTATAGTAAACAGCTACTTTTTTACTATGGTAAATCATGAAAATAATAGCAACCAACTTTAAGTTAAACTACGCTACATTTTATCTTCATATTCATTCTATTCAAGTTAATTTGAGAGAATCCAGGTTGCTGAGTCTTAGTCACAATATCAAGCTTCGAGCTTTGCTTAACTCACTTATCCCTAATTCTATATAAAGCCGGTATACCTACCCTGGAACCGTGCTTTATGTATAACCATAATTGAATCCTGTAGCTATATCCAGGAGTAACCATCACATAATAGTCTGGAGTTGATTCCCGGAGACCGCGAGCATAGAAGTGCTTTCGCTAACTTGCTGAAATGTTTGCTTTGGAATAATAACCCCATAACTCCACTTTGTGAAGGATAGGTCTTCCTTCATAGTAAATCATAGTAAGTAGGTAATCATAGTTCTATAACTACTAGAGATCGCCCAATGGTCGAAATTCGACCTCAAATAAAAAATTAAATTATAAGTTTCAAATTTCAACGCCATGCTATTGATTTTCTATTGTCAAAATATTGACTTTATTATTTTTTAGAAATAATTCCTGCGACAAGCTCAGATCAATAAAGTCAAATGATGACAGACTGGCCGTGTAGTAATCGTCTAATGCAGTATTTAAGATTAAAAAAAAAAAAACTATATCTATTTTCAATTTGACAACAGACTTCAACCATAAAATATAAAATTAGAGTACAATTCGTGTGTATAGGCTTGTCAATCAAAATCTCCTAGTGTGTGTGTTGTAATGTTTTATTTGTTAAAAAATGTATGATAAAAGCATAATTTCAAAATAATATAAGCTCGAAATTTCATTCACCTACGTTTCCGCATTTTTCGTCAAAAGGGATACAAAGTTTTTCGCTCGCGTATTAATATATAGATTAGGACTTATGCTTTCGACACATCATAATGAATTTTTTCTTTTTTCATTCCAGCGTCTTTTACTGTTTACTATTTGGAGAACTTTTTTTCTCAACACATCAAAGGCAATATACTATACTATACAAAAATTATATAACCTATCTATGAGACACCTAAATATTAGAGCGTAAAAAAATATTAAATACCTAATTCAAAATAAGATTAACCAACTTGGAATGAGTGCTAAGCGGGCGCACAACTTGTGGGATCAAGAAAAAATGCGCAGTTATTTATGAGGCATAATCTCGGATCTTAAACCATTATTTATTGTTAAAAGTTGTACCGCCCTTACATAAATCATAGTGAACCTACAAATGCTTAGGAAGTTCAGTAGAGCGATGGTCTTACGGTAACCAAATTGAGAGTACCGTGTACCCCGTGTACACTCAGTACGGGGAAATGATAACGTACTACGTAAGGGTTTAAATTACAAGGTTCTGTATTTGAATTTATAGTTACTGCCTTAAAGGCAGCTCATAATTATTATCAAATAATGTAGTATGCTAAAATAGTAGCCATAATTGAGTTAGTGAGAGTACGGAATGAAGTATATAAAGTGTGTACTTTCGGTAAAGACGACGTAGGTGGAAAACTTTTTCCAAGTAATTTTTTTTTGCTGCAAGTTGCACTTTGGAGATTCTGTATCCATACTAATTGTGATCATTAGATTCGCCGATTTTAATTACCGAAATTCTCATTTGTCATCTTAATACATTTTTCATTAAACTTCTTGAAAGCCCGAATGAAAAGCTCATTTGCAATGACAGAATTAACCGAATTTCAATGTAATTAGTCACGTAATTACTATAGCGCTGCCGTTAATTCGGTTCTCGGGTGAAATTGAATTTTTATAAAATGAGATGTGATTTACATAATCATCTCGCCGTCACTTAATTAAATCGGGTGCCAATTTTTTCGGTGAAAATGTGATGAATTTTTCGCCAGAGATTGCGATGCGGTTTCATTTTAGGTAAATAGAATGGGTATGTATTAAACAAGGCTGCTGGTAGGTATGCTAATTTTTTAAGTGGATAAAATGATTATAGCAGCTATTTTATTTTATTATATTACTGTTATTGCTACATTTAAAAGAGGTAAATATATTAAATATATTTTGTTTTTTACCTAGTACCAACAACTCATCCTAAATAAATAAACAGAAAGAATCAAATCACGTATTTAAAAATTCGTATAGAGTCATCAGTTTTGCATACACAGAATATAGTGAATCAGCATCGGAGGTGGATTCAGTAGTAAATTAATAACCGTATTACTTTTTCAGCGGAATGCAAATATTTGATGATTGGGTTGTGGCGAGTGGTGGCCGCCGATACCGACCTGTGGATCGTATGCGCTGGATGAGACTGTTTATTTATTTAAAGTTTTTTTTTTTAGAAATCCTTACTAATATTATAAATTAATGTCAAAGCGTGGATGTTTGTTACGCTTTCACGCAAAAACTACTTGACGAATCATCATGAAACTTTGTACACATGCTCTTAAAGGTATCGGAAGTAACATAGGATAATTAAAATTAAAAAAAATATATTTTTTACAAAAAAAAAAAATGTTGACGTGGACGCGAACGAAGTCGCGGGCAACAGCTAGTACACAATATTATAGTATATTAGGCACAGATACAGTATTAGTTCAAATTGAACATAAAGCTTTTAAGGAAAAGAAATCTGTTTTTTTTTTCAATTAACTAAGGTTTTTACTAATAAAATGCCTATTTGTAACAAAATAGATTTTAATTTGAATGACTGAATTTTACACCTTCAATTTACTCTAGGATATCTTCGTTTGCGTTTTACCAAGTTACTCGAAGAGTATGAAATAAAATGTCAATTATAGTTCACGATGACACCGACCGTGACAGTTGACACCCTGTTGTGCAACTATTCTCAGTTTATTAACTCCGTCAAAATAGCCCGTTTAAATATTTACTCCCGCGTAATTACCTTATTCTTGGATTTGAAGTTGGAAAAACGCAAAACCAGCTTACTCTAAGATTAGGAAACATTTATACTCGAGTAAAATTTTACTCCAGTTTGGTAGAATCCGCCCTAAAAATGTTAAACAGCGTAGCCGCGTACTAAATGTCGTAGCACGCAGCTACGCGCTACGAAATGTCGTAGTACGCGGCTACGTGCTACGAAATGTCGTAGTGCGCGGCTACGCGCTACGAAATGTCGTAGCATGCGGCTACGCGCTACGAAATGTCGTAGCATGCGGCTACGCGCTACGAAATGTCGTAGGACGCGGCTACGTGCTACGAAATGTCGTAGCACTTGGCTACGCTCAACAAAACCTACGACGTTTTGTTGAGCGTAGCCGCTTTTTTTTTTTAATCGGGCTTTGGCCCACCACACATTCCCACCACTGTATCTCCTGTGTACCAGGATCGACAGCGGTATCCAACCACGAAAACCCTTTGATATGATCTCAGGGAGCCCGAGGGACATGCTAAAACTGTCTTGGGACCCGCAACGAAATTAATCAGAAGAGAATAGGAGGAGTAGGAAGAATTCCAGTTTCCCTCCCCATACAAAGCGGGAGACAGCACAAAGTTGCAATGACCGAAAGTCAAAGAACTTAAGGGGGAGCACCACGGAATTAAGGCTAATAGTTGTGACTCCTAAGCTGAAGCTAAGTTAATATTGGAGTTTATTGTGTTTGAATGTCGCCAATAATAATTGTGACAAAAACGCTTGAAGGCACGGAAGTTCCTAGCGCTGTCCACGAGATCAGTGTAGTATGCGACTCCAGATTTACAATATAGGTTGTTCAGCATTGTAGTTCGTTCCTCTTGCCAAAGACTACACTCCCAAAGAACATGATGAGTAATTGTTATCATAGCAAGCGTAGCCGCTTGCTATGATAACAATTACTACAAGGTTAAATATAATATATTTACACTTACGAATTGTGTCTCTGCATCTTTTGGTTATTTTCTAGCGACCATCGCATCGACATGGAGAATTAAAAGTTTTTTAAAGTTTTTTTTACCAAAAATTCTACGACAGTTTGTTCATTCATGTTTCGAGCCACATAAAACACATAAAACGTAAATTAAAAAAATCATGTAATTCATAACCGTTTATAATAAAACAATAAAAAAATTTCGCGCATAAGAAAAATTAGATTGTGCTGAAAATGTCATTTCCAGAAAATCAGTAAATTTTCAGTCACCAAAATACATTAACGTTCGGTTCCCGCTCGATTGTTTACCAAAATATTATGATATAAGTTCGTATCCAGTTTTATTTCTTTCGATTTTACAATACTGATAATATCACATGCAGACATATATAAAGCTTTTCAATAATATTCGAAATATGAATGTATCAATTAATGAAATGATATATTATTAGTTCGGTATGCATTTCGAGTATCAATATAATTAAACGTAATTAAGTACATATCAATCCAACATGGCGTAATGTTTATTAATATATTATCGATATACGTGTAATGTTTGTGAAGCGAAAAATCTTAGGGCGCGGTGAGAGTGAAATTACACGGCTTTACTTCTGCCACGTGTAATAATCTGAACACATTTTGTATGTGAGTGTGTGTTTTCACAAAGTATAAAAATAAACAGACTTTATAATTTTATTATTTAGTGTCTAAACACACCATGCTGAAGATACGCGGCCGAAGTTCCGTGGCCGATATTACGTTCCGACGCATTCGGCTGATATGACACACGATAATAGCCGAAATTACGCAGTACGTAACTTTGTCCGAGTATTCAGTATCTCGAACGCCGCCGAATTGACGCCGAAAAAAAAACATAACCGCCGAATCGCTGCCTAACTTACGCTCGATCGAAGTTCGGCTGTACGCTATAACGAGACGTAATTCCGGAATGGTGTGTCATCGGTAATTTATAATACATTGCAGGCATAATCTTGCCGATCTTCGGCCGCGTATCTTCGGCACGGTGTGTTTAGACACTAGTGTATTTTGAGTTGTTCTTTTGCAATATGCATAGTTGATATTTATCATAAATATCACATTAATTTTAATATGGTATATGAAAGGCAAAGTTGATAGAGCAACGCACGGGCATTAGCCTCGAAGTGTTTGCTCTAATGCCTAGAATGGGCATTTCATATTAAGCATCTACAAAATATGATTTTTTAAATTTCACCCTTACGGGGTAAAAATTATCAACAACAGGTACAAAATATAATTTTACGCGAAGAAAACAGAAATAAAAAGCTGGCTCTGAATAAAATGTGTATTAAAACGCTTATCCCGAAGACAAAAAGCATAACTCGTATTTTGATAAAACGGGCAGGGAGGTGTCGAGCGTGTGAGACGTACTAAATTATTCCCGGTGGATCCTGTGGACGCTTTAATGAATTTTTAATCGAATTACAACGCCGCTCGGGAGGAATTTTACAAATACATCTTAACGTTATTATCTTGATGTATTGCTCGCGTTATTGTGTTTGAAACTTTACAAGATTCAGATACGCGTTGTTTAATAAGCCCATATTAAGATGTAGTGAAGGTAAAATTGTATTTTGTATAGACGTTAAAATGTAAAATAGAATGCGTCAATTTTGAATCATAGCTAGTCGCTGTTAAATATTTGTGTATTTTTTGTTGAGTTATAAAATATGCAGTCTTTTTCTAAATGATCTAAAGACATGACTGCATTCATAACTCAATACATAATTTTTTTGTAGGATGATACACAAATGCTTAACAGCGTCCAGCTATAAATTATACAATCGACATTGAACAAAAAGTTTTTTTTTATTTCACCAAATTGTCTAGTACTTTCAAACACCTGGGTCAGTATGTTGCAATATTCACGCCATATTTAAAAAAACCTTACAAAATTGTTCCTGTAATAGTGAGTGAGCTAAGTAAATAAGTGCCTATCTGTTTTTACAGCCTTTTACTTTCATGATTTTGTACGTTGGCCTTTATGGAGGTTTTTATTTTAGTATGGCTGGCAATATTAGAGGCCACCGGGGCCCGGCGATAAAATACCCTGAAACTGCTATGATTATTGCACCATAAAAACTAGGCTCTTTTCAATTTTCACGCTTTAATGACATAATATTATGTATGTACAATATAGTTTGCTATACGTATTTATAGTGTTGAAGAATTTCAACCTAAAAAGTGGTAATTACTGTTGACTGTATTTGGTAATAATATTACTACTACGTAGTTGATAAGTGCTTAGTAAATTGAATCATGTTATAACATTTTAATCTATATATTAATACGCGAGCGAAAAACTTTGGATCCCCTTTGACGAAAAATGCGGAAACGTAGGTGATTGAAATTTTGCATAGTTATAGTTTATATGGTGAAGGAGTGCATCGAGCTAATATTATTTTGAAATTATGCTTATATCATATATTTTTTTACAAATAAAACATTACACGCACTACAACACACACACTAGGAGATTTTGATTAACAAGCCTATGCACACGAATTGTACTCTTTTATTTATGGTTGAAGCTTGGTTGAAGTCTGTTGTCAAATTGAAAATAGATTTAGTTTTTTTTATAAAGTCAATATTTTGACAATAGGATATCAATAGAAAAGCGTTGAAATTTGAAACTTATAATTTTATTTTTAATTTGAGGTCTAATTTCGACCATTGTGCGATCTCTAGTTTATTTAGTTATGTTATCTTAATTGTCGTAATGACATTTTAAAATGTAGCTATATCAGTAAATTAGTAAATCTATACTATAATATTATAAAGCGGAAGAGTTTGTTTGTTTGTTTGAACGCGCTAATCTCAGGAACTACTGGTCCGATTTGAACAATTCTTTCAATGTTAGATAGCCCATTTATCGAGGAAGGCTCTATAGGATATATTTTATCACGCTAAACCTAATAGGAGCGAGGAAATAGAGGAAAATGTGGAAAAAACGGGGGAAATTATTTGAAAGGGCTTATCCCACGAACTACTGGAGCAATTTTTATGTTATTTGGCACAGACAAGAAGTAGACCATGTGAAGGATCATAGGCTATTTTTGTGGACTAATTTGTCTGTGAAATATCTAATCAACGCGGGCGAATCCGCACGGAACGTCTAGTTGATTAATAAATGTTGATTAAGATATTAAATAACGGCCTTTGGCTCACCACACAATCCTAACACTGTATCTCCTGTGTCGCCAGGATTGACAGCGGTAAAATTATGAAGTTATTACAGCAATTCAAATAAACAAGTCCCTAAAAACTTGCCCCTAATATTTTCTACTTACCGCTAAATCCATTTTGCGGGTTATTATACCCCCAAACTTCGCGACTTCCAGTGGTGTTGGACTGTTGCTAAGAAATGATAGCCCGTCTGTTTTATATCTTACAAAGTAAAATTCCTTGTACCAATTAAAGCTGGGTCCAAATGTAGGCCACAGCTCTATATTTGCCGCTGGTTTTGCCTTCCGAATTCAACTTTCGTTTGCATTACTGTAAGTTGATTTTTCATGTACCATTAAAAAATTAATTCATAGACGTATAGGTGGTGGACCTTCCTTATTTGGTCGGGCTATGTCAAATCAATATTAGTCGTTATTTGTCGGTGCTGGATTTAACATAACGCTACCAAATTACGTGGTACTTCTCTAACAGTAAAGCAAAGTACTGCTTTTAATCAGACTTATATAATACTAAAAACATTTCTGGTACTAAAATAAACATCAGATTCTCAAAGTACAAGTTACCCGAGTATAATATTACGATGGTATATCATCAAACATCCAATAAAGAAAGGTTAAAAGCGTATACGTCAAATACGAAATCAGTTAAAATTCTCAAGAGAGAAGACGATGGGCACACATTATTTATAATCTAATATGCATAGGGAAGCCACTGAGTGCGCCCTTTCACGAAAATATTAAGCAAATAAAAGCGGTTGCCAACTGAGCGATACGAATGGAGCCATTAAAGCGGCGATTTAATTACGTGCAAGGGTATTTCTTGTAATTTGCGAATAAAAGGGTTATAAAGTAATTTGCAAAACAACAAAAAAAAGTATTAGGTGTGGTTATTATACAGTTTGTGCTTTATCAATTTATTGACAACCAAAAAATTTTATCAACCCGATTTAAATTAAGTTGTTGCATAATAACTAAAGATGTCACGAATATTCGGCAACTATTCGGTATTCGGCCTATTCGGCTTCTTTTTTTGCTATTCGGTATTCGGCCGAATAATACGTACTGTTCGGCCGAATACCGAATACCTAATCATGTAAAAAAAACATGTTATATTAATCAAAATATTTATTTCCAAATTACAACACTTTAGTAATTAAAAATTATCAATAGTAAGTTGTGATGGATAAAAACAAGCTTTTTCAACATTTTTTGGTAGGAAACGATTACGCTTTTCATCGTAAATGTTACCAGCCTCAGAAAATAACCTCTCAATATACACGCTACTTCCAGGAGATAAATTTTGGCAAATTTCGAAAGGTTTGGGTATTGTTTTTCGTTTGCTAACCACCACTTGTAAGGATCGGCCTTCCGATCTAGGCAAACTGTTTTCAAATAAAAATCCAACTCGTTTGACGCAAATGACTCGTTTGAAAACACAACGAGGAAAACAGGTTGACTTGTCTTAATCCAGCTACCGCGCCCCCGAAAAGTAAGTATGCAACGCTGTCGGCCGAAGCGCCGAATATTGGGCCGCCGAATATTCGACGCTTCGGCCGACAGCGTTGCCGAATATTCGGTATTCGGTATTCGGCCAATTCACTATTCGTGGCATCCCTAATAATAACCTACTTTAAAAAATGTAGAGTTCAATATTTTTAATTAGTAGTTGTAATTTTTCAAGAAAACAAGTCAATTTTTTTATTAAAACCAATTCGGCATGTTGATCCAAGGAATGAAACACTTAAAGAATATAATTTTTCTATAGCATTGCCATGAAATAGTATAATCTTATTATAGATTTCGCCTGTTCAGTGGCTCCACACATGCGGGCGGCTAAAACAAACGTTGTCAGATTGAAATGTTTCTTTAAACACTAGACGCATAATGAAAGTGTTCCGTGCAAAGAAAACGTCATCGTACCCTACTAGAGTGAAATAACGTTCATTTGAATGTGCTCAATTGATTTATGTGCTATACCAATGAAGATGTTTTTTTTATGCATTTAATGTTAGTTTACCTCTAATGATTGAATGTAACCTGGACTTAATTCAAGCGAAGGTTTCGCAGTCTCATACAAAACATAATTTGTATAATAAAATAATTTGGGGCCGCAGAAATGTTTCTGAAATAAATAGTTACTTTGACAAATGTAATAATGATTTAAAAGACTTTAATTTTCCATTAGAATTTCATGATTGTACTGATAAGAGGTGTAGTAATTTAAAATGTAAAATTAATATAGATATTATGTATAATAAAATAATTAAGATCTTAACAGACGCCTCAATGAGCAGTAAATTTAAAAACTCTAAGAATAAATTTAAACATATCGCAGGCTGGAATGATTATGTCAGGGAGGCACACGGGAGAGCTCGACACTGGTATAAGCTATGGTTGTCCCACAATAAACCCGATTGTGGTTACGTTTACGAAAATATGAAAGAATCTCGTAAAATATTCAAGACCAAACTTAAGTGGTGCCAGAATAATGAGCATAAAGTAAAAATGGATACCATCGCCAAGCATCACTCTGGTAGAAATTTTAGTAAATTTTGGAAATGTACGAAAGAGTTAGATTCAGGTTCAAGTGCTGCTGTCTGCGTCGCTGACAAATATGATGCGGTTGAGATAGCAAATGCTTTCAGAACCCACTTTAGGATGGAATCTCCACTGTCATCATCATTATCATTATCAGCCCAGCAGACGTTGAATGCTGAGGCCGCCGTGGATGACCGTGTTACACACTTTACTGCCAAAGATGTGGCTAGTGTGGTTAAAAATATAACAAGAGGTAAATCTCCGGGCCACGACGGTCTCAGCATTGAACATCTGCAATACGCAGGTCCTCACTTATATCGAGTATTGGCCATGTTTTTCACGATTTGTGTGGGACATTCTTATTTACCAAAAGACCTAATGTATACTGTTGTTGTACCAATTGTGAAGAACAAAACTGGCGATGTGGCAAACATGTCTAATTACAGGCCTATTTCATTAGCGACAGTCACTGCTAAGGTATTGGACAGTTTGCTTGACAAGCAGCTGAGCAATGGTGTAAAGCTAAATGATGCTCAATTCGGTTTTAGACCAGGCTTATCAACCGAAACTGCAATACTGTGTCTCAAGCAAACTGTCCAATATTACACAGCAAGAAAAACGCCAGTCTACGCTTGCTATCTAGACCTATCAAAGGCGTTCGATATGGTGTCGTATAATATCTTGTGGGAAAAATTACGTCGTGATACTAGTGTAACAGATGATATTATCTCGCTCCTAAAATTCTGGTACGGTAATCAAGAAAACGTGGTTAGGTGGGCTAATACCTATTCGGATGCCTTTGGTCTGGAGTGCGGTGTGAGACAGGGAGGGATCAGCTCGCCTCGTATTTTTAATTTGTACATAAACTCCCTCATTGAGGAGCTCAGCAGTACCAGGATTGGGTGTCACGTGGCTGGTGTATGTGTCAACAACATCAGCTACGCAGATGACATGGTTCTGCTGAGCCCCTCAATGAAGGGTTTAAGAAAGCTGCTGAGAATATGTGAACGTTATGCGGAGGCCCATGGTCTTCGATACAATACAAATAAAAGCGAATTTATGATATTTAAGTCGGGTAATAAAATTTACGAACATAAAGAACCTCTATCGCTGTGTAATGAACCACTGAATATGGTAACGAAGTTTAAGTATCTTGGTCACTGGGTCTCCGACAACCTAAGTGATAACCTAGACTTAGAGAGGGAGCGTAGGGCGTTGGCTGTCCGCTGTAATATGCTGGCCCGAAGGTTTGCGCGTTGTAGTGAACCAGTAAAAATAACTCTGTTTAAGGCTTATTGCCAATCATTTTACACGTGCAGCCTTTGGACCAGTTATACGCAGAGGGCATACAACGCGCTACGCGTGCAATATAATGACGCGTTTAGGGTAGTGATGGGGCTGCCTAGGTTTTGTAGCGCATCCGGCATGTTTGCGGAGGCGCGCGTTGATGATTTTTACGCAATCATTAGAAAAAGATGCGCATCGTTAATGAACAGGCTCCAGGCTAGCCCCAACACTATCCTAAGCGCGTTGGCATGTAGGTGGGACTCCCCACTGCTGAGGCATTGGATATGCCTGCATGCGCCTCAAGCTAGGTGCAACTTATTATGAAAATGTAAATTATAACTAACCCTACTAACATATTTTTTAAGATAAATTGTAACTAACAATACTAACACTGCCACTAACATTACTAACTTAGTCTAAGAAACATTGTTACTAACATAATAACTAATACTTATGGATGTATTGTCCGAAATAAATATTATTATTATTATTATTATATTATTATTAAGTAGGTTAAGTGTTTTTTATATGCGTGTGTGAAATATTACACGTATTTGAACATATTTATGAATATAAATTGCTATTATTTCAATAATAGTCTTAAATGAAATAATTATTTATGGTAACAATGGTCCGTATTTTAGGATTTTTCTTATTGTTTTGATATTAATTAACATATTTTTTACAAAGCAACTTTTAAATTCTTATGAGAAGTACTTAATTCAATAATTAATGTGGGTTGAACTAAATATTAAAAATAATTAATTAATGATATTTGGATGACAAATATAATATTATAACATTTTATCTTTCAACAGACAATATTGTTATGTTTTCCGGTTATGATACTTTTGTTACGAAAAGTATAGCAAACAAATTAATTACAAACGTAAGGTGATAATTAAATACTTAATTAATATCGTTTTTACCTTGGAAGTCAGGTTCAATTTTTTGTTAAAAAATAATTATTTTACTGTTTTTAGCTATCTACACGACCACAAGGCTTTATGCGTAGATAACCACTACGAAAGTTAACTATTCACATTATATTACTGTAAGCGAAATTGTGGTAAATGCTTGCAGTTATCTAAGCGATGCTGAAATTTCCAAACTTTTATGTTTAAAGGTTCAGGAGTTCTGTTCAGGGCCTTTGGATCTAGAGACACCTTCGTATGAAATTTCACTTATTTGTAACATATGCTTGAGTTACTAGAAACAACATGTTAACCACCATGAGTGTTTTTATAAATTTCAAGAATTTCCCTCGATTGCTTATAGATCCCATCATCAGATCATCACCTTCGTAATCATTGTACAAAATTCGGATTATATCCTATACAACAACAAAATAATTTTCAAAATCAGTCCACAAACAGCGGAAAAATGATCAAATACATTGTCTCGATGTAAAAAACTATAAAAAACACTAATAACACTAATAATAGAGTCATAATGTGATGTTGCAAGATGTAAGGATAGTGACGATGATGATTATTAATCTAATGTACCATTAGTATATAGCCTTCAATTCTTAAAACAACGCCGAAACCCCCAAATGTATCTATAAGGAGGCCGGAGATCTGTTCACCACCTTCGCGAAAACCATGGTATATCTTGGTGCAAAATCTAACTTTTTGGTAAGATTTACTTGGAATACTTCATTATATAATCATGCGAAATCACTATAATATGTTTCCATTTGAAATACTTCAGATGAATCGAAATCACAATATCATCCAGATAAATGGTTTTCAGTATAAATTTCGAGAAATTCTCTCGATTACTTTTGGATGCCATCATCAAGTCGCCTCTTTTATGAACATGGTACCAAATTCGGATTATACCCAATTCGGATTCGGATCGGATTATACAATAGCGAAAAAATCTTGAAAATCGGTCTACAAACGGCGAAGTGATTGTTGAACATACAAAAAAATATATATAAACAGACGAACATATAACCTCCTCCTTTTTGGAAGTCGGTTAAAAAATAGCACACTTTGAAACCCGATAACCCGGCAACAAACGGTACGCCGTAAGCCAAACACTGTATATTATAATTGAATATAGTACGACTTCGTTGTGCATAAAATTGTTTATTTATTAAAAGTTGCCTATATAATCCTTTCCTGTGCCGGCTCATATATAAATTAGATGTATCTACTTTATATCTGCGCCAAATATCATCAAAATCGCTCCAGCCGTTTGAGCATGAACCCATTTCCTAGGGAAACATAGTTTAATTTTATACACTACGTATATTCACACTCATTCACGTTTTCAAGTGACCCGGAAATCAAACCCGAAAGGACGAATCATTTTTAAATTTGCTAGGGTCATAAAACACGATTCAACAAGCACTCGGGGCAATATGCGTAGCGCGTGCCCTCGCATGAGCCGCGAGGATTTGCGCCGTCTGAAACGCTCAATCCTAGAACAAACGTTTGCAAAACTTACAAAGAATGCCGCTCCCATTTATGTACAGCATATAGACGTAAGCCTCGCTTGTACTATGTTTGACCTTTGCGAGTTTGTTTGGATACATTGGTTATTTGTGTGTAGGCCACGGGCAGGAGTATATTATACACAGTTATTTTTCGGGAAATATGCCTAGGTGGATAAATTGAGCCTAAACTTTATCATACCGTTGGCAGAAATCCATTAAGAACTTTTTAAATAAGTAAAAATGTACAGTCAAGTTTTTTGTGTGTGTTATAATGATCCTCCTGGCGATAAAGGCTATAGGGTTAATCTATTGATGTTTTTCAACAATATTTACTACATTTTTAATTTATAATTCATCAGTTTATTTTAAAAAATCGGCCAAGTGCGAGTCGGACTCGCGCACGAAGGGTTCCGTACCGTTATTAAGCGAAAGTTGGCAAAAAATTGTGTTTATTATATGGGAGCTCCCCTTATTTAATATATTTATTTATTAATTTATATTATTTTTTAATATATTTATTTAAATATGTACTTTATTTTATTTTAATTTTATTATTAATTATAATAGTAGTAATAGTAAAAATATAATTAAGAATATTGTGAGTATTTCAAGTGCCTACCTGCTACCATTATTGATTACGAGCAAAAAAGACCAAAAAAATCACGTTTGTTGTATGGGAGCCCCCTTTAAATATGTATTTTATTTTGTTTTCAGTATTTGTTGTTATAGCGGCAACAGAAATACACAATCTGTGAAAATTTCAGAAGTTTATCTATAGCGGTTCTTGAGTTACAGCTTGGAGACCGACGGACCGACGGACAGACGGACAGACATCGAAGTCTCAGTAATAGGGTCCCGTTTTTACCCTTTGGGTACGGAACCCTAAAAATCATGAAATATGAAGTTACAAAAATCACAATTTCAGTTATCTGAATCTTGAAAGATAAAATGAAATATTCAAAGTCATACCTTCTACTCGGAAGGTATTATGTAAAGCGGGCGAAAGCCCACTAGCCGAAAAATAAATATCTCGCTCAATCCTGATCAGTGTGATACAGCTGGAGTTGCATAAAACATTTTTAAAGCTAAACATTATCTCACAAATATGATTCTAGATAAAACAATTTCAACATTCTATTGCTCTTTGAATATCTTTCGAATTGAATCTTCCAGATCAAAAGAATAAAATGTATGGGTTAAGCAGACGGACTCGATAACGAGTTAAGTCTTAAGTGTTTTCGAGTATTTTATATTTTTACCACGAATGTCACGAAAAAACCTTAACGTAACTTAACAATAAACTGCGTAGTAACTAAAGTAATTATTCTAATTGTAAATGCAGGTCTGAAAAAGAGTACTGAGAGAGTCGTTAGTAGAGTTGTAGCAGAGTAGAGAGTGAAGTGGAGTGGAAGATAGCTGAAATAAAGAAAACAGCATCTAATATAAAATATGTTGCACCGAAGCAAACGTGTAACACTCACGCAAAACTAGAACCATTTCTTCACATATTGCGAAGGAAATAATACCCATTTAGATTTAAGATTATGCTTATATTATCAGTAATATAAATCATGCACGCCACAGCTGCGAGATTTCACGATATTATATGCGTACGGAGATACACGCATATCCGCCGAGCCGTGCCAAGCCTTGCCGAGCCGAACGGAACCTCATCGAGCCATGCCAAACCCTGCCAAGCCATGGCAAACCTCATCGAGCCAGGCCAAGCCTCACCGAGCCTCGCCGAGCCGTACGATTCCCGATATTAAATGTTTGCTCTCCAGCGTTTGAAGGTAAACGTAAACAATGCGTCGTGTTGTCGTGCTTTTTTAGCCCGAAAATTTCTAAAGTTCAAAGAAAAATAGGACATGGATTTCAGGTTTATTTTTAAACCCTGTTTTGCTGTCGATGTTTTTTTTTAAAGTTTCAACAATAACTTGAATGTTTTTTTTAAAACTTGACTTTTACCATCGTTGTGATAAAATAAAATGTCAATAGCCAGAAAGTTTTTATTATTTTAAAATACCAAAGTTAATAAATAATAATAATAATAATAACCATAGTACCAATAGTATTATCTACTACAGGAGTCATACCAAATCAGCTTCACAAATGCCTTGACACCCTACAACTACCTCTCAATCTAACATATTTAATGCAAAAAGCTGTAATCTTAAACACTTGTCGCATCGTACGAAAATTCTTACAGACAGAAGAGGAACATACAAGACTGCATACACCGCAAACACAGCCAAATTCACACATTCATACATCACATACATTACAGGATGATCATACATTACATTACCCTTCTCCTGACACATTTTCTATACGTACTAATATAATATAAACAACTTATCTGGTGTGTACTTGGCTTCGGCTCGTACATGCCAGTTTTCCGGTGAAAACCGAGAAAATCGAAAATACCATAAAATAATAATAATAATATCTATGGACGCTTCACACCACGTCAGTCTGGCCCCGTAAGTACCTGATGGACTTGTATTACAGGTACCAGACAACGGAAATATATTTAATACTTTTATACTATACATATATTTAAGATTTTTATTATATTATACACATATTTAATACACATCCATGACCCAGGAACTTTGAAAACTTTTTGTTCCGTCGGCGGGATTGGAACCCGCGACCCCCGGCTTGAGCTACCAACAGCCCACCAACTGAGCCACAGAGGTCGTCATAAATATACTAATAATACGTAAAAAAATCACAGTAACTATTAAAATCTGCAACTATTTACTTACCCATCTAATTTAAGTGATGTCCAACATACCTCATGTAACAGTTTATCTTATCGTAATTATTACAAAGTACTTATGATTGTACAAGAATAAGCCGCTTTGAGCAGGCTTTGAACAATCAACAACAGTATTAAATGATATCAAGCATGGGTAATTATTGGAAGATCCTCTACAAATATTGACTGCGAGGGATGTTGCTATTTCTACAATGATTACCGTCATGGCTATAGATAGACAATATCGTGTCAGGTATCAGAACTATAACTTTTACAGTGTTTCTCATTCGTAGTTTACCGAACAGTTATTTTATTAATAATGCCATTCCGGTATTGTTATTATTTTTATTGCAACTCCTTTTCGTTGAATTAATATTATTTTGGTTTTATATAGTTAGATCAACACTTTGGTAAAAATGTTATCAGGGGGAGCGAAGCGAGCCTTAGTATATCCCACAACCTGTACATTTTGTGGTACACTTTACGGAAAAACTATCACGCCTATTGATTTGTGCTTTGACTAGTCATTTTATTTATATGTAGATGTGTTATCATCAGTCAGTCAAGGTTTTTAGGGTTCCGTACCCAAAGGGTAAAAACGGGACCCTATTACTGAGACTTCGATGTCTGTCCGTCTGTCTGTCTGTCTCCAGGCTGTATCTCAAGAACCGCTATAGATAGACATCTGAAATTTTCACAGATTGTGTATATCAGCTGTTGCCGCTATAACAACAAATACTAAAAACAAAATAAAGTTAATACTAAAGGGGGGCTCCCATACAATAAACGTGATTTTTTTGGCTTTTTTTGCTCGTGTTCCATAATGACAACAGGTAGGCACTTGAAATATAGTGTAGTACTATTTATATAAAATATCAAAAATTTATACAAATTTTAATATTCTATATAAAGCTATACCTCTAAACGTTTGGACTTAAGTTCATTTCAAGAATAATGCTTTATTGTAAAGCATCTAACGCAAATAAATAGTTGATAGTATGAATGAACACATGGACGAGTATGGAATCTGACAACTAACAAAGTTATATGCAAAATGGCATGCTCAGAGCTTAATTAAAGTAGATGGAATTATAAACTTTCAGCGCCGGTGTTAATGTAAGCGGACGGCTTAACTTAACCGTCCCTTGTAGTCAATATTTGTAAAGGATCAATCATATTAGATTATTGATGCTTCACAGAGCGCTCGTGCGGTGGGGAATTAGCAAGTGTGTGTATTTATATCATCATCAAGATTTAAATTACTTGAAAATGTTTATATCGTTACTAATATATCTTCTAATCTTACATTCCGCTAAAACACCTGAAAATCATGTTTTTTTTGTTTCTTAATTATTGTTATTACATTTTCTAAAGTAGTATAATATTATCGAGCTAGTCAGGTAGGTAATGATGCCTCCCAGATGCAAAGAAACAATTTACAATAAACAAGAACACGTCACACTTTTGTTCAAGTGAAAACCATAATTTCGTACCAAAATTGGTTTTGTACAGCAAAAATGCTAACCAAAGCATAGCATCCACAAATAAATGTTGAGAAAAAACATTCGCGTTGAAACTAATGATCTTTGTTCAGACGTTTATTTCGACCAATTCAAACGGTTTCTTTGCTCCTCCGGACACAAATTGAGATTAACTCTTAATCGATATTGATGTTCTATAAGACACGGATCGCTTCCTTGTTGTCTTGCAGTAATAAAAAGGTTTTGAGCTATTTTGGAATAGGAAACGATTAACATGACTTGAAGAAACACAAGGTAGAACTGTGTTATAAATTTTAAAATTATAGTTTTGTTTAAATTTAGTTAGGTACTTTAAAAAGTATACTATCGTGCATCAAAAAGCCTTAAATTAAAATATAAATGTTTTGCTTACAAAATATACATAAATCAAACAATATTTTATTCTCATTCAACAAAGTTTACTTAGGTTAAAAACTTTCTAACGTAACTTTTTATGAGAATAAAACTTAACTAAAGAAACGTCACAGCAGAAGCACATAGCATATATTTTAAAATAAAGTACGTATAAGAAGACGATATTTTAAAATATATGTTCTAAGAACGTAGAATAGTCGCAAAATATCAAATCTTCCAGCAGCAAGCGCACCTATTAGTTGCAGCGGAGGAAAACAAAGGAGACATTATCCGGAGCTATGTACTCGGAGTCATCGGCCTCGTTTCACTTATAACCTTAGTGGATCTTTGTAATAAAAGTATGGAAAGATAAAAGAATATTATTCTATACTAATGTTGAAAGCTTCTTTATTTTGTTTGGAATATATTCAAAACCACAATGAGCTGTATCGGGACAGTTTTAAATATAGAAAACACCTAAAGAATAGTTAATTAACTAATGATGCGACCACATCTTGTCCAGATAAACTCATTGCAGTTTTTGCGGCAAGATTTTTGTAATTTTGTAAATTTAATATTATTGTATGTAGTGAACAATAAATGAAATGAAAATAATTTAATGAAAGAAAGAATATAGAGTAGACCACGGGAAAGGTAGTTTAGCAACTTTTTATAACGGGAAAATAATTTTACGGTTTCCATGGGAAACTTAAAGTCTGAAGGTAGAGTTGCGGACAAAAATAATTATTCTAGATATAAAAAATGTTAGTTATATATTCTTCTTCTACTTCTTTAAAACGTAAATAAGTATCTATCCTCCCATAAGTAATAGCTAGTTTTAAATTACTGATGCTTAAAAACATAACGAAAATGCAATTGAGCTCTTATAACAAGGAACACAGGACTCTGTCTAGGAATAATAGATTTTCTTCCATAAATACTATTATGTATCTTATGTTATAGACTATTTTACTAGCAACATGCTAAGGCAATATCATGTTGCTAGTAAAATAGGTTAGTGTTTCGTGAGATACTCTCTAATTAATAACTAAGGATCCCTTAACGTTAAGTACCTATATTGATATTAAGTAAAAATCAATAGCTGTTAATTAGTAACCAATGTGATGAGGTGCTTACAGCAGCTTATAGCAATATTGAATATTATAATGTTAATATATGCGTGTGGCACTCGGGGCCTGCCGCGGTAAAGCTATTGCATAGCATTTTTTCAACTTATGCAATTATAATTCGCATACGTCTAGTCGCACGCACACAAACACCCTGCCGAAGTCTGGCAACGCCGCACCTCTGTGCCGGTCGGGTGTGTTAGGTTTTTTCGTTACGGAATTCTTGATTCGGTCGCCGCGATAAAAGCTATTAAAGCTTTATAATGGATAGGTTTCTACTCCTTAATTGTCAGGTATTTCCTGCACGTTTTTAAAGTAAAAAGTTCTCTAGCGGCGATGAGCTCTTTTTTTAGATGGGAAGAAAATTTTAAACTCGTATCGAGTCACGTGATCTGATAAAAAATTCGTAAGAAGGAAGAAGAATAGACCACCGGCGTTAAGGAGAGAAGTAATATTATGTCCCTATCTTTTCACTTGATGTGATGGTAAAATGTACGTGTCCTGCTATTTCCTTTTTGCTTCTGTCGGCACTTTTTTCTTCTCACTTCTTTCATGCTTTCTTGTTTACAAGCGATACTATTTTTTTAAACATCATCTCATTAAGGAGGTCAGAAATTGCCACTGTTATCGATTACTAAGAAAAAGCATAAATTCTTAGTATATTCTGACAGCAACAAGGATATGGGGTCAAGAAATTCACTAGAGCTAATACACTTGCCGGTAATTGGATTGTTGCAAGCGATGCTCTAAACGGGCACGAAATTAGCTCATGCTTAGCAATTTCTCTTTTGCCTTTAACACATAGTCACGTAGCATTTGTTGTTAAATGTTTTTTAAAGTTTTTCGTTACATTCTGCTTAATGGTTTGACTTTTATGTTAACACAGACTATGTTGAAAGTGACGATTTCTTTGTTGCGCGGAAACCTTGCATTTTGCTACGGTAAAACGTATGTCCTTCGCCCGGTATAACGGTACTTATAGAAAGTATATATTTTCATTTTGAGTTTAATCCAAAACCGTTTAAGAGTGAAGAGGTAACAAACAGACAGATCTACCCACAACAACGTGGTACAATTACATTTTTACATTTTTAGGCTTGCATAAATTAAGCTAAGTGACGTTCTTATGATTCTTTGCCCTCTTTTAAGTCCTATTTTGTAAATAAAATTTAAGTTACAAAACTAAATTTCAATTACCTAAGTAGGTACACAAGAATGTTGGTAACACCTCTTATCAAATTCCATAATATCCGGAAACACCACCACTCAACAAACAAATAAAATTAGTGTTATTATATTACCTTTTATTTCTAATCTATTTTAATCATCTAAATACTTCGTGAGCTCATACTGTTATGTCCGGTATGCAAATAAATGTTATTTGTACCCATTTATTTAATTAGTTTACTTGGCCGTATATGTGTTTTTATGTGGTAAAAATAATATTAATTTCAATCCAACTAATCGTTTTATGTGATAGTTTTTTGTTATTTATATTGTTGTGCACACTCGTTTGAAATATTATTAAATGTGATGTTTTTTTACTGTAGAAGTATTTCTTTCTTTTCTTCATCACTATACACACTAGCAGCTCTTCTCTTAATAAATCTAAATAAGCTAAAAAGTTGAAGCTGTTTTCGAGTTGTTTTACATTGGAATTGTAATCCGATTTCCAGAACATTAGCATTCTCTAATTCCAATAAATATTAAAAAAAAAAAAAACAATTAAAACAAAATCCAACTCACGCTTTCATTATAATATCAGTGTGCGGGTAACTTTTTGTACGTTCGGTTTGTCGCCTCGCCCGCGGCCGGAATGCTGCCTATTTCCAATTTGCGTCTATCAATCAAGTGCAATCTCGCTGAGTGGATTACGCGCAAATGAAATTTGCATAGGCTCCCGAGTCCAACACGACAGTTGTGTCGAATATTTACGTTTTCGTCTTGTTTTCGGAGGGCGCTGAAATGACACCTACGGTACTAATCGTTAACTATTGAATCAAACGGATTTGTGGTAGGTTTTTTCAAAAAAATATTTGATACTAGATGCTCGAGACTTTGTACGCCTAAAAATGGAAATCTTGCTGGTATTGCACTTTATCTCGGGTTATTTAGTAGTGTTCTACATTCTCCCAGAACCTACAGAATCTCCATACTTAATTTCATTTAAGTCAGTTAAGCGATTTAATTGTGAAGGTAAGAAAAAGACAGGCTTACTTTCACATTTATAATAATACTAGATGACGCCCGCAACTTCGTTGCGCCAAAATTCGTTTATCGCGCGGGAACCGTACATTTTTCCGGGATAAAAAGTATCCTATGTCCTTTCCGGGACTCAAAGTATCCATACCAAATTTCAGCAAAATCGGTTCAGCGGTTTAGGCGGGAAGAGGTAACAGACAGACAGACAGACAGACAGATGGATTATAGTATGGAGTTCGAGTTTTAAAAATTTTCTAATTCTAAAAATTTGATAATTTAAAAATTACAAACTTAAATAATCACATTGTTTCACTTGAAAATTACCTACTTCACTTTAAAAATCAAAATCAAAATAATTTTTATTCAGAGTATTTTTTTTTTTCCAAAAATTTTCCTAACGTCGAATCTAAGATGCCACCGGTTCGGGAACTAACCCGGCGAATGAACCGACGTAAGAAACTCGCACGGGGCCATCTTTTACAAAAAAGATGGAAAATTACAAATTAAAAAAAATCATATAACAATATTATGAGTTTTAATAATATTGTTATATGATTTTTTTTTGTTTGAAAAATGCTATTACTATTAAAGTTTTAATAGTAGTAGCAATTTTTAATTTTTTGTGTCATAAATTAAAATCATGAGCTTACAGAATCATTAAGCGCTTTATTGTACTAGAGGAGCATAACTTTGTGGGAAGCTAGCAAAAACAGATAAGGGCTTATTTACTCATATAATATAAGGTAACTACAAACTCACGTTGAACCAACTTGGGCAATAAAGGTGTGGAAGGGAATTTGTGAAAACTCATAACCTAGCATAAATGTTGTTTTAGTTTACTAAATAATATCAGTTTATTAAAGGTCTCTTAATAGACTCACTAAGCTTGCTTGTAAGAATAAAAATAAAGGTGCTTCTTTATTTTATGTTCAGAAAAGTTTTTATACTGTACAAGAATTTTAATTATGAACTATCAACCAAATTTGTAGCAGTCCTTGTTTTCCTACAAATGATACCAAATATGAACAACTATTATAACAGAACTAAAAATATAATAATGATTACTTTTTGTTCGTTAAATTAAACTTAGGTAAATTGAAACTACTTAACTCAAAGACATATTTCGCTTAAAGAAGGTTAAGAAATAAATTCCAAACATTATCGCAGTCATCATTTAATAATTACTTAATTATTTCTGAATGCGGCCGTTATTTTATTACATAACGGTCTTCCGTCCCTTTCCTTTGTTCCTCTCTCTCTCTCCCGTGGCTCCCAAATACGCCATTATGATTTTAATTGACCTACGCCGTGGGTTTGACGGGAATATCCACGAGGACAATTTACTCGATAATCGCCTTTTGCAAACGTGCAAAAAGCAATGTCTCCGCCGTCTCCGATTTCGCTTATTCACAGATTAATCTAATAAGGCTAATTGTTATGTGATACTCCGTTTTTTTATGACTAGACGATGCCAGTAACACCGTTGCGCTAAATTTTGTTCATCACGCAGGAGCCGTACATTTTCCGGGATAAAAAGTATCCTATGTCCTTTCCCGGGACTCAAAGTATCTCCATACCGAATTTCAGCTAAATCGGTTGAGCGGCCTGGACGTGAAGAGGTAACGTACAGACAGACACACTTTCGCATTTGTAATGGTAGTTTAGATTAAAATAATGAAGTTCGCAAGAAATAGATTTATTGACTACTTAATTTGACTTAATTTTAATATTTTGTAAGAAACTCCGTAGCCCGTATTGTCAAAGTCATCATTAACTCAAAGTTAAATGATCAATAAAATATGTCTCTGAACACGGCTATAAAGGTGTTTTATTTACATAATGCTTTACATAATATTGTTAGTTTTAAAATTTGGAATATTTCCTTTAATTTTCGTGAATGAGCTATAATACATTCAAAACCGATAGACTACGAGATATTAAGTATAGATAGACGAACAAAACAAAAAAAAAATGAACCAATAAAATCTGTAAGCCGTATAAAAAGTAAAACAAATCCATTCCGATAGAACAATAAAAGCCTTCAAGTGAAAAAAAGGAAGATAACCTCGCGAACTTGAAAACTAAGGTCGTAAAGTTATCGCGATCCAGTGGACACTCCGATCGAGTAAAAAGGTCGACGCAATAAAAATAAACTTACACTGCCCTTCATACGTTTCGGACGACTTAGTACACACCTGCCCTAAATTATTATGTAAAAAATTACAGATTATTGAGGCATTTTGGAAAATACAAGGACAATATGTTTCATTAATAAAAAGAATCTTCATCATAAGCTAGGATAGTGTAGAAATATAAATGGGAAAGAAGTGGAACTAAGAAATAATTATTATAAATATTACATAGTCTACGAACCCGACGCTTAAAATTTCTTTGCTTTTTACCACTTAACATTACGTGTATTATATTGTACGTTTATTTATTCATAAACAATTAAATGTGATAAGGGTGTCCCCTCTCTAAAATTTTACGGTTCTAATCCATGCTCATGCTAAAAAGTAATGTGAAATCGATTGTCACGTGTTTTTCAAGGTATGGCACGTCAAGGTTTGTGAATTTAAACTTGGAAAGGCAGCAAACGAAAAATGAGAATATGGAAATAAATAAAAGGGAAGACGATGTAGAGCAGGGGTCACCAATTAGTTTCGCTCAGGGTCCGTTTTAAGTCATGAAATGACCTTCGCGGTCCAAACATTTCATAAAAAAATTATTAAACAAAGGTAATTACAGAAATTACAAAGGTGTTTATTTAGATAACAATGAGAAAAGTAACCATTTTTGTAGCTAATTATTATCTCTCTGAAGTTTGGAGTGAAATATTTGTGCAAGCTATAGATATTGACATTAAATCCTGGAGATGTTGAAGTCCTAAGATGAATGAAGATCATCTTCAAATATGCTTGGTCCGCGCACAATGGGTCGGCGGTCCGGATGCAGACCGCGGTCCGCCATTTGGTGACCCCTGATGTAGAGTGTATATATTATACACTCTACGTGTATTTTTTTATCATATTAATTGTATTCACTATATTTTTCATATTTGGTTAAAAAAGTTGTCAGGACCACATTATAATTCACTACTCGTGTGTAAACGTCCTTACAAATTACTATTATTATTTTATGATAATGTAACATTCATTTTATAGCTATAGTTTGTAAACACGTGTACACTGTAGGAAATACGGAAGTCGCTAACAAGAATCAGGAAAATGACAATTTTACGTGTGATTGAACGCTAAAGCTTAATGAATACCTAATTTCCTTCGAATTATATTCTAATTATTTGATATCTACTGAGGTGTAAAATGAAACGCGACAGTAATCACAGAGTAAATTGCCTAGGTCCATCTGTCTGTCACTGGGGAATTGCTTTAATCAAGTTATAATCAAAATTCGTGTTTGTCTCGCCAGGAGTTTCTAGTTACTGAACTTCGGAGTTGATGCCTTAAGTATAATAAAAATATACTACCAAAATTACATGTAGCCACTTAATTATTGATAATTTTATTTCATTCGATTTTTGTTTTGGCGCAAAACATCGCAGAAAGGTCTCTCTTTTAAACATAATTACAAGTGATACCTAATAGGCAAATGCTTTATTTCAAAATATTATAAACCTGCAGTATGTACTTGGAGACCTGGAAATACTTGGAAAAATATCTAGTGTTACTTAATACTTATCTCTTCTCCTTGACTCATCAAGCTATAAAACTCCTTTCTTTTCCTTTTCAGACTTACCTGAAAAATAAAGAATAAATATTAATACAGATATACTTGTTTTAACGACAAACAAATTATTATTCCGTAAATATTCATATTCCCGCTGGGTTCCGTAGTCCGCTGCCTATAACAGAATGTGCCCGAAGGGCAGCTCCCAATAATTTTGTAGTTAATATTCATATATTATGGGCAACATCTAAATTGGGAATAAGTTAAATAAGTCAATAATAACTTTATTAACGGGTAATTGTGCGTATCAAACGTGATTGTTACGAGTTATATCCAAAACAATACTTGTTACATTTATATAAGGATGTAATGAAATGTAGCTTTATTAATTAACCCGTCGATCGTGGGAAAACGAGACACAATAGATATTCTATTGTGTCTCGGTCACCGGTGACCGTATGGGGCTTGATGAATTAATATTATGTTGAACCAATTTCTACTCTGGTATGCCGACAAATTGACAAATATAAAAATATCTATGTTAAAAAACTATTGAATAATTAAAATTTTGTTTAGTGTTTAATTAATTTCAATAAAATAAATACACTAATTGCAATATACGAGTATTTACACAATACTAGCGACCCGCCCCGGCTTCGCACGGGTGCAATGCTGATACTAAATACACTACAGAAAACTGTGGTGTGAACGTTGTATAATATAAAAACATAGCGGCCCGCTCCGGCTTTCCACGGGTATAAAATACTACTGAAAAAAAATATTAAAATCGATCCAGTAGTTTTGATTATATTATTATTCATTACTGGCCGCGCGTGTCTCGCATTGGCGGATACCACAGAAAACGCTACGTCCCGTAATTTTCAATCAACAATGTATTTAAGATATTTAATTGGATAAGGATTAATGCTATATTGGCTAAAATCGCCTCGAAAAGCCACTATTTGTCGTAAAAAGTAAATGACAAAAATGTTATTGTGGGATATCCATAAGATATAGACATATACCATCGCGGAGTTTTCTGTAGACCTTTTCAATGTATACAATACTTAGTACATTATTTTGATAAATCTGGTAGGGTTCAGCCTGCGTTTGCAATGTGAGCGGAAAAAATGTAATTATTTACGACATCACAATATTATAAACCTCAAAAATAATATTATTTCTCCACTATTTAATGGATGTTATGATACATATAAACCTTCGTCTTAAATCACTCTATCTATTAAAAAAAACCCATTAAAATCCGTTGCGTAGTTTTAAAGATTTAAGCGTACAAAGGGACATAGGGACAGAGAAAGCGACTTTGTTTTATACTACATATAATATGTAGTGATACTGTTATTTTGCTTGCAGACCACAGAAATAAATCAAGATAGAACGGTGACACGCGTGCGTTGCTAAGCAATCGCTCGTGTCAATTTTTGCTTTGCTTTTAGTTAGAACAAATAAGTTACCCGTGGAAAGAAATACCTCCTTTTGACCGATTCACTTTCGTACTTATGTTTTTACAATTAGACACTGCACAATGAGGCATTTTTGCACAACCGCTCCGGTGTAATCAAGTCGAGACGTGCGCGCTGACTGAATGAACGTTCAACGAATCTTGCACACTGGTGCAAGATTGAAACACGCGTACTCCACCCGCTAGGTTTAGCGGGTGGAGTACGCGTGTTTCAATCTTGTTTCAATAAATCAAGATAGAACGGTTGTTCTATCTTGATTTATTTCTGTGTTGCAGACCGTGTGCAGGTTTACTACAGAATATTTTCAACCATTCAGTTTTATATCACCGTGGTTAACCATAATAAGTTTCTATAAAATTCTTCTATATACAGGTTGTAACAAAACTAAGTGATAATTACTTTAGGGTGTGTATCGAGTCCCTTATATAGAGTTCAATGTGAAAGTAGCAGCGCTGAAAGATATTTTTTTTGTGATTTGTGTGGGCGCGTCATGAATTTTTCCATACAAGTGATGAAAAAGTTACTCTTTTAGGACTGCTACTTTCATATTTATCTCTAGATAAGGGACCCATACACATCCTAAAGTAATATCACTTAGTTTTGTTACATTCTGTATAGTATATTATGTTCATATAAGTTTAGAGAGGTCAGTATACTTAGGCTGTGAACTCACGGGCGATTTCTTCGACATCTTAAAAGGAATTTATCCAAGAACGTAAGCTCGTAGGAAATTCAAATACTTGAACGATAAAAGCATTTCTGATCTCGATTTCTGCAGAGACCAATGAAATTCTATATTTCTGATTCTTAGAGCCGCGGCGGGCAAGAGATTATTGATTTATATTCATCGTATTAGTTATAGCAATCGTGAATTCAAAACAATTTATTTAGACTAAAACTTGTTTAGGTCGAATTTATTTTATCTTTTAGTTTAAATAACAAGACTACAGGTTTTGAATCTTTTTAAAACGGGCAAATAAATTACATTTATACAGCGAATAAACCTTTATACAATGTCTAAAACATCCATACTTATACCAATATTATATAATGCGAAAGTGTGTCTGTCTGTCTGTCTGTTACCTCTTCACGCCTAAACCGCTGAACCGATTTTGCTTTAATTTGTTTTGGAGACACTCTGAGACCCGGGAAAGGACATAGGATACTTTTTATCCCGCAAAAATGTACGGTTCCTGAATGATAGACGCATTTTGCCATCTATTACAGTATAAGCCATACTTGTACCTTTGCGTGATCGCAGATGCTATGAGGAATACTACTACGTCATAGGGCCTGTATTCACTTTGATTAGTGCGAGTGCAGGTGATTAGTGTAGGTGATTAGTGCAGGTGATTAGTACTTAATCCGGAGAAAGTAAGTGTGGACAGCGACTGATTAGTGCAAGTCCATTCATTTCTCCTAATCACTAATCACCTGCACTAATCATCTGCTCTCGCACTAATCAAAGTGAATACAGGCCCATAGCGCTGGCTGTGCTACGACGTAGCTCCCCTGTATTCCTATAGCCACTCTTTGAGATACACTCGTACAATATGACAAACTTTGAGTTTTATGTTTCCGTTTAAAGTATGAAGACCGCTAAAATAGTATAATTTGATAGATGCAAATCGCGCTTTTTGTTATTTAGTCTCGTTGCACTATTTATCCAACTAAATAAATTTAATAATTTATAATGAAATCAGTTGAGGGTAAATTTTGACATGCTTAGGAATACATTAATTAATATTCAAATATTTAATGTAATATTCATGAAATCATTCAGCCAGATCTTTGAATAATAAACAAGAGGTCTTCTAATAAACTTATTTATTATAACTTAAACAACAAAAGTAATATTTAGTTTTAACTTTGCTTCATTTGCTAGTAGTCAACTATATTTAAGGCGCTTAGTTATTTATTTTTAATCACGGTAAAATATGAAATTTCTAATTTCAAAATTATAATAAATAAATGGCTTATTCTGCATATTAGCTACTAAACACTTAAATAAGTTCTTAGCACTTTAGAAATACAGATAAAATAAAGTCACAATGTCTAAGAATCTAAAGAAACAAAAGTAAAAGAACTAGCCAAAAACACATGTCGCTGATATAAAATAGACAAAAGCGCAAAATGACGGTGTAACTTAGAAAATACTGTTAGCGCCAGAGTCTGGACTCACGAGCCGTAGGGATGGGACATTTTATAGAAATCGATTTATTTTGATCGAAATAAAATGGATTATATTAAAAAAAAAAAAAAAAAAAAACAATCGATGCCTTAATGAAATATCTAAACAGAATTGTTTATTTAATAATTCACATTCCAGATAATACCGAATAAAAACGTCATAATATAGGTCGCACCGTACCATATTCTTTATAGTATAAAACTGTATTAAAATAATATTATGATTATTTGGATGGAAATTTTCGCCCACCACTGCATCGTTAACCACATCTAAAACCCTTAGGGCTCGAGAGGATATGCTAAAATTAAAATCGATTTGTTGAATCTATCGACAAACTTTTGCCACCCCTAAAGGTGTAAAGTCGGTGTTCAAAAGAATTGTTTCTTTCTAAATTTCAGACTCCCCGGATCAGGGGTTATTTATCTCTTGCGTTATAGAATTTAATTAAGTTCGGCTGTCGACATGAGCTCCGGTATTTTAGCTGATGCATGAATAAAAGTTAAACTTGCAAGTGTTATTTATTACGTATTTACGTTATTAGGAGTGCAAACACCTATATCTGTAGAAAATGTGCTTATAGTTATGTTTTATATCGAATTAACTACCTCTGTTTTTCATACTAATACTAGCTGTCCCGGCAAATTTTATTTTGCCATATAAATTATTTCCGATTTCGCCCATATTATTTTATTGAAGTGACTAAATAAGTATGGCACCATGGCAACGTCCATCGCTATCCCGTCGCCCAAAAAATGCATTCTGTCAATTCTATGTTAAATGTCACAATGTTACATTAAAAAGTTTATACATATTGTCCAAAGCGCTAAAGTTGAGTAGAAATAAGAATATTTAAATTTTCTAATTTTCCACGTAAATTTTTTTAATTTTTTCTATCATATTCTTCGCCTCCAGACAACAACAAACACATCAAAAAAAGAAATAATGAAATCGGTCCAGCCGCTCAGACGTGATGTCGTGACCACGCGAAATTGGATTCATTTTTATATGTATAGATTATGAAAGCGAAAGTATCTGCCTATCACCTCTTCGCGCATAAATTGTTAAAGGCACCGTCTTCCAAATTCACGTTTCTAGAATGAGTAATTTTTAAAGAGAGCGCCATTCAAAAAAACTGAAAAATATATACATGTATAGATAAATCTTTTAACTAGTGACTTTTTTGGTTAGAAACAATACAGATAATTTTACTCGATAAAAAAAAGATTCCGAAACAACCTCGATTTTAAAAACATTTTGAGTTTTTCAGTTTTGAGACTCAATCAAAAAATAATTGGGACAGTTCGATTACTAATGAAATTTTACAGGGAAATGATTGGATACATGTTTAATTATAATATTTTTTATCTAAGTAAAAAGGTTTTTTCTCCTATTTCGCCCTATCATGGACGCGGCGAGCGTCGTAACCGCCACCGTACAAGGCGCGCTGATATGAATGTTATTTTAATGTCATTTACGTCGATATTCGCACTGAACAGACATCGACCTGCTAATTTAGGGCGAAGGTGCCCTTAAACTGTTTTTGATGGAATTAGGTAGATATTATGGTAATACTTGTAAGTAAATTGCGTAGAAGTTAATATTATGTAAATAAACAAAACATAATATAACACAAAAAAGTAATACTGACGCTAAAACTGCCAACTACTACAACGGATATAAAATACAAACAAGCAATAAAATCGGATTTTTTTCGACGGATATTATCGGATATACATTTAGTGTAGTTGTCGGGGTGGAATCATTACGGGTGTCGATACCGAGCACGTGTTGCCGACAGCTCGCGCCGACAACGCCGACTCGCCCCCACATACCGTGTGTGATGTCGGCGAAACGTATTATAGTTGCTGTCCATTGATAAATTGTTAATTTTAAAAGGTTTTAACATGTTTGTTCTTAATTATATGAGGGCGTTTTTGAAGGAGAAACTTGAAAGAGTAAAATGAAAATTTAGCTGAGATGCTTTCGATTATATCACTGTAGAAGTTCGATAGCCATATGTGTGGGATTAAAATGGATTTAACATATTATTATTATTATGGTATCACATTTCGAAAGTGATGCCTTGTGTTATATCAAATTAAAATAAAATATAAAATATTCGTAATGTTTTGTCACACAATAATGCAAATAGAGTAGGCAAATTATTATTTTTTAGTTTTTGAATTAAAGGAAGTTACATACTTGATCCACTTTTACATTTTAAAACAATAAATATATATATATTTATTACACGTATATGTATAATCTATTCTATTATATATATTTAAAAAAAATAGTCCATGGCGTGATGAACTACAATTAATTGAAATTAATAATATTATTTCAATTATCCTTGGTGCGAAAAATCTAAACATATAATAAAACTGTAGATCTAAATAATAAAATAACAAAAAAGGATATGGGCGAACAGCCCATAGACGGCCCCAATTTTATAAATAAAAAAATACTTGATCCACCAATAACAGACAAAATTATGTCATTTGTAGTCTACGTTAGAGACTACATATTTTTTATAAAGGCTTAAAAGTACAAACGGTAAAATTCGAGGACCATTCCGCATTTTAATCACGATTCTATCGAATTTCCGCCAACTTCGGACTAGAAAGTTGCATTGAACATGTTTGCCCACGTTATTCCAAAGTTCGCCACCGTAAAAGTAACTACAAGTGATTAGTGTTAAAGGATATTTGTTACAAGTTTTAGTGCGGTTATTGCATTTGGTATTGGAGATTGAATAATATTGTAATATTTTTTTTGGTGATTGCTTTGATAAACAATAGTCGTTGTTACATAAATTGCAATAACCACATTAGAAATAACGTCTAGTGGTCATTAAAAATAAAAGCTGCATGTACATTTTTAAAATGAATGCTCTTAATATTATGGTCATCCACAATTTATTTCGTATATAAACTTACATAACGTATTTCATATAAAACTTTCATATATTTCTGAAACTTCGTTAATAATAATTGGAACTGTAAATACTAGTAAATAGTATGGAGAAATTATTGCCAAGTCACGCCGGAGCGTCGATAATGTGACATGTGTTGTTTCGGCGATTCGGCGTACGGAACGACGTTCTCTGACAGCGAAGTGAGCGGGCCTGACAACTTGACAGTCCGTGACCGATTTTTGTCGGCGAAAACAGAAATAGTGTTGTGACCGATCGATTTTTTGGTTGGATTGTCGAACGTGGTGTTGGAAAGTAGAGCATTGTAATAAAACATGTCACCTGCATAGCCACATAAATATGCAATAGTTCATACTTGCATCTAACGCCATAATTAGTATAAAATATCACTTGTGACTTGTGAGACATTTTACACGCCATTCTGTTAATGTCATTCAAGGAAAATACGCATGCGGCCGAAATTAAAACTTGCATTGGCATTAACTACTTGATACACCAAAACCGTCGATGCGCCAAAACATCATAATATAATAAAACTTACGTAAAAACCAAAATGTGTCCACACAAAACACTCTTGAAAACAAATATTGAAATAATTGTTATGCACGGGTTTTGAAAGAAAACGACTCTACTAGATAATATTTTCGATAGTATGATTCGAAGCAGAAACATAAAAAGCAAATGATTTAATAAAACACTCGAGTTCAGTCTAGTGAATCCTCAAGAGCCGTCCGGTCGATTAAATGTGCGGGCTTTGTGAAAACAAATTCAAAGGAATGTATACATTTTTATATTTTTGACTTTATTTATATAACATTAAATATTCATTTACAATAGTCCGCTTCAACCATCAGCTGTGGCTTGTGATACGCGGCTCTTGCCTTACATGCGTTTCCGGTAAATAATATGGCGGTTCTTCTTACAGAAAACTTCTGTTACTGAAAAATAAAAATATGTTTGTTCTACGTTATCGAATTTTATTGACGACTTCTTTTCATTGACAGTGAAGAGAAAACGTGGTAGGCTATTGGCCATATAATAAAATACAAGTCTTTTGAATTTACAACCAATAGAGGTAGGGCCGTAACATTTCTTTCTCATTGCAATAGTTCTGGTCATTCTAAATCCATATTATTATAAGCTACTTGCTGACTGGTGTCCAGTTCGTCGGGCGTAAAATTGAAAGACATGTTTAATTAAGGCGACACCTTGATAATTTGGCTAAGAAATTAAAGTTGATTGTCAGTATTCATCATGTCTTTGTCTTTGAATTACCCATAGCATAACACGATTGGTCAACTTTTATAACACAGAATAATCAATCAAAAAGACCTCTGTAAAAAAAGGGATTCTAATTTTGCCAACAGAGGAGAGTGACTTAAGCTTCCAAAATTTGTACATAGATTGGTTCAAGCATACACTTTAATTTGCACATAGCTTATATGAAATATATTTATGGTTTTTATACGTCAAAAACCATTTTGTCGCTTACGCACTTTCCATTTCTTGCTGTTCCATTTCTTGTTTTCTATGAGACGCCGGCCCGACCTCTCATAGAAAACAAGCAATCTAAAACATACCCAACACGGTTTTTTACCTTAAGATGACAATGTGTGCTTTTATAATTTTGGACGTAGCGTTAATATCGTGGACGTCCGCGGTAAAACGATAACATAGGGAAGTAAAATGAATGGAAATTTAATATGGACGCTTTTAAATTTCTGTCGACGATAAAGGTTTAACGTGCGCGTCTACACTCTTCTAAATCGCACAAAACGTCCGCGGTGCGTAAAATCAAAAGGGCATTTAACGTACCCAACGTTTATCGTGGAAGCCGGCGTCCACGATAACATGACGTCCAGAATTATAAAAGCTCACAATGATGTTGTAAGGTGTAATATGTATTGGCGAGTTACAATAATGATGAAAATATTATCAAAATCGATCCAATAGCTTCATAATAAAGTATAGATTTCAAAACGTCCACAGTATTGCGGATCATATGTCACTGGATTAGCCGCCCGGTAGAAATACGCGTGTAAATATTAGCCCACACCTGCTATTAGCAAATAGAGATATATAGTATGTGTTCGTTATTAGTGTGGTCTCAGGGAGGGGTCAGGGTGGTGACACTATTTGTATTTACATCCGTGACGCTCCGCTGGCTCTCGGAAACCTATTGATGAGTTCCAAACAGAAATACGAGTTGTTGCATAGTGGAATATTGCATATTACTGTTTAGATGCTATTAAATGTGATATTGTAATCGATATTATAACTTTCTACTGTGCGAATGGTATGCGTTGCACACTACATTATATCCACAAAATATTCATAGAACACCTCTTATTCTGTTCATTGTTGAAATTTTTATTTCAGATTGATTCATAGTGGGTTCCTACCTATACTTGATAATATTTAAGTATCAACACTAACAGACCCTAGCTTGTTATGATATTTTCAAAGAAAATACTATTTTGACCATAAAATATTTTGACATTATGAATGTCAACATTTTAACATACTTATTTTCCTTAAAAACCTTTGCTATTGCACATATAGTGCCTATTTCAAAAATATTTTTATCTGCAAGTAAAAATTCAATTCCCCGGAGCAGAACCGTGTCACGTGCCGGCATAATGTTGACCCGATAAATGATTATTGGTACGAAAACGGTCCACTTTCGGAACCACTAGGACCTGCGAACTCGCCCGTGCATGAGGTTAAACACACGAATTATATTATAAAGATTTTGTTGTGACTGATCTCTTTTCATTTTCATTAATATATCCCACTAGACGTTCCGCGCGGCTTCGCCCGCGTAAATTAGATATTTCACAGACAAATCAGTCTATAAAAAATAGGCTATGATCCTTCACGTGGTCTACTTCTTATCTAACCCAAATAACAGAAAAATTGCTCTAGTAGTTCGTGAGATAAGCCCTTTCAAATAATTTCCCCCGTTTTTTCCACATTTTCTTCTATTTCTTCGCTCCTATTAGTCTTAGCGTGATAAAATATAGCTTATACCCTTTCTCGATAAATGGGCTATCTAACACTGAAAGAATTTTTCAAATCGGACCAGTAGTTCCTGAGATTATCGCGTTCAAATAAGCCCTTTCAAATAATTTCCCCCGGTTTTTCCACATTTTCCTCTATTTCTTCGCTCCTATTAGTCTTAGCGTGATAAAATATAGCCTATAGCCTTCCTCGATAAATGGACTATCTAACACTGAAAAAATTTTTCAAATCGGACCAGTAGTTCCTGAGATTAGCGCGTTCAAACAAACAAACAAACAAACAAAGTAACAAACTCTTCCGCTTTATAATATTAGTATAGATGATTAAAATTCAATATTATTACTGCGTTATTTAACAACAACGTATGCATCATTTGATGTGAGTATTTTGTGAGCCACAATAAATTACTACCTCATCTGAACCACTTAAACACGGTTCTTAGGTCAACAAACCACTGATATCAAAAGTCAGTTTACATTACAATATGACTGGCCCCTAGACAAGCAATTTTATTGCGCAATATCACGTACTGCGTAATATTCTTGACCGTATAGGGTTGATAGTGAATATCGCGCGCCTTCAATTTAATTGTCAAAAAAACTGTTCAATTAAATTGAAGCGTGATATTGCACAATACAATTGATTGTAGGGGCCGGCGTGTAATACGACGCATTTTAAAATTACCAAAAAAACTGAACTTTATATTGAATTGACAGATTTACCGCTTGTGTCAAGCTGCCTGTTCCAAATTTGAATGGCTCATTAAAAAGCATCGCAACGCGAAACGTTACTATGTGTCAAAATCATCTAGACACAGTACATCTACGGATTTTAAATTCCAAAACATGTCCTGGTGATATCACGTAGATCCACAATCGTCACGTAGTCGCGAAGAGCCTTTATGTAAATGTATGACTTAGCCGTAATGGATATCAACGACTTTTATCTTGGATATTGTTTCGTATTTGCCATCCCGAAACATTTTAAGGCAGTACTTTTTGGAACTAATACAACATATTATTTATTTAAGGCAAATCCTGCAGTTGTAACAAGCTATAGTTCCTCTAAGCTATGTTGCTGTTATTCTCTAACAAGAAAGAAAGAAATTTACAAACCTCTCTTTAGAACGAAACGCCTCTTTGCCTTATTTGAAAAAAACTAAAGAAAAAACATAGACTTACCCCTTTTTACTTCATTACCAGTTAAGATATAGTAGCGGATGTTTATTCAACTATCGATAAAATTATGTTATAATAACATCACTACCGTACTTTCGAAATACGATAAAAACATCTCGCCTAGAAAAAAGCAACCATCCGCACATAATGAACAATTTATTTTCCCTTCCGTTAAAGGCTGTTTACGAAAGCATTCCGTTCCCGGTTTTTATTAATATTTCCCATCGCCGCATTTCATCAATGAAGTACTCGAATAAACTTCAACCAAACGATAACATCGCATGACTTGTTTCCTCTATTTAAAACACGCGTAAACATAATAGCTTCATTTCGTTACTATAGATACGCGATCACATAATTAATTTAAACATATTTGAATTTCTAGTACAGTTTTATATCGGGAAACATTTACATAATATACCTCTTTATCAGATCCTAGGTTACTTGATACGACGTTTTGGACTTGTGCGACGCGCTAGTTAATTTATTTGTTACTCACTTGTCACGTGCTTTTCCAAGAGAGTTGCTATTGGTCTCTAACATCATAGGTTATAATACTATCTATATATTAATACGCGAGCGAAAAACTTTGTATCCCTTTTGACGAAAAATGGGGAAACGTAGGTGAATGAAATTTTGCACAGTTAAAGTTTATAATATGGTGAAGGAGTGCATCGAGCTAATATTATTTTGAAATTATGCTTTTATCATACATTTTTTAACAAATAAAACATTACACATACTACAACACACACACTAGGAAAGATGACAGATTTTTGAGTGACAAGCCTCTATACATACGAATTATACTCTTTTATTTATGGTTGAAGTCTGTTGACAACAAGTTGACAAATTGAAAATGGATTATAGTTTTTTTTTTTTATTGAATCTTAGATACTATTACAGACAATGCTTACACGGCTAGTCTGAGATCAGCTGAGTCCCAGAGATAAGAGTTGAAAAAAAATATGATAAAGTCAATATTTTTTTCAAAATAAAAGTAGTCCTAATGTCGTTGATACTAAGGTCGAATTTCGACCATTGGGCGATCTCAAGTTACCTTAATTGATATTGTCAAGCATTAAAATTGTGGTAATATATTAAAAGCCTACAACATATTATATAGCACCACTTACTCGACGTTACCTACTCATAAGATAATAATTTTAAAGAGATTCGTAATTATTAAAACCTACCAACAATACTAAAGTGATATCCTCTTAATTTAAAGTTTGGTAAAACTATCAGGAATGTCATTCAAAAGCCTAGCTCTGATTTCCCTGCTCAGTTCTCAGCTGTCGAAGTTAAAGTGGCTTAGCCCCGCCTCATATACGGCTATAAACAATTAACTTTGTTTCACGTGCAGTTGCGAAATGATACGGCGACAACTTTTGTTATATTTAAAAACGCAATTTTATTTGTAGAGCCCCTGAATTTTATTACTATCTACCAATAGGCGCTACGTTTGAATGTTACTTATTTAACATGCTCTAACGACTATACTGCTGGTAAGGTATTTTATGACGGTACCATTTATACCAGTCTTTCCCAAAGTGGGCGATTATGCCCCCTTGTGAGCGCTGAAGGTCTAAAGGGGGGCGGTGTGAGACCCAGAAAAAAATGGGGGCGTTGAGTAGGCTTGGGGGGTGATTTATTTCATCTGGATGCATTTTGAATTGAAACAATGGGGGCGCTCAAACATAATTTGTTCTCAAAGTGGGCGGTAGAGAAAATAAGTTTGGGAACCCCTGATTTATACGGTTATTTATTTATGTGAAGGCTTCATATTGTTTGCAAATATGACATTTTGCTGGGTGTCTTAATAGTGCATTTTTTATATAATTTTATAAACACGTCGCATAATCAAGAAAGTCAAAGTAGTCTAGCTGTACTCAATTGAAATACTTTCATACTCAAAACTTCTTTCAATATTTCCTTCAATTCGCGCGTACGCACCTCGAAGTGAAGCCAGGTTTAGGCATGCATTCGACGCCACCCCGACTTCCTTTGACTTGTCGAAAACTATTTGGTAAGTACCCCCACAGAATTGTTCGTCGTCTGTCGCCTATTACCGGTAGAGACAATTTTGAGAAGCCACTTATCCAAGTCTAGCCGTACGCAAAACAGGTTGAAAAGTTCTATAATCCCAGAATACTTCTGAGACTGCTCTTAAGCTTTGCACTCGAGGCGGTATTAATTATTTGCTCACCTGTAATTCCTAAAAGAAATATCTGAACTTCTCAGCCATTTTACTCTTGAGCATTAAAAGAGTAAGTCTAAGTAAAAAATCTTATAAGCAGTACAATTGTAAGACGACATAAATAGGTAAATATTGTACTCAATTATGGCTCAAAATATGAAAATTTGCTTGTTTTCAAGCAATATGCTCATAATAAACCCATCATGCCATTCTGTCTCCTTTTAAACTTTCGAATAGCCAAAAACAAAACAATGTACAACTTTAAATTTATCGAAACCTGAATATTGAATTAACGCAGATGTTTTCAGATGAGCCTTATAGGCGTGGTCTGGTCAATTTAGCTGAGAGGCACTTGAAAACCAGAGGTAGTGAAAATGACGTCCACGTGAGTACCACGGAATTTATCGACCGTGCGCTCCCTCACAAATGCTAAAATAAAAACACTACCAAAGTGAAGTGTCAAACTCCATTTGGTTGAGTGTGGCGCGTGAAGGATACTTGTGTTTATTTAAACGTGGCGTGTATACGTTCACTTACGTCCAATGAAGGTAAACATGCCATAAAATTGTACTTTCATTAATAAAATTACATTTTTAAATATTTTATCATGATCAATATTGTGCACGATACTTTTTGCTTTAAAAATGTGAAAAACTCTATAGTCTTAAATTAGATTTGTTTAAATAATAAGCATAAATAAATCAATTAATTAGTGCATTAATTAATTTATCGGATTTATCTGCAAAATATGATCCTCATCTATTCAACGGTTAGAGCGTAAATAGACAATAGACAAACATATTTTCACAATTTCAATATTTTATCTTATTAGATGATATTTCATCTATTTTTTTTATATAATATCTATGGACGCTTCACATCACGTCAGTCTGGCCCCGTGGCAAGTACCTGAAGGACTTGTGTTACAGGTACCAGACAATGGAAATACATTTAATATTTTTATACTATACATATATTTAAGATTTTTATTATATCATACACATATTTAATACACAACCAGATCCGGGAACATTGAAAACTTTTTGTTCCGTCGGCGGGATTCGAACCCGCGACCCCCGGCTTGAGCTGCCACACACTCAACCAATTGAGCCACAGAGGTCGTCTTATTATTTATTTATATTATAAATAATATTTTATCTATTATTTATCGACACATTCTATCATTATATTTCAAAAGAATCCAACAAAGATGATTGCTCTATCGAAACGTAATAAAATCGATGCAGTTAAACCTGAATTGATAACCGATATGAAAAGTTCGTAATATAAAGCAATATCACGTTTACGATCAGAATAAAACACCGCAACGGAAAATAAGCGAGTAAATATAAAATATTTCAATTTATAACCTATTTGCTTCTTAGTCGATAACGTCATGGCACTTCACTAGAAACCCACATAACAAAAACTAAAAATACGCAGAAATATGCAGTGAAACATGACTAAAATGTTGTCATAGAATATTATATTATTTGGGATAGGCATCAAATTCTACAAAATATAATATACCTAAGCTTAATTAACAATAGTTTAACTATGCCGTCGAAACCAGTTTATCAGTGCGACCCGTACATTTTTCAGGATAAAAACTTCCCCATTTCTATGCCAAATATCATCAAAATGAATAATTAGTGAGTGGTAAACAACACACAAGCAGATACCCTTTCACATTTTTTAAATTATTATCATGTATAAAAAACTGTTCGATTGAAACAGGCCGACAGGCGTAATACAGACATTAGCTGAGTGCGGTCTGCGGCTGAGTCACGTCCTCCACTCTTACAGTTTGGTAATTATATTTCCGACAGCCACCGGAAGCGGAGGGTACCGTGAATATTGTACACAATATCGTTATTATTTATCAATCATTGCTTTTTTAGTGAAAAATAAACTTGCGTGTTTATTTTTATGAAATCAATGTAGAATATCCATGTAATATAATATAAATACAAAGTAATGTTTTTTGTAGTTAATGTTGGTTTTTTAGCTTATTATATTTAAAATTTCCAAATTTTATTTACAACTTGTAATTCTTAGACAATATACAGAACGAAAAATTTATATAAATATTTTCACACATAAAAGAGAACTATTGTAATAAAAAATTAATTCATAGCTACATAAGGAAAGGAAACAATATTTACGTATCACCATAAGAAAATCCGCAAGACGTATTGTACCGAAGAATATACTACCTGAGACCCCGTCAATTGCCTACAGAGCCTCTTTAAATAGTTTTTGAAGGCTTTATTCGAGGGTCTGCCAGCAAATGCTTTTCTGTATTTATGTACGGCGGAGAGAATTGAATATTTAGCGTTCTATATTTCTGTAATAAGCTACCATTTCTGATACATCGTTTTACTATCTTATAAAATACCATTGTAAATTTATTCATGGCGGATCTACAGATTATGGTCATTTTATGTCAAATCAAAGTGAATCATGACTAGTGATGAGCAAAATTGGTCTTGGTCTTGCAGTCATGGTCTTGGTCTTGCAAAAAATGCAAGACCAAGACCAAGACCGACTATGCAAGAGTCTTGCTCCATGCAAGACTCTTGTTAAAATTTTTTACTTATTCGCAGTGACTATAATATGAGATATAATATTTATAACAATATATCTACTTAACATGAATTTCAAGTTTTTGTGATACAGCCTGGAAACAGGCAGACGAACAGGCAGCGATGTGTAAGTGATTGGATCCCGTTTTTACCATTTGATTATGTAACCATGCATTTAAACTAAAAATTTCGGAATAATTATACGTGGCGGCCCGAAAAGGAAGATCTTCCAACCGAGAGAGAATCCGAAAATCCGGATTTTTAAAAATAAAATAAATCAGCGAAGTGCGAGTAGGACAGGCCCATGAAGGATTCCGTAGCAGCAATAAGGTTTATTTTTTTGAAATTAAAAGGTTTTTAATTTATTTATATATTTCAGATGATGTAATGAAAGTTAAATTAAGGTGTAAACCTTAATTTAACTTTAGAAATTTACATATTCAAATTGCTCACATGAATCTATATATTAATACGCGAGCGAAAAACTTTGGATCCCTTTTGACGAAAAATGAGGAAACGTAGGTGATTGAAATTTTGCACAGTTATAGTTTATATGTTGAAGGAGTGCATCGAGCTAATATTATTTTGAGATTATGCTTTTATCATACATTTTTTAACAAATAAAAAAAATCGGCCAAGTGCGAGTTGGACTCGCCCATGAAGGGTTCCGCAGCAGCAATAAGGTTTATTTTTATGAAATTAAAAGTTTTTTTGATTTATTTTTATATTTCAGTTGATTTCATAAAAGTTAAATTAATCTTTTACCATTTATGACGTATAAAAAAACTACTTGCTAGTTCTCGTTCAAACCAATTTTCCTTGGTAGTTTTTATAGTAAGTAATGTACATCATATATTTTTTTAGACTTAGAAGTTAGAGGGGGGGGGGGGGACGACGACACAGATTTTACCACTTTGGAAGAGACTCTCTCGCAAACTATTAAGGTTAGAAAAGAATGATATTATTAGAAATCTCAATATGATTTTGAAAGACCTATCCATAGATACCCCACACGCATAGGTTAAATGAAAAAAAAAAATTGAGAGGTGTTAAGGGACACCCGGATGGAACGAAGTTATTTCTTATGTACAAAAAAACCTGTATACACTAAAAAAAAAAAAAAAAAACAAAAAAAAAACATAACTGGGTTGCTTTCTATGAGAGAGGGAGAGAGACAGACAGAGAAACACGCGCACGCCGCATGGCTTACAACTATAGCAAAAAACACAGACATAGATCAAGATAGATACCGCATCTATCTTGATCTATGTCTGTGGCAAAAAGTGTGGGTCAAAAAGTGTCGTTACAACTTTTTCCGTCTAGCCCGCTTTCTCAATGCGCGATAAGGAACTTCGTTCCAAAATTTTTTTTGTTTCAGTTGTACCTATGGGGAACCCAAAAATTTTTAATAATTTCTCTATTTTTGTATCAAAATCTTAATGCGGTTCACAGACTACACCTACTTACCAAGTTTCAATTATATAGCTCTTATTTTTTTTTTTTTATTTGTACAGAAAAACTTACAGCTAAACAAATCTCAATAATAACTAAGTTAAAAACAAACAGCCATTTACATTTTATAGTTTCGGAGAAAAGTGGCTGGGACATACGGACGGACAGACAGGCAGACAGACATGACGAATCTATAATGGTTCCGTTTTTTACCATTTGGCTACGGAACCCTAAAAATACTCTAAAAGAAATCCGAGGGAACGTTCTTATTTTTCAAAATTTTCATTTTTCTTAAGGACTTATTTCCGCTAAAAGATCAGCCTATGCTGAGTTGGCTCTCGACTTTTCATTAGTACTTTCAATTCAAGAATCATTCTCTTAACAAGTTAAGATAAGATCATGTAGCTAGTCTAATAATTTAGATTTGAAAATGTTTTTTCGAGAAAATTAAAACGTTTACAAAAAGTTATGAAAAATGTTTGCAAGACCAAGACTTTTTGCAAGACCAAGACCAAGACCAGACAGATTTGAGCAAGACCAAGACCAAAACTGCACAAGCAAGACCAAGACCAAGACCAAGACTGGTCGAGTCTTGGTCTTGGTCTTGCTTTGCTCATCAGTAATCATGACATCGTGTGAGCTTCACATAACCTGATCAAATATAGTAACTCCACCATCTGCCTATGATTCTATTTCTTCTTTTTTCAAATTCAATATTAGAAATAATTAATTTGAGTGGATATATTCATTGATTTTTAACACCCATACGCATTATATAAAGCATAATCCGAATAAAATAGGTAATAGGTATGACAAAGCGAAATATCAAAGACCTTTGACCAGCCACACGTATCTTGAATGAAAACGGAATAATCTGTCTCAGTGCACTCACGGGTTTGATCAAAAAATTCCCTTATAATTTGGTATAATGGTCACCAGTGACCATTATACCAAATTATAAGGGAATGAAAAGACCTTTGAAGAACCAGTTCTTCAAAGGTCTTTTCATTGCCTTTTTTCTGAAGTCCGAAGCGCATCAATACATTAATTGCAATAATTAATCTTTTATTAGTAGTAGGTACATTTTATCAATTCAACCTAATGATATTATATTGTTAAAATAAAGAAAAACCCTCAATTAAGTATTTGACTTTGGAAAACACAAGAAAAAATTAGGGAACAATGTTTTTGTAATAACGAGTAGCGAGCTGTGAGGGTAAATCCTAGGAAAGGTTAGTATAGGAGTACTTCCGGAACCGGTGGTAGTTTTCATGTAGACGTTCTGAAAGTGTTAATTTTTAATAATAAAATATTTTTTATTGAAAAATATTTTATTTCTTAATGAAATAAAATATTTTTCATTTTTATTTTTAAGAAAATTCTTCTTAGTAAGTACCCCCCACATCTTAGGAAAATCAAAAAATGAAAACTGAAGAAAATAAAAAAATAAAAAAAGTTTTTCACTACTTATTTATCTTTGAAAAATAAATGCTCGCAAATATATTTCGATATTAAGTCCAATATAAATCCACTTTGGCTAAAGACTTCGCTAAGCCAGTTAACAAGTTGAAATAGACTATAAAGGGAATTATTAAGAACGCGTTTCAACCATAAAACATCTGCTAAGTTAAATTGGAAGTTGTAAAGTAGCATTAGGCACAATAACACGCGTGTTGTGTTATGAATGAACACGCGTTAATGTTATCGTTAAAACAACTGCACTTGGATTATTATTCTTATATCAAAACTTTTTTTTTTCCTTTTCAGCAATGAGTCATGTACCATCGAAGAAATTGATTCATAAGCCGATGGCAGACTTACGTTATTTGGTTAGGTTATATTAATTCAATGATAAAAATCATAAACTGTGGGCTGGGTTTGATATAACGCAACCAAATTACATAGATCCGCCATCTGCCTATGAATCAACTACTTTGATAGTGCCTACCTACTCTTAATTCACTCGTAGTAGTAATTATTATAAATTCGAAAGTGTATCTGTCTGTCTGTTACTTCTTTACGCTTAAACGACTAAACCGATTTTGATAAATATACTTTGAGTTCCGAGAAAGGACCTGAAATATTTTTATTTCGAAAAAAGGTAAAGTTTTTGCAGAACAAACGAATTTTAACACAACGGAGTTGCGGGCATCAACTTGTAAAAAATAATTTTGATTATAATTATTTATTGTATGTTATATTTTATCCATCTATATCTATATATTAATACGCGAGCGAAAAACTTTGGATCCCCTTTGACGAAAAATGCGGAAACGCAGGTGATTGAAATTTTGCACAGTTATAGTTTATATGGTGAAGAAGTGCATCGAGCTAATATTATTTTGAATTTATGCTTTTATCATACATTTTTTAACAAATAAAAAATTACACACACTACAACACACACACTAGGAGATTTTGATTGACAAGCCTATACACACGAATTGTACTCTTTTATTTATGGTTGAAGTCTGTTGTCAAATTGAAAATAGATTTCGTTTTTTTTATTGTATCTTAAATACTGTTAGACAATTATTACGCAGCCAGTCTGTCATCATTTGACTTTATTAATCTGAGACTGTCAAAGGAATTATGTCTAAAAATAATAAAGTCAATATTTTGACAATAGAATATCAATAGAAAAGCGTTGAAATTTGAAACTTATAATTTTTTTTTTATTTGAGGTCGAATTTCTACCATTGGGCGATCTCTAGTTTATTTAACAACACAAAACGCATGATAATCAATGTTTATTTTTTGTAGTTGAGCGCTCACTATAAATTGTTATTTAGAAATTTACATATTCAAATTGCTCACATGAATAATACTAAATTAAATACATACAATTTACTAATTATTCATTCATTGTAACATAAACTTTTAATTAAGGTTCAATTACATGATTAAGTTACTTTTTTTTTGTATTATTACGAGCTATTTATTTCTAAAACTTTCATTTAATAATCATCATAACATTCAATAGTAAATACTGAGCTGTACTCATACTATATCCTTAAAACTAATCTAGCCTACTTAATATACCTAATGTCAATATAGGTATATTCATAGAATAATAACCTTTAGAAGAGGCATTCCATACAATTGTCAGCGCGAAAATGTGTCACCCTCGAAATTAGTGAGCTCACTCATCTGAGAGCAGTGTGCCTTGGGACGCGGTGACAGTCGGACGTGTATAATTCATTAATTACCCCGTTGTTTTTCGCTACATTTCGCTCCAGAATGAAGTCGTATGCCTTTTGACAGTGCAGTAACAACACGAGAAATACAAATAAAGCCAAAGGTGTAACATTTCACACGTAATTACTTAGATTTAATTAATTATTTAACTTACTGTCTTCCATTTTAAGAGAAAAATCAAAGAAGATCAGAGAAGCGTAAAATGAGCGAAAGAGAAAGTAGTATATGCTATTACTGTAAGACAAAAAACGGACGACAATATTTACCCGATACACATTTTGCATGCAAAAACATTGCAACAGTTTTGATGGCGTATGCCATATCTAAGTATTGACATCGTTGGGTATATTGACATTAGACCGTATGGTCCGGGTTCCCTAGAACATTTTTTTTTGTTTACTATCAAGCTAATTTTTTGTGAGTAGCTAACAGAGATAGAAAGGATTTCATACTTTGATTTGATGGTCCTAAAATATGGATTGTTCTTTTTGTAGGATAATGTTACTCTTTTATCTATACTAATATTATAAAGCGGAAGAGTTTGTTTGTTTGTTTGTTTGAACGCACTAATCCGATTTCAAAAATTCTATCAGTGTTATATAGCCCATTTATCAAGGAAGGCTATAGGATTTATTTTATCACGCTACGACTAATAGAAGCGAAGACATAGAGGAAAATGTGGAAAAAACGGGGGAAATTATTTGAAAGGGCTTATCTGACGAACTACTGGAGCAATTTTTCTGTTATTTGGCACAGATAAGAATAGACCACGTGAAGGATCATAGGCTATTTTTTGTGGACTAATTTGTCTGTGAAATATGTAATTTACGCAGGCGAAGCCGCGCGGAACGTCTAGTACTATAATATTATAAAGCGGAAGAGTTTGTTTGTTTGTTTGTTTGAACGCGCTAATCTCAGGAACTACTGGTCCGATTTAAAAAAAAATCTTTCAGTGTTAGATAGCCCATTTATCGAGGAAGGCTATAGGCTATACTTTATCACGAAAGACTAATAAGAGGGAAGAAATAGAGAAAAATGTGGAAAAAACGGGGGAAATTATTTGAAAGGGCTTATCTCACGAATTACTGGAGCAATTTGTATGTTATTTCACTTATTTGGCACAGACAAGAAGTAGACCACGTGAAGGATCATAAGCTATTTTTGTGGACTAATTTGTCTGTTAAAATATCTTATTTACGCGGGCGAAGCCGCGCGGAACGTCTAGTAAATTATATAACCATTAACCTATCAATATACAAAAAATCAGCTGGTTAGGGTTCCGTTTTAGGGTTCTGTAATCAACATTCAACCTCAAAAAACAGCTGGTTACGGTTCCGTAGTCAACCAAGTTGGTTGACTACGGAACCGTAACCAGCTGATTTTTTTTATATTGATAGGTTAATAGTTACATTATTTAAAAGTAACATTGTCCTACAAATAGAACAATCCATATTTTAGGACCATCAAATCAAAGTATGAAATCCATTCTATCTCTGTTAGCTACCACTTTCGAGATTTTTCGCAGATAACATTGTTGTTCGTCTTATCAAAATGAAACTACTCAGAAAAAATAGCTTGATAGTAATAAAAAAAAAATGTTCTAGGGAACCCGGACTAGTATATCAAGTAGGCTAGATTAGTTTTAAGGATATAGTATGAGTACAGATCAGTATTTACTATTAAATTACAGTTAGGGTAGGTTGCACCAACTTACTTTAACTATAACTACAATGCAAAATGTCAATTCTTTGGTTAAAGTCAAAAATAGACGCCATATTTAACCATAACCATAGAGCGCGACGAGGCTTTAAATGAACGTGGTGAAAAAAAGGAACTAACGCTGTTATCATTCTCCTTTACCAGCAGCGCCCCCGCCCACGTTCATTTAAAGCCTTGTCGGACCAGCAACAGACATTTGTCAAATTCTGTGGTCAAAGTTAAAGTTAAGTTAGCCTTAACTATAACCATAGCTTTGACCATAACTATAACTATAACCACGCCTCTGGTGCAACCCACCCTTAGTATATTACCTGTTCTAACTGTAATTTTAAGCGAAAATAGGGAAGATACGATATTTTTATTTTCGTGTTTATTATAAAGAAGTCCATGTAGAATAGACCACAAGTATATTAAAAAATTAAAACACTGGAATTTACTGCAAAAAAAAAATGCGATTTAAAATTGTCAATTTAAATTTTGGCGCCAAAACGGATCTATGAGTCTGTATGAGTCACTACTGTCCTGCCCCGCTTTCCATTTAGCGTTAAAAACGATCAAAACGCTCAAAATAGGAGGCATCTTGAGCGTTTTGGTCGTTTTTAACGCTAAATGGAACGCGGGGATAGCAGGTGTGACGTCACTGAACGCTGATTGGTGCTTTGAAATCCGTTCCGTTTCAAGTTACTTTTAATTCGTAATTTTTGTAAAAAAAACAATATTTTATGAAATATTCATCTTGCAGTGGCCCTTCTTTTATATTTTTTTAACATTTTAATAGCAAACATTTCATTAATATCATATTTGAATGTTCCCTATTAACTCAAAAATCCAAGCTTAAATGGCGACCCAGAAGCGTTGTTTCAGGGAAAAACAATTTTAGTTTCCGCAATTCTTTCATCGTCCGTCCGAGATTATGAATTTCACTCCGGGATCTCTTACCGATGTCCTTACGTAATTGTGGATTACTCCGCTCCGTGTTTTCATTTGTCTCAGCTTTGTGAAGTAAGTAGTTTTTGTTGGGAAATAAATTCTTAATTGGTTTGAGTTATTCTTGTTTCCACAAGAATAAAAAAAATAATTGTATTTATTTATAACTAGAAGTTACGTGCAGCTCCAAAAACACCTTGTGGTAGTCGTATATTAAATAAATAAAAATATTATATGTCCTGTTTCGTAGTATATTCTAGGTCAACTTCAAATTTCATCAAAACCGGCCCAGTAGTTTCGGAGGCTATTTCGATGCAAGCAAACAAACTTTTCCTCTCTATAATTAGTATAGATTCTACACATAATCTGGTGTTAAATGATACCAAAACTCGTTGGCATTGAAACTCTCTTAGCAACCTCTAAAACCGTACTTGTTTCACTAAATATACGATTTCAATTCTTGCAGATACTCAAAATATTTCAGACATGAAATTAATTCTTGTTAATCGGTTCGAATAACGAGTTTTAATTGCAACATACTTATATATAATATATCTCTTGAACTATATATTCATAGCCTCAAATACGATACTATATTTTGACATGTATCTATTCTCCATGGCATTGTTTCAGTCGTAAGTATGTTACGTAACGTATGTCCCTTAAGGGAAGCTAGTTTGCCCTTATTCTTGTGATTTAAGCGTGGGTAATACTCGGTATGATAAAGTTAAGATTTATTCTGTCAAATTTTATTCCAGTAGGGAGTTAATGACAATGAAGCCAATTTGCTAAACTTTTTACAATATTTCCTGTTTTTGAGTAATCACATTATATGAAAATATATATAAAATATAAATTTAATAGCATTACATAAATTTGCTCTCAATGTTATTTTTGCTAGCACATCTTGAAATAAAACTGATGCAAAAGAAAGCAGTTCTGTCCGTAACAGTAGCAACCATATTGATTCTAAGAACTAAAGGTCCTTATTCCAATAGGGAGGCACCATTCAAGTTTAGTATTATCTGAGGTCAATAGAGCGGTCCCTGTATTGATCGAAAAAATATGATTCATGGAAAAACTTACAACTTCCTTATGCTGTCGTTTGATAAAATAATATTTCCTTAAAGTATTTATGGATCCTAAATAAATTACTTTGAAGTTGTTATTTCTACTTATCTGGGTGCACGGTAGTGCCCCCGCCAAGGCGAGCCATGTGAAGAGCAAGGGCACTACATAGGCTGCACTAAAAGTATCGGGAATGGAATATTTCCACTGTTCCTGTTATATTAAAATATTTTTAATTGAAAACTCCTTGGTTTTAAAAATCGAATACCATTTATTTATTTAAAAAAGATTCTCGGTCTTGTCACAAAGTCTTGACAAACTTGTTTAGTCGTTGAGAAAATGGAATCGACTCGAGAAAATTCTAGAGCGATGATTTATTATGACTTTCGAAGTGGTTTAACACAAAAACAGTGTGTTGACCGGATGATTTCTGCATTTGGTGATGAAGCCCCATCCAAAACCACAATTTATCGCTGGTTTTCTGAATTTCAACGTGGACGTGTCAAGCTCAGTGGTGATCCCCATCAAGGTCGTCCAAAACTGCAGTCACCCAAGAAGTGCGTAAGCTGATTAACCCCTCAATCCCGATAAGGCCCACTTGGGCCGCGCCATTTGTACAGCGCCATTCCGTCAACTACCATAAGGCCCAAGTGGGCCGCGCTCTTTCATTCGATTAAGTAACGTATTTCGCCGACTTAGAGATTACTTTTGTATGAAGAAGTTTGGTTACTTACGATCTATGATACATTGGCAACATTCTCAATGAAAAAAATATATGTTACTCTATGGGCGAACATCTGATTTCAGTCTATTGAAAATCGTGTTTGCGGCGCGCGTGTTGTGACTGTTTTTTGTGTGTTATTTATTATATTCACGAATGTAAGTTATGTTTTGTATTTTAAATACGTTCTTTTCCTAATTATAAATATTTTTAGATAATCATTTGAAAGAAATACATCGTAATAACTTCTAGGTTACACTCGAAAAGTTGGTTTCTATATAAGTGATTTGGACGCGATATTTGTAAAAAAAATGACGTAAAAAGCTTATAGAAGTAAAGATAACTAGTGTAGAATACGATTTATTACATATCGATATCGTACAATATCAAATTGTTGAACAATATATCACACTGGCCGGCAGGAAACCGGTTTACATTTGACAATGTTCGAGGGCTTTCTGCCGGCCGCGGCCATTTTGAACTTTATTTGTATAGCACTAAGGTCGAAGTTTGCTTGTGGATCATTTTTTTATTACGGCGGAGTGTCCCATTTCAAGTACTTTGTTTTTATACATCTCAACTTCTTTCTTCTAATTGTTTACATAATCAGTTAGTATAAACCTTTGTAAGTGGGATAATAATAAAGAATTCATTTATTTCTTGTGAAACCGTCAACGATATAGTTTCCTAAGTTTATACTTGTGAAACGAATATTAAATCAGACTAAATACTATATTATGATGGCTTGATAGATAGGAAATTTATTAGCTATTATTAAATTCTTAACAAAAACATAAAATATAGTTAGGTTGTAAAGTAATAATATTATTTGTACAAAGAGGGTAGGCCGGGCGCCATTTTGTTTTGGCGCAGGTCTTGCCAAGATTTTTGCCTAGATTTTTCTCAGGATCCAGGGGTTAAGGACGATCGACATATTGTGACATACCGCGAAATTCAGGCAACTTTAGACATTGGCATGAGTCAAATACAAATAATCTTGCATGAACAATTAGGTTTAAAAGAGTTGTTTTCCTGATGGATACCGCATTTTCTCTGTGAAGAGCAAAAAGCGGCTCGCGTTACTTGGTGCGTCAGAACTATCGAAAGATTCCACGCAAGATCCTCAAATGCTGTATACAACATCGTATCATGTGACGAATCCTGGATATACGCGTACGAACCCGAAAGAAAAAACCAGTCACGAGTTTGGGTGTTCGAAAATGAGTTAAAGCCAACAAAAATTGTTCGTTCACGGAGTGTTGCAAAAAAATGGTGGTCACGTTTGTCTCCAAAACCGGCCATGTTGCGACTATTCCTCTTAGAGGACAAAGAACGGTTAATGCAGAATAGTATGCTAGCATTTGTTTGCCACAGGTCGTTTCTGAACTCCGTAAAGAGAACTGCAACCGCCGCATCATCCTCCATCACGACAATGCGAGTTCTCACACCGCGCACAGAACAAAAGAGTTTTTAGAGCAAGAAAACATAGAATTATTAGACCATCCACCGTACAGCCCCAACCTAAGCCCTAATGATTTCTGTACTTTCCCTAAAATAAAGAATAAATTACGTGGTCAGAGATTTTCATCACCTCAAGAAGCTGTGGACGCCTACAAAACGGCCATTTTGGAGACCCCAACTTCCGAATGGAATGGTTGCCTCAATGATTGGTTCCATCGTATGGAAAATGTGTGAAATTTCGTGGAGAATACTTCAAAAAGCAATAAATATATTTTTAAATAGTAATGTTGTGTCACTTCCTTCATTCCCGAAATTTTCAGTGCCGCCCTCGTACCTACCTTTTCTCGAAACGTTTCGTCGTATTTTTGAACCCTCGTAACTTTGGTTCTGATAATGCCAGATAGTTCAAATTTTTTAATCAAATGATATGAGTGTAATGATTAAATGTGCAAAGTTTGAATATCGTAGCTATTATTCTTTAGATTTTATAGGCGTCCAAAAACCCACAATTTTGTCACTGACTCACCGATCATCAAAATTGTTAGGGTACTTCTTGAAGTCTTAGAAAGCTGAAATTTGGTATGTAACATAATATTGGTACAGAAACAACAAAAAAAATAATCAAACCCATCCTAACCTATCCCATCTCCTTGATACAAAGGTTGGATGTTAGTATGAGATACCCCCGTTTCTTGTGCTAGATACAAAATTAAAAATAGTGTAAAATACTTTTTGTGACAAATAAAAAAAAAAGTGTTAGCCATGAGAGACCACAGACTCACAGAAACCCGGCGTGAAACAGCGCTTGCGCTGTGTTTCGTCTAGTGAGTGAGTTTAGCGGAGGCCCAACTGCACCCTTCTCTCTTCTGCTTATTCCCTTAGCCCATTCTTTCATAAAAAGGCCAGAAACGCACTTGCAACTCTTCTGATGTTACAGTGTCTATGGGCGATGGCAGTTGCTTTCCGTCAGGTGACCCATCTGCTAGTTTGTCCCCTAATTTCATGAAAAAAGGAAAGAGAACAGGGGATATGAATAGACCTTTTCCCTATTCCCCTTTCCCTATTCCCTCAATTAAGCCTTTTCTCTCTAAAAGTTGGCAACTCGGCGACGGTAGGTACTTTCCATCAGGTGACCTGTTTGCTCGTTTGTCCCCTAATTTTATATAACCGATCCATTCTTAAAGGCTGGCAAAGCACTTGTAACTTTTCTAATATAGACGACCTCTGTGGCTCAACTGGTTGAGTGTGTGGCAGCTCAAGCCAGGGGTCGCGGGTTCGAATCCCGCCGACGGAATAAAAAAGTTTTTAATGTTCCCGGGTCTGGATGTGTATTGAATATGTGTATGATATATTAAAAATCTTAAATATATGTATAGTTTAAAAGTATTAAATATATTTCCGTTGTCTGGTACCTGTAACACAAGTCCTTCAGGTACTTAGCACGAGGCCAGACTGACGTGGTGTAAAGCGTCCATAGATATTATTAAAAAAAAATATTGCAAGTGCACATGCTCGTTTGCCCCTTAATTTCATAAAAACGTGTGTGGTAATTTTTATTAGAGAATCATCCCGTAACTCCTTAAATATAATATGTTCTTTATATTAATAAGTACTTTACTTTGTAGACTATAGCCCTTAAATCGTCTTAAAAGTAATATGTAAGTTCAAAGTATAGTCGTAGCCTCAGCATTTCTTTTCAAATATTTAATTAATTAAAATATTTCATTAATTAGTAATATTAATTAGTTACATTATATTAGGAATTTTAGGATGAGTATAGTAGGTCTCTAAATAGTTCGGTTTATATGTAAACAACATCGGTTATTTTACAGTAGGATGCGTTACTCGAAAGTTAAACGGCTATACCAAACATCTTCGCGTCAACGATAGTACGATGTAGGTGCCCAGCATCGACATCTCTTGTTGACTAGAGTGCATTAAAAACTATATGAAACTCATCGAGCAAGCCATACCGCGATGTAGACGACTAATAGCGACATCTATTAGTCTCTAATACGGTTAAGAGAATTTAAAGTTTAAACCAACTTACAATTATTTTTAACAAAAAATTAAAACCGACTTCCAAGGTAAAAACAATAATAACATCCTTATAATATGAACTAAAAAGTATTAAATAATTTTTCCTATCTAATAGTGCCTTTTTCCGAATTCGGCTAAACCTCAACTATTTCTGTACTCAATCTTCATCATTTTGAAGTCGGTACCAGATATAGCAGAATCTTCAGTTCTCTGACAGAATAGGTATTTGAAACTTTTGGAACTGGCACCGACTTCAAAATTATGAAGATTGAGTACAGAAATAGTTGAGGTTTAGCCGAATTCGGAAAAAGGTACTATTAGATAGGAAAAATGATTTAATACTTTTTAGTTCATATTATAAGGATGCTATTATTGTTTTTTCCTTGGAAGTCGGTTTTAATTTTTTGTTAAAAATAATAATTTCACTCTTTTTAGTTACCTCGATTGTTTTTCTTATTCTTATTACGATGTAGATTGTTTTCCTATGCAAGTATTTTCATACTAAGGGTTCAATTTATTACCTCGATCGTGGGAATCGCAGACGCAATAGATTTTTAATTGTTATGCGGCAGCCGGGTGCCGCTTGGGGATTGATGGGTTAATAGTTAAACTAGTGTAGTACCTATCGAAGCAACTTACTTCTCTTTTTTCTTTCGAATCTCAAAAGTAATGTCAAATGTGTGCCTTACGCTCTGGAGTTAAGGTTGACTTTGTTATGTTCAATTTTGTGGTACATAAGTCGCTTAGAACTTGAATCATTTATTTTGAAACAACATTATATTTTTATTAAAATCGCTATGAAAAGTACAAATTATTATAAGGACATAACGTGATGATATAATTATGCTGTTGTGGGGGCATATTGTATGGATACAACCATGTGACACTTACATTGCAAACGCAGGCTGAACCCTACGAGATTTATCAAAATAATGTACCAAGTATTGTACACTATGAAAAGGTATACAGAAAACTTCGCGATGGTATATGTCTATCTCTTATGGATATCCCACAATAACATTTTTTGTCATTTACTTCTAACTACAAATAATGGCTAATTTTCGAAGCGATTTTAACCAATACGGCATTAATCCTTATCCAATTAAATACTAAAAAATATACATTATTGATTTAATATAGATCTATACGGCCCTTTACAGCATATGATTTAAATGAATATTTTCGAAGATATTACAGATTTAAAAATTGCGGGACGTAGCTTTTGCGGCGGTACCGACCAATGCGGGCCACGGGTAGTAATGAATATAAATAAATCAAAACTACCTACTGAATCGATTTTAATATTTTTTTCAGTGAGTGACATAGGCTATATATTTTATACCCGTGCGAAGACGGGGCGGGTCGCTAGTAAGGTTATAAACATGGCTCTACATGAGATCTCACTACTTTTTGACACCACGAACTATGTGTTCTCGTCTTGGCAACATTTTTACATGAAAATGTTTTTGGTGGGATCAATATTTATTTCATAAAGGTTAAAATAATGTAATTGATGTTATAAGATCTATAAAATATTAAATCAAAATAAAAGCCGTTTGCATATAGAAACCACTGTGAAAATTATAAAGAGAGATGCAATATAACATTTTGACTTCGACGTGGACTTGTTTGATTCATTTCCACAGCTCACAGCGTCGCGTCGGTGTTTTACATCGTCTACATAACTATCTATGCATTTGTAAATTTTGCAAATAGACCTAATCAGTTTCAGGCAGGTATAGATAAAAACATCAATTCAATATTCTTTGAATAGCGCAATCCAGAAATTACATAAATGAAGATATCGCGATCCAATTTAGTACTTTAGAGCGAGAACCATCAAGACGCGACCGCAGGAATCACATTATACCGTAAACCCTTGATTGTCTGTGACGGCGAAAAACCTCCTCGTCTCACGAAAAAGCCTCCATTACGGCAAAGGATAAGCCAATTATTCGGGCCGAGGCCCTGATAGGCTCTATTCAAATTCAATTTTTCAACACTTCCACATTTAATTATGGTAATGGATCCAAGATTTTTACACTGACCAGCCGTTGATTTCGAGTCCTCGATTTTAAGATCGTTTGGTGTGATTTTAGATTTTAATGAAAATGTATGTTGACTGAATATCATTTTTATAGTTTGGTAAATGTACCTATTAAGGTTATTTTGGACGTAAAGAATTGCTAATGTTTCGTTCAGTTTAGGCAGAAAACATATTATACTCGAAAAAATGTATTTTCCTTGTTTATGACCGGAGATTGCAATGAGAAGAGAATCTAAAAAGATGGCTTTTTTAGTTCCAGTATGACGATTTAAGTTAAATGTATAATGTCTATGCCTAAAATTACATGGATCTCCTGCTCACTTATGAGACGAGTATTTTAGGAAATCATTTCGTCACGTGTATAATTCGTTTAATATGAAGCATTAATCGTAACACATTAATTAAGATAGCATCAAAAACATTCGAAAAAGCCGCAAACAAGTCCAGGCGTCCACAAAACTAACCGCTAACATGTTCATTAGAGCCGATAGAGTTGGGTTTTCGTCTCGTTTCATTTGTATAATGGATTCAAATTTAAATCATATCCGATCCATCGATGAAGCTTATCCACTTCATATTTTAATGATGTCACAACTTTTAGTTATCTTCTGTTGTGATGTGTCGAACCATTTTGACCGGTACGCCCCTGTTTTTAAAGCCAATTTGCCCTGTCACGCTACTGCCGCATACCAGAATAATTCAAACCCCACTTTATAATATTTGCTTTGTGCATGATTGAAATTAAATTTGCCTCAATATTTAAAATTGGCGGATCTTTGTTGCTTTTTGTAGAGATAAAAAAATATTTTATTCTAACTTAGTGACATCTATAAATTAGGATTGTAAAAATATTATTTTTATTGCCAAAAATACATAAACCGTATATTTACAATAATTATGTAAATTACATTATCCATACTAATATTATAAATGCGAAAGTGTGTCTGTCTGTCTGTCTGTCTGTTACCTCTTCACGCCTAAACCGCTGAACCGATTCTGCTGAAATTTGGTATGGGTACTTTGAGTCCCGGGAAAGGACATAGGATACTTTTTATCCCGGCAAGTGTACTGATCCCGCGCGATAAACGAATTTTGGCGCAACGAAGTTGCGGGTGTCATCTAGTAGATTATAAAAATCTTGCTATTTTTTGTAAATAGCACTTATTGGTAAAAGAGGACGGTTTAATTTTGTACGGCTATCTTTTCACTTTTAATATAATATGACGTCAATCAAGGTGCAATGTTGCGCAATGATTGGATGTAATTAACATGAGCCTGTGATGAGTTTGATGTAGCGGTCGCCGGTCGTGTGATGGACTTGATAGTGCTTTATTATTAATGTTTTGTTTGGTATTTTTATCAAAACTAGCTGCCTTTAAATTAATATAGTGTTATTTTGACTAAAATCTTTTAAGACTTAAACCAACCCTGAAAAAACACCATTATTTTAAGATAAAAAATAGTCAAACAGATTCAGTCGTTCTCGAGGTCAAGCGAGTCATACAAATGCCTTCCATTTCTATATAATAGGATGGTACACTGTTTTCCGAAACTTGTAAAAAACTACAGAGTATTTTAATCAAATTTTTACCGCCTTTAAAAATGAAACTGAAAGGCAAAACAATTTCTACGCTATTCTAGTGCTTAAATATCAAAATCACATCCACTCTATGCTGCACCGACAGTAGATCAAATTAAAAATCCGTTGGGGCACCGCTTGCGGGTATGGTCGTCTTGGTGCTTTCTAATTAACGGAGAGGTCGCATTTCCGAACGCTCTTTATGATGCAGTACAAGTCACAAGCTCAGGGCGTATAGATCTTACAGGAATTTGGTTTTTTCATGAATGCAAGAATGTTATAAAACTTTTACATAAACGGAATTAAAAGAACCTCAATATTTCGCACAGTGAATTATATTGTTATCTTAAGAGTCGTTCGTTAACTGTGAAGTTGAGATGGAGAGTATAACTACAAAGTGTCGTAGATTTGGTTGACAATAAAATATTTTTACTAATACAACTTTTTTTAGACCTTTGTTCATTAAATATAAATAAAGTACTTTAAAATATATAATTCCTTAATTTTTTTTTACTCAACACAATATTATAATTATATTTCCTTACACCAACGGAAAAAACGCAAGTCTCTAGTGGTGCGTACCAAACTTTTGCCTCGGGACTGTACCCTCTTGAGTACTGAAAAGGATTACTAAAGCAAACAAATGTGAAGTTAATACTTTAGCCGCCTAGGAATATTATTAAGGAAAACTGTAGGATAATATTTTACTTGCTAAGCTGTTTGGGTGAGATAAACCTGATGTATATTCGGATAAGGGAGGTTTATTTGGAAATTAAAGCATGATTTATACGCGCTACAGCCAGGTTGAAATATAATATAAAATTATGTGTTATGCCTCAAAGTTTTTTTCTTTAGAATATTAAAATTATTCTAGACTAAGAATCAAGCATTTTGCTTATCTATCATATATTAATACGCGAGCGAAAATCTTTGGATCCCCTTTGAAGAAACATGCGGAATCGTAGGTGATTGAAATTTTGCACAGTTATAGTTTATATGGTGAAGGAGTGCATCGAGCTAATATTATTTTGAAATTATGTTTTTATCATACATTACCCTACAACAAACACACTAGTAGATTTTGATTGACAAGCCTATATACACGAATTGTACTCTTTTATTTATGGTTGATATCTGTTGTCAAATTAAAAATAGATTTAGTTTATTTTTTTATTGAATCTTAAATACTATTAGACAATTATTACACAGCCAGTCTGTCATCATTTGACTTTATTAATCTGAGAATGTCACAGGAATTATGTCTAAAAAATAATAAAGTCAATATTTTGACAATAGAATATCAATAGAAAAGCGTTGAAATTTGAAACTTATAATCATGGACGTAAAAAAATAGGCGGACGGAGTCTCATTATACACAGCACTGTGTCTTCAGAGTCGGCCAGGCTGACTGCATGTACACGGTCCGCACGCACACATTCATACCCGAGTCGGCCATTTGACAGCAAACATGAAGACAGTCGAGACGTCTACGCGGAGAAAACATAAATCAAAATAAAATGTCTTGTGTGATTAAAAGTGTAAAACCGTAGTAGTCGAAAGAAAAACTGTTCAGGAATTTATTTTCATATATAAATTAATTGTTTAATATCTTTTTACCCAATTTTAATAATTTTAGAGTCAACATGGAACAACATGGAGTCAACAGGAAAATCTTTCGTTACATACCAGTGTTGCCGATATTCACGAGTGCAAATCACCCGAAATAGTGGTAGTTTTGAGTTATTATTGCTTTTCAGTTATAAAGTAATTTATAGGAATTTTATTTTAACTAAATTGGATTTAAAGGGCTTGTCAAAGTAAAGGGCACCGTTATAAAAAGTTACTCAGCACTTAGGTATTTGTATTTGAAATATTTGAATAAAACTTGTAAAAATTCTCAAAAATAAAACTTTCTCAATTTCTTCACTATTTGATGGATGTTATCCATATCCATACTAAGTTATATTATAAATGTGAAAGTGTGTCTGTCTGTCTGACCGTCTGTCTGTCTGTTACCTCTTCACGCTCAAACCGCTGAACCGATTTTGCTGATATTTGGAATGGATATACTTTGAGTCCCGGGAAAGGACATATGATACTTTTTATCCAGGAAAAATGTACGGTTCCCGCGCGATAAACGAGTTTTGGCGTATCATCTAGTTATACATATAAACCTTCCTCTTCAATCACTTTATCTATCAAAAAACTGCATCAAAATCCGTTGCGTTTTTGATGCGGTATTATACATGCAAATTAAAAAAAATGCATTTACGCACTTTATTGAGTTATCATTTATTATCAGTGATAATGAAAGGAAAGTTGAGTGGTGCACGTATGAAGTATGTATATTGTGATAATTTATCACAATATACATACTTCATACGTGCACCACTTATACGCGCATCGTCATTTTATTTGATTAAAAAAAATAGGGAATTTGACAGATTTTTAATTTATAATTTGAATTACTTAGTTGCGATTAAGATGTTTGTAGAAAGAATTTTTTTTTTTGCTTTAAAATCCGTATTTCATAAGAAACATGCAAGTAAATAAAAAAAATTAAATAAGCCGCCGAAACGCTTTATTCAGCAATATGGCGTCGCGCTTTGTAAGTGACGTCACTATCGTGTAAACCAATAGTCGTTTCATTTTTCAACTGCGCATGTGCAGCTTTCGTGCATGCGTAATAATAAAAATTATCATCAATTTCTGTCAAATTTTGGCACAGGACACTGGCACTGACACTAATTTTCAACTTTACGCATGCGCAATGCGTTGAAAAACGAATTACGCGACTATGACGGCACCATGACATTAGCCAATCCGGATTGTTTTCGAATAAGTGGCGCGAAAAACAAAAAGCCAAACATATTGTTGTGTTTTTGGATATGTATATTAATTGTTATTATTTTTATTGAAACTTATTTAAATCACATAAAGAACCATCATTTTATGCATTTAAAGCAAATAATAACAAAAATTTCTTACTGTCAAATAGCCTATTAAAGATGGGTAAAGGAGAATGATCATAAATATATGGTATCCCGTTTCATTTTGCGTCAAAACGAAACTTGGTTTTTTAAAGTCTATGATTATCTGGCTGTATGGGCAACGCTCCCTTTGCCTGTCCCGACCGGGACGAATTAACAAAAAAAAAAGTCTATGATTATCATTTTAGCTCCTATAAAAACTTCTTTGTAAACAAAACCGGGGTTTCAGAGTAATTTGATAAAATCGAAAATAACCTCAAAATCTTCAAAGCACTTATTTTATTGACAGGTCATACACGAGCGAACGTTATTGCTCTAAAAACAGGGTAAGGCGCTTAATATATTAGTAATAAATCATCACCGAAATCTCCCGCATACTGTGTTGTGACAAAAAGCCGCCGCTATAATATCTACTATCTAAGGGTATTTATTATTTTTTATTATTATTGAATACATTTTCATAAGCAATTTAAGTAATTTAAGCAAAAATGTAAGTAACATTTTAGTCACAATACTTTTCACAATGGACACATTAGCCCAATATAATAGGCAATAGCGCACTAGCAGCCATCGATGGCGTGGCCGCTGGCCGCTTGGTGGCCAAGTGCGCGCGTGGTCAATGGCGGTTTCATACTAAGGTATCTATCTCGATGGCCGCCGCGACCTGGCTGCTAGTGCGCTATTGGGCTTATGCTCATGCTGTTGACTGGAGTCAAAAATAAAAAAAACAATGTATTTTTATTCTATCCAAACATTGTCATAACAATAACAAAATATATATACATCAAACTTCCAGTGGCTCGGTTTTATATATATAACATTATCAAAGAACAGAGTATTATAAACAAAAGAAAAAAGGGCTTAATTCTATTCTTACTTACCTCTTTAACTTACTCTAATATTACATGTAAATTAAGCCTAATATAGTGTATGAATTAATACACATAATTCAGTAAGTAATTTACATTTTGCAGTACTTATTATGGAACATATTATGTACCGCAAAATGTGAACATGATCACACAAACATTTTAATAAGATTCATTTTTATTTACATAAAATAAAAACATATAATTTATAATTAAGTAATACATGTTCCTTTAGGCTGGTTTTAGTGTCACGCGGACCGTCGGTACAGATCGCTCGGTATAGACCGATCTGTATGAAGCTTTAAGAAGTAATGCGGACGTGTCCATACGGATTCTTCCGCATTACTCTGTGGCGGTACCCACAATTCGCCTAACATTCCTGCATCGCGCTATCGAAGTTTTCTGAGCGCGTCAGTATATATACAACAGCTGAAATATATCACGTGGGCTCCCGCCTGACCGAGCATAACACCTCGCTCGGTCGGAAGATCTTCCTTTGTGGCGGCCAAGCATATATTCCACATTGGTGACCCTCGACAGAACACGCCTCCTTCATCGTCATCACTCCCCGCCCCTCCGCACCGCGCCAGCCAGCATCGCCTCATCGGGTACCTCGTCCACTAGCCGCAATGTACCGCGGCCTGGGCGACTCCGTATCGGCATCAACGGGCTTTCTCACTACACTGACCGGTCAGCAAGCAGAGCACATCTCTCCTGGTCAGCACGTAGCATCGGCCCCGCACGGCAGCTATCCGACTCACTGGATCCCGTGCAGCAGCTTCACAGTTCCGACTCACTGGGACTCCACTGCAACAGTTCCGACTCACTGGAACTCTCTGGCACTGGCGACTCAAACGACGAGACTTCAATGTTCGACCTCCGGTCTTCGGGGGGGAGTGATGTGGCGGTACCCACAATTCGCCTAACATTCCTGCATCGCGCTATCGAAGTTTTCTGAGCGCGTCAGTATATATACGACAGCTGAAATATATCACGTGGGCTCCGGCCTGACCGAGCATAACACCTCGCTCGGTCGGAAGATCTTCCTTTGTGGCCTCTACGCATTATTCCCACAACTCTAAAACCCTCCTTAGAGCTTCATACAGATCGGTCTAAGTGGAGTGATCCGTACCAATGGTCCGGTGATACTAAAACCTGTTTCATAGATAAAGGTACCAGTAAACGTCCATTTCAAAACAATTAACAAATATACAGTGATTTGATGTACTTGCAGCACAACAAAAATAACTACCAAGTTCAGCGGAACTAGTCTAGCTATAATGTTTCACTTATATGTCGATCTTGTCTTACAGTATGTGTTCTTGTAGTATTTATATAGAATAGACTAGTCACAAGGGAAACATAATCTTGTATGACAAACTTCCTTCACTGGTTGGGTTTGCTCTGTCTTGATTCTTGAAGCAGTGTTAAACACTGAACAGAGCACAGAATCTGAAGTTAGCTGTAATAAAACAAAGAATTAATTAAATAGTGTTTGTAATAATATTATATTCATAGAAGTAACAGCTATACTCTAAAATCTAAATGGTTTCACTGCTAGAACATTAAGTACCTATTTGTGAAATCAAAGAGTAAGTCCTTTAAGCCTTTAATATTTTGCTGTTGTTATATTTTCAGGTGATAGTTTAAAATATTTCATTTGTCAGGAAATATAATATAGAAGAGGGCACTTTTTTGACTTTTATATACTTATTCAGAAAATAAAATACTTAGGTCTGCTTACCTGAGTTAGGTATGAATAGGACTTATCCATAAACATTGGAGTAGACAAAACCACTCGAATTTCTGGACAATCAATATATACGTAGAAAAATGGAGTAGACACATGTTCCAAAGTAGGTGTATTTTGATTTCTTGTTATTGCAAAAGAACAGTTCAGTATAAGTTCACAAAATATAAACAAGCTTATTTACAAATAGAAACGAGTTCTGCTTATAATATTATAAAAATAAGTTATAAAATACAGACATTACGTATTGTTCTGTGTTACGTATTTGCAAATGTCGGAATGACAGATGTCAGAAAAAATGCGGTATTTTATTATTTTATTTTACGGGCCTGGATTCTAGTCCTTTTAGCCAAAAAAAAAAAAAAAAAAAAAAAAAAAAAAAAAAAAAAAAAAAAAAAAAAAAAAAAACTTAATTTATTATTATTTAATATACATAATATAGAGAAGCTAATACATGATATCAATAAATAATATTCGAAAATTGTTATTAAAGCAAGTAATATTTATAAAAATTGAATAACGATTGCAATTACTGCTTTAGTCGATTGAATCGATATTGTTACAATATATTGTTTGATGTATTTCTAATAATGCACTACATCACTAACCGAATGTGGAGGAAGTTATTTAGTAACTTTTATTATTTAATTTAAATCCCGGGTTTAAAAATTGGATTCCGGGCGTGTAATTACGTAAAAAATTCTAAAAATAATTACTGTATTATTTTCATCTAAGCGCATGAGAATTAATGGTACCGACCTTGAACATTCTCCTTTGATTGACATGGCAACCCCCAATTTACAGACACATAAACAGCCGCCGCCATTATGGTGACTGAGTTTTGTCTTAGCAGGACTCCGTCCGCCTTTTTTTATACGCCCATGCTTATAATTTATTTTTTTATTTGAGGTCGAATTTCGACCATTGGGCGATCTCTAGTCCCTTTTATAATAAAAAGTAATATTGTTATTTTGTTTCGTATTATCTAGATCTACGAGTCAACAAAATTGGTTACAATTTGGTCCATCCTTTAATTTTATCTCGACAAAAAATTAATTTCAAAATTTTATATCACTTTGAAATATATTATCTTTTCGCTTATTATGAATTCAATAAGCGCGCGGCCAAAATACAGAATGGCCAAATATTTTACTTTTTGCCGAGGAAAATTATGGAAGGCTTTTTATTAAAGTGTATTGGTCACTTCCGATAACCTTTAGTCTTTTCATCTCGGTTCAATAAATGACGTAGGAAAAGTTATGGCTTCATATTTGCGGGCCGGAGTTTGTTTTTACTGCGTAACGTTAAAACGTTATTATCTACCCTAACGTATATTAAATTAGACGTTATTTTGATAAGCACCCTGTAAATGTTTTAGATTAAATCAAATCGATGTTGAATGTTTTTACTAATCTAGATACTCTAGGTATTTTAGGCATTGTTAGTTCATTTGTGTAGGTTGTTGTACTACTAAATGTTTTCGTAAACAATTTATGTTTAAAATGATACATACATTATTATAGATATTGTGTTCAGAATTATTAATTTTAAATGATTTATAGGAAAAGTAAATTTGGCACTAGTGTAGAAAAAAAACTTTTGTATTGGTAAAAATATATATATTTATCTAAAATCAATGAAAACGGCAAAGTATTGAACAACTTGTACACCTTATGAGTTTTTTAATACTTTACCGTTAATAATCACCATAATTATATTTTAAATTTAATTTATTATTCAGAACAAGTAAACAAATCGAAACGTGTACACTGTTGTATCCATAAAATGTAACTTCTAATTTCATACTTGCAAAATTAGGAATAATTTCAGACCGAAATACCTTGTAACAATGAAAATTACCGAAACCCGTTATAAAATAAAGGTAAAATTAATTAAGAAGTCCCTGGGAAAACAATTAAAGCCACGTCGAAGCTAAACGTAAATCCTCGTTATATAGAAGAAGCAGTGAAAACCAATTTTAATTCACTTTAAGGGAATCGGAGTTCTTTCTCTTTTAATTAGACTATTGGTGGCACCTGAGGCGGACTTAGTGCTCGGCCGGCCGCTGCAAATTGTGTCTTCTTCACTTAATGGCCTCCGATATTACACCGTAATGTAATTTGTTCATTAATTCCCGGAATTTATTTACCCCGACTACATTAGTTTTGTTTAGTGATGAAGTTTTCTAGCTCAAGATTTTAACGTCGTTGTTACGTACCTAATTGTTAGTTTAGTGGAGGACAAAAAGTGGAGTATTTTTTTTTACTATCCATATACATTAACGTACGTACGTACATGCTCATTGCTCTATTCTCAATTAAGGTATATTCTTCATTTATTTACACTTTACTTTAAAATAGAATTCGTTTAGAGTGATCAAAATAAAGACCTAAAAAATTTTTGTAAACATTCAGTTTAGTTTGAACTGAAAGAATATCTCTATTAAAAAAAAAAGAATAATTGTGACATGCCCGCCATTACTATTTTGTTCCATTGATGACTTTAACTGTTAACGGTCAAGACAAAATAATATTGATATTTAATTGTAATTGTTGAGCTATAACGTAATTAACCATGACATGATGACCTTAAGCTAACCTAACCATTACACAACGGTGTAACATGCATCCTGCTAATATACACAATATTTAATTTCCAATTCCATGAATCAACGTGGAGACAAAGCGTCAACACTCAGTGTAACACAAGTCCATTGAGAGTACGCGTTTGTACGGCGAGGCTCGAACGCGACATGACTGTGCTCACTCAGCCGTTGCACTTCGGTGTAATTGGTGGCTTATTGCCAATTTCGTGCACCTAAGTGTTGCGCTCTATTGTACTCAACTAATATTAAGAGCGAAACATTTCTAAGGAATTCCGTGTGTACAAGCTCAGGAATTTAATATAACATTTATAAATAGAAAAATATGTTATGACATAATTTTTATATTTTCCTCTTGGAAGGATAAAACTTACTTGTGACGTAGTAGGTTCATTTTGTGTATTTTAGGTACTCAAAATTTGCTTACCTGAAAAAAAAACAAAAATTTATATAAGTATTTTCATTATCTATTTTATATTAATCCAAATAACCATGTATTTTCGAAAATTAGAATACAATACTACGCGGTAAGATATAGTAGTAACACAGTCAATAAATAAATCAATTTCAAGACTGATTTAAGGATTTTCTACCATGTTTTTGTATATAGTGGTAAATGGTTTACTAATTTAAATACAGGTAAATTATTGTTATTTGTGCCCAAATGCCTGACGCCTGTTTATCTCTCTCTCTCTATCTCTCTCATGCTTGTATCGCATCATAGGCTTGAGCTAAACTGTTCGCAAAAAAACTATGAACGTAAAAATCCAATACACTTAAAGTCCGTTTTAATATGTGTCAATGTTCAGGCCGCGGCCGGCGCGATTGTTATTCAATGGCACTTCATGAAATATGTATTTATTGTTGCCGGTGCGGGTGCTGAAAATTCATATTATGTAATGTGGGTATGGTGTACCGTCGGCAGATATATTTGGCTGCCAATATGTTTGGGCGTCACAACTATAATATATATTTTTGTTGCAATAAATACTGTAAGGTGCAAGAATTAACTACAATATTTTATTATGTGTCTAATTCTCTAATGATTACACAATTACACAAAATATTATATGTGATGTTTGGGTAGAAAAATAATTATACTCAAAGTTGAATTTCATCTCATTTACGAATCACGAGTGACTTTTTTAACGCAAACTAGCCCATAATATAAATGTTTTTTTTTTTTTTAATGAGAATTATTTTTATAAATAAAAGATCTAAGCAGTGGCAGATCTAATTCTAAACACAATTTATCTGTAGTTCATTCTTTTACACTACGACTATTTCATGCTACATACCTGCATATTATCTAATATATAAAATTCTCGTGTCACGGTGTGCGTAATTGAACTCCTCTGAAACGGCTCGAGTCTCGACTGATTTTCGTAAATCTTAACGAGCATATCGGCTAGGGTTGAGAATTGGAAAACATCTACTTTTTATATTGATAAGTGCATTTGTTGAATAAATAATAGTAAATTATTTATTACAACTCGAGACTGACGGCGACCATTATTTGTGCGACGGGATAGCGATGGACGTTGCCATGGTGACATACTGATTTAGTCACTTCAATAAAATAATATGGGCGAAATACTTTATATGGCAAAATCATGGACGTAAAAAAAGACGGACGGAGTCTCATTAAACACAGCACTGTGTCTTCAGAGTCGGCCAGGCTGACTGCATATACACGGTCCGCACGCACACATTCTTACGCTAGTGGGCCATTTGACAGCAAACATAAAGACAGTCGAGACGTCTACGCGGAGAAAACATAAATCAAAATAAAATGTCTTGTGTGATAAAAAGTGTAGAAACCGTAGCAATCGAAAGAAAAACTGTTCAGGAATTTCTTTTAATAAATAAATTAATTATTTAATAACTTTCTACCCAATTTTAATAATTTTAAAGTCAACATATTTTCAAAGAAAAATATTTCGATACATGTCAGTGTTGCCAATATTTACGAGTGCAAATCACCCGAAATAGTGGGAGTTTATGGTTATTATTGATTTTCAGATATAAGTAATTTATAGGAATTTTATTTTCTCACCTCCGGGCGGAAAATGTCAACTTTCTTCCCGCTGCGCTTACCGATGTTGCCGTTTTCCGCCTCCGTCAATGAGAAAAATAGTATACGCACCATGGGCAATAAATAAGAAAGCCTCACATGTCTTATGTTCCTGCCCTAGGTTGCGTTATGTACTATTTAACTAAATTGGATTTAAAGGGCTTTTCAAAGTAAAGGGCACCGTTATAAAAAGTTACTCAGCACTTAGGTATTTGTAGTTGAAATATTTGAATAAAACTTGTAAAAAATCCTTTTTTTTTTTATTAACCTTGTTTTATTGTATATCAGCCACCCGGCTTTGCACGGGTGCAATGTTGATACTAACAATGCTGATTTTACGACATCACATTAATGTAGAAACCTCAAAAATAACAGAATTTCTCCACTATTTGAAGGATGTTATCCATATCCATACTAATATTATAAATGTGAAAGTGTCTGTCCGTCTGTCTGTCTGTCTGTCTGTCTGCCTGTTACCTCTTCACGCTATCTATTTTGCTGATATTTGGAATGGAGATACTTTGAGTCCCGGGAAAGGACATGTGATACTTTTTATCCCGGAAAAATGTACAGTTCCCGTGCAATAAACGAGTTTTCACTATCGGGTAAACCAATAGTCGTATTCGTTTAATTTTTCAACTGCGCATAATAGAAATTATCATCAATTTCTGTCAAATTTTGGCACAGGACACTGGCACTGACACTAATTTTCAACTTTACGTATGCGCAATGCATTGAAAAACGAATTACAAATTACAATGATTTATTTGGAGTCATTTTGCAAAAATAGGATAGCGAGATGCTAAATCTTTGGTTATCATTTTACATTAAATGCTAGTATAATGCGCAATGCGTTGAAAAACGAATTAACCGACTATGACTACATTCGTCTCGATTTCGTCATCGAATAAGTGGCGCGAAAAACAAAAAGCCAAACATATTATTTTTGTGTTTTTGGAAACTTAAAATAATTAATTATTGATTATTATTTATATTGAAACTTATGTAAATCACATAAAGAACCATCATTTTATGCATTTAAAGGGAATAATCACAAAAAAATTCTTACTGTCAAAGAGCCTATTAAAGATGGTTAAATTTGACTGTCATTATGGTGACACAGTTTGGTCTTAGCAGGACTCCGTCCGCCTTTTTTTATACGTCCATGGGCAAAACAACGTTTGCCAGGACAGCTTGTATTATTATATTTAAATGGTCTAAATACTATACGGAACAAAGTCACGTGGTATTCTATTACGACATAGATTTGATGTATGCATTGTAGAATATGTGCTGCACCCACCAGTGCGCGCCGTGCTGGCTAATCCCCGTCTACACTAGCGTAGTATTTAGTTGGGGTAGTATTTAAGCGAAATTTGTACCAACATATTCATCGGCTTACGTCGGTCTTGAGTTACAACTCGAAATAATTAATATTATAAGAATGTGAAATGAAATATCTGATATTTTTAAAAACAGTTCAAAACCAGCACACAACACTATTTGTTGCTAATGATGTTACATATTAACGTGTTTCCGTTTTGGAATTTTTCTCAATATAACTTGCATTTTACACGATATACGACGATTAAAAATATAAGATTTCCGTTGCATATTTTCAGGGCTTGGTTGTAGTCTTGTAATATTAAAAACGAGAACAAAGAATATTGTAATAAAATTTAAAAAAATAGTATGCAAGGTTTCTTTGCTTACGCTACACATACTTAAGGTATCGTTGGGTTTAGTTTTTCGAACAAATAATTTCAAGACGAAAATTTTCTGTCGGGTAGGGTTACATTATGCAGCCGTTCCTTGTATCATCGGGCAATATTTTTTGTTTTATCCTTTAAGATAATGTTTGTAACCTAATGTCATTACTTTTAGGATTTGATGCTTATCAGCAACACTATCAAATTATGTAATAATATAAAGTTTATATGATAGGTTTTTTATTTATGGCTATCGAATTTAAAACTTCTATCATCATTAATTTATTTTAATTTTGAATCTCGTCTACTTAACCTTTAAGTACAGGCGTTGTTTTGGGTAACATTCCGTCACTCGTGGGGTCTAGAAGTACCTATCCCCAACATAAATATAGATTTAAATTCAGAATTAATTAATAATTTTTAAAACCTATTTTACATTATAATAAAAAACATTATTTTATTTATAAAAAGCATTTATAAATAATAAACCAACCATTATTTATATAGTAAGGAACATTTTCATGAAATAACTAATCTCGTGCATAGAACTTTTAGAGCGTATGTTTGATGTACTATAATTTAACAAAATGGTCTTCTTCTGACTATCTTATTATTTTTTTCTAATAAAATAAGATCTAAAAATAAGTAATTAAAAGAAAAATTAACAATAATTATTACAGAAAAAAAAAAATGACAGTCCATGAAACTTACTACCTAACTAAAATATTTTTTTGAGTAGGCAAGGTAAGTAATAAAATAAATAATTGTACTGATTGAGACTTGCAAATAGTTTTATAGCAAGGCTAACAAACAATAATAATTGTACTGATTGAGACTTGCAAACAGTTTTATAGCAAGGCTTACGAACAATAATAATTGTACTGATTGAGACTTGCAAATAGTTTTATAGCAAGGCTTACGAACAATAATAATAATTGTACTGATTGAGACTTGCAAATAGTTTTATAGCAAGGCTTACGAACAATAATAATTGGTTCTGGGACAATAATAGCATCTTCGCCTCATTTTTGAGGCATGATTTGTGCAATTTAATTTTCTATTAGTCGGTGACTAATTTTTCCATTTATACATAGCCAATTCTAAAAAACAAGCAAATAAACAAATAACCAAAGTGAAAAAAGTATATGCGTTAAATCACGGGTGGGGTCTGCAGGTATCCCCACATAAGCAAAAACGTAACTTCCCTTACCGGAAGAGCGACGACTTTTCACTCATAGAAAGACCTCGTCGAGTTGCATTAAGATTTGCCGAAAAAGTGCGATCATAACTTGCCAATTTAAAAAAATACCGTCAAAAAATAACGCGTGGGGTCTGCGTAGACCCCGCCCGTGACGTTAAAGGTTAATGTACTTATAGTAATTGGTATATTTACGAACTACCCCTATATTTGAATTTAGGCAAAATTTGATATAAACAATTTAATTAAAAAATGTGTTTTTTAAAGAAGTGAAAAAAAATTACAATTACAATATGTATCCTAGCAGTACTACAGGAACGTAGAGAGCTACGAGTTTCGTAGCGGTCTACGCAATATTAGGTAGCGTCTACGACTGTAATAGTGGGTGTATTTTTGTGTCTCATATTTTTTTTTGTACATTTTTATTAATCTTATATACAAAAAACATAAAAACATACATTCTTAAAAACTCAATCAAATTTAAATTTCAAGTAGATTGTAAAGTAGCGGTTTTTCGTGATTATAAATATGACTTTCATACTATTACGTTCTAAAACGGAATTAGCTTCAGTACCTAAAGTGAAACAATGAAATTGTAAATTTCACATATTATGAACAAACGGATATGAAACTTGTACCGCGGGTTAACTGATTTCTGTTAAGATGTAATTGCCAATTCGTGGAAAACAGACCATTTATGTCCTCTATATCGATTCATAGATAGAAATTTCAAAACTGTATTTATAGTATTGTTTTTGGGCATCCACGAGATCATATCAAAGGGTTTTCGTGGTTGGTTACCACTGTTGATCCTGGCGACACAGGAGTTGCAGTGGTGGGAATGTGTGGTGGGCCTTTTGCCCGTTAAAAATGAAGAGTATACTTTATACTTTATTTCTGCACTTGCCTTCATCGCTAGACTATTCTAAAATTAAAATCAAAACATTTAAATTTTAAGTTGGTATTGTACAATACCTTTTTTGGATTTTTTTTCGGATTTTATCCCATGTAAAATGAGATAACATTATATTCCTTTTAAAAAAACAGAAAACATTCTGCGCTCACATTTCCATATTACCGTATCTTGAGTTGAGCCAATAATTCATTAAAACAAACAAAAGTACCCGTATTGATCCCATTACCCCCAATATATCTCAGTCGGCCACAAATCATTTGCGCTTTAAAAAATGTAAAAGGCGTGCAATTGTTCGGGCCATAAATAAAAATTGTTACGAAAACACCTCAGCAGTTTTAATATTTTAATCCCCGCAGCGCAGAACATAAATTCTGTTTGACTGTTTGATCATGTCCTCAATTTTGCAGTCGAATTGCTTCGCTGAAGATGAATGAAGAACAATATTTAGTGTTTGAAGTTTAAATGTATGGAAATTATAAAATTCTTAAATAATAAGAGAAGTCTTGTCCTTTAAATGGCCCTTTAATATTATGTGTAAGGCCAAGAAGCATTTCATCTATCAATATTTTAGGTTTAACACAGTAAGTATTTTTAAACTAGGTAGCTTTATTCGCCATTCTATAATGGACATGTAAATCAAATCACATTGCATCCGTTTGCATTAGTATTAATGGAAATATTTCCATTAAAAATTATAATGTTTGGATTATAATAAATATATTTTGTTTCTTTGAAGCTAATAAATACAAAATCAATTAACCTTTAAGTACACGCGTTGTTTTGGGTAACGTTCCGTCACGCGTGGGGTCTAGAAGTATCCCCAATATAAATATAGGTATAAATTCAGAATTGTTTAATATTTTAAAAACCCGTTTTATATTAAAAGAAGAGATTTTATTTTATTTATGAAAATCATTTATAAATAATAAACTAACCATTACTTAGACAGTAATCATGAACTAACCAATCTCGTGCATAGAATTTTTGGGGCATATGTTTAATGTACTAGAATTCAACAAAAGTGTCTACTTCTGACTAACTTATTCGTTTTTTCTAATAAAATAAGACTTAGAAATAAGTAATCAAAAGAAAAATAACACTAAACATTACAGAAACAAATTGATAATCCTTGAAAAGTACTACCCTAAACTAAAATTATTCATTGAGTAGGCAAGGTAAGTAATAAATAATTTTACTGAATGAGGCTTGCAAATAGTTTTATAGCAACGATTACGGACAATAATAATTAGTTCGGGGACAACAATAGCATTTTCGCTTTATTTTTGGTGCACTAGGTCTAATTACCTCAAACTCTTCCAAAATAATTCCAAAAACTTTCAGAGTCATTAAAATTGTATAATATGATTTGTGCAATTTGATTTTCTGTTAGTGGGCAACAATTTTTTTCATTTATACATAGCCAATTGTATAGCTCGCGCAACTTCAAAAGAGATGTAAGTACAGAAGTAGGTACAAGGTGTGGTTTATGTGTTATGCCGTATTTTTACTACTATCATTTGCCTTACATGCTTGTCTTATTTGTTAAAATAATTTCATGTAGGTGCAAAGAATTTTTTTTTTTTTGGTTAACACATTTACAAAGTATACTTATGTTTATTGTCGCATTTAATTGACATAATTATACACTGACAATATAATATACATCCTATTCTGTACACTATCACCGATGACCTACTTGTCTTCGGGGTCATATGCGACTGTTGCGCGCGCTATAGCGTCCCACTTTTGTCTCACCGGACATTCCGCGCTGAATGCTGATGGTGTAATTACTTTAAGTTTTCTTTTTTGCAGTTCGTGCAACACGGTTTTACGCCCTCCTTCAGATCATCACACTCAGACTGGTGATGTGCTCCGGAGCAGTGGGCGCATTTATCTTCGGCAGCGCTACAGAATCGCCGCCCATGTCCGTACCCTAAGCAGCGCGAGCACTAGATTAGGGGGGACTGGTCGGCGACTCTGACGCGCTGGATATCTATATAAAGATATCTTGCCTCGGTAAAACGCGCCCACAGCCCCGGTGACACATTGAGTACCACGTGCTGAGTGAATCATCCTTCCCTTTCTTCTTATATTTTACACTCATTCTGTCATCTTTCCCTCCCATGATGTCCTTTACGAGGTGCTTATTTTGCCTCCTGATGGCTTCTATGATGTCGTCATCAGTGTTGCTTTTCAGCACCCCGTACAGCACAACCTGGGGATCCTTATTTTCTATTATCTGTGCCTCTAAATGTATCCCCGCTTTTTCTATTTTGTCTTTGACTCTATCCCTGTCTTTCCTATCTCTAAACCCTATTATCACCTTTCTACCTTTCCCTTTCCTAATTCGATCTACCTGTATTCCTTCTCTCTTTGCCTCCATAATTTTTCCTACATTTTCGACTATCTCGGACGTGGGCATGAAATCATCCTGGTCTGATACGACTAGGGAGTGGAGGGTCCTGTACTTGGGTTCCCTGGATGGTAATTGGGATTTTCCCCTTCCCCGGGTAACACTTGCGTAGGTTGGAGGTGTATCTGACTCCGGTTCATTCTGTACTGTGTCCCCCTCCCCAATCGCATCAGTCAAGGTACCTATCTTTTCCTCTATCTGATCCGATACCTTATCTATCACCTTCGCATTCTCATCCTCTATCTTAAGGTGGATGCTATCCACGTTAAGACAGGCGGCATCTATTAAATAGTTCCTAATCTCTATTAACTTGCTCTTATACTCCTCCCTAAACTCCGTTATCTCCTCCTTTACCTCTTTCATGCAATTACATTCCATGCCCACTCTATGTTGCATTGAGATTAGACGAAAACGTGCGATCGTAACTTGCCAATTTGAAAAAATACCGTCAAAAAACAGCGCGTGGGGTCTGCGTAGACCCCGCCCGTGACGTTAAAGTTTAAATTAGAGTTAAGACGATGGAAATGTATGGTCCCAACAACTTATCCAAAATAAACTTAATTCTTGTTTCTGAGGCTTATTTATGAGAGTATTTAAATTTTTAAAATTATTATTTTAGTAATATTAAAAGAAATACCCATGAAAAACGTTTTGATTGGTTAATTTTTAATCGTTAGCTTATATAAATCGGCAGCGAATACGTAAACCACTGTCAAAAATCCTCAGAATCCGAATATTAAACAACCAATACCGCCAGTATTCCGGGAAAGAATCAGCACAGATAACAGCATTAGTAATGCGATAGCTCTCAAAGCTGCACATTTGCTTGCACAGTGCAGCGTATATTTAAACAAGCATAGAAAACCGGTTATTTGCTTCCGGGAGACATGGCTCCGCAAACAAACTTACCATCTAGGAAGCTTTAATTAAGCTAAGTGTTTGAAGTCCATATGAATGTTTCATTACGCGGTCCCCCTATGTATATTTTTGGACCATCAATATTTAATTCTGTGGATATATCTTTCAGTTAAAAATCTAAAAAAAATACTTGAAGTTGGAAGTTGAAACGTAATGTTGAAATAAAAGTTATCTACTTCATTTAAAATATTTTGTTGCAGACTCTATACGACATAATATTATTGTTCATGTAGCAGGTAAACAATATCTATATACAGGTTGGTCTAATTAGTGACGTCAACAATTTTTTTTTAGATTCTTCGCACCTGGGGGTATCCGAAAATACCCTATGTATGTTCAGCGATTTTTCTTAGTTATCGAGTTATCATTTTTTTTGTGTATTTTTAATGATTCCTGCCAGCGAGGTTTCAAAAATTCATATCTTTTTTTGTACAATTTTTTTTAGATTCCTCGCACCTGGGGGGGTGCGAGGAATCTAAAAAAAAATTGTTGACGTCACTAATTAGACCACCCTGTATAGTAAAAATATGGTATATATTATAGTAAAAAAATGGTGGCCACATTTATCTCCAAAACCGACCATGTTGCGACTATTCCTCTTGAGGGACAGAACGGTTAATGCAGAATGGTATGCTAGCATATTTTGTTTGCCACAGGTCGTTTCTGAACTCCGTAAAGAGAACTGCAACCGCCGCATCATCCTCCATCACGACAATGTGAGTTCTCACACCGCGCACAGAACAAAAGAGTTTTTAGAGCAAGAAAACATACAATTAATAGACCATCCGCCTTACAGCCCCGACCTAAGCCGTAGTGATTTCTATACTTTCCCTAAAATAAAGAATAAATTGCGTGGTCAGAGATTTTCATCACCTGAAGAAGCTGTGGACGCCTACAAAACGGCCATTTTAGAGACCCCAACTTCCGAATGGAATGGTTGCTTCAATGATTGGTTCCATCGTATGGAAAAATATTTCGCGGAGAATACTTCGAAAAGCAATAAATACATTTTTAAATAGTAATGTTGTGTCACTTCCTTGATTCCCGAAATTTTCAGTGCCGTCCTCGTATCAATAAAATCTAAAGTTTAAGAGCTATTCAATTGAGACTTTGTATGTTTAATTAGTCTACTATTGAAATCATATCCTGAGAATATGAACTATCTGGTACATCGGAAACCAACTCTATGAGGGTTTAAAAACGTCGAAACCCTTCGAGAAAAGGTAGGTAGTGGCCTTGCGCTTCGCGTGGCTCGTCTCGGCGGGTGCAATACCGTGCACCCAGATCAATATTCTCATCACCAGAATGGAGACTATTAAGTATTTTAAATATTAATTAACAATAATTTGATATAATGATTGTACTAAGTCTAGATTAGTTTGATATCGTGCCTTTTCATGCTATAGCGCCAAAAATATTTTTTCATGCAAACTCGAACGACTCACATCTTTTCCCACCAATTTATAGACTAGAAGTTGTAATGGGTAGGTTCACAATAAGCGAAATCCATTCATATATTTTTGATTGCCTAAACATTAAACATCTTTTTTCTATCGCCTCTATCACTTTTGAAGCTGCCTACTTATACAATTTCATACACAAGCCGTCTCCAATTACGTTGTTTTTCCTCTCCGTCACGTAGTATGTACGAGTTTTTATAGGGGTCATGTCAGGCTGGCCGAAACACTCACAACTGACACGACTCGGTGGAACATTGTTCCTGACCTGCATTTTATATTGAACGCTGGACCCGTTCGAATACTTTTTGCGTGTCAAAAGATAAATTGAATATAACCCTTCAGGCCGCTTCGTATTAAATAAATTTCTTTCAGGATTTTTCAATTTGCAGGGATTTTTAATAAAAAAACGTGTTTTTTATGTATACACGTTTTAGCGTTCATAGGTTGTGACCAACCTTAAAATAAAATACCTATTGTAAAGTTGTGAAGTGCACGCTTAATTCATAATATTTTTTTTCAGCCTTTCATATGGCAGATTTTTTGAGTAACAGACAAGGTCAAATAAAAGCAAAACATAAATTAATATCTAATATATAAAATTCTCGTGTCACGGAGTGCGTGGTTGAACTCCTCTGAAACGGCTCGACCGATTTTCGTGTCCGATTTTCGTTGAACTGACGGCAACCATGGTTTGTGTGACGGGATAGCAATGGACGTTGCCATGGTGACATACTTATTTAGTCACTTCAATAAAATAATATGGGCGAAAATCGAAATACTTTATACGGCAAAACAACGTTTGCCGGGACAGCTAGTAAGAATATAAAACCGGCCAGGCGCAAGTTAGACTCGCGCGCGAAGGCTTCTGTAGCTTTTATTAATATAGAACAAAAAATCAGTCAAGTGCGAGTTGGACTCGCACACGAAGGGTTCCGTATTATTATAGAGCAAAAATAGGTAAAAAATGTGTTTTTTTTTTGTATGGGAGCCTCCCTTAATTATTTATTTTATTTAAATATTATTATTAATTATGGAATTAAAAATACAACTGAGTATTTTATGAATATTTCAAGTGGTATTGATATCGAGCAAAAAATAGCAAAAAAAAAATACGTTTTTTGTATGGGAGCCCCCCTTAAATATTTATTTTTTTGTTTTTACTATTTTTTGTTATAGCGGCAACAGATATACATAATCTGTGAAAATTTCAGAAATCCCGTTTTTGCCCTTTGGGTACGGAACCCTAAAAAAGGCAATTTTTGTAAGGGAATGCTCTTCTTAGATATATTTATTTCACTTTGTTTTTAGGGTTCCGTAGTCAACAACCCTTATAGTTTCGGTCTGTCTGTCCGCGGTTTTGCTCAGAGACTATAGCACATATAAAGCTGTAATTCGGCATGAATGCAGATATTAATGATACCGACAAAATGGTATATAAATTCTTAAAAAATATATGTTTTTTATGGTACCTCCCCTACACATCAAGCGGGGATGATTTTTTTTATCGCGTCCACCCGACCGTGTGGGGTGTCGTTGGATAGGTTTTTTTAAAAATATTACAAGTATTCATAGATCATTTTCCCATTTAGGGATCCATTTGTGAAATATGAAGTTTTAATTTTTAAAGTGGAAAAAATCATTAGAGTCCAGTGTTCTATCCTTCTACCAGCTAAACGGTTGCTTCTGGAAAATATGTGAAAAAATTCACGGGAGTAGGAAATATGTTGAATTTATAAGGAAAACTATCACGGCTAAGAAGAGTTCATAAGTTTTTGAGTAATAGTCGATCAACTAAAAAAAATGTATCCGGAGAAGTATAAAGGAACTTTATGTTCAAATTCCTTTGAACATAACTGAGATGATGTTGTTAGTAGTGTAAAACACGTTATAAATGTACATTCATTGACCACACAAACATTATCAAAAACTAGCGGTACTGCGGAACCCTATATTGCGCGTGGTCCGACAGGCACTTGGCCGGTTTTAGTATTTCTCGAATATAATAATCATACATCTCTATCTGTTCGCAATTTCTGTCAACAAAATAAAAAAAATTAAGGGCTATGTTCTATCTACTCTTTGGGTACGCTAACTAGTACCAAAATTTTCGCGTTTACGCTACGTTGGCGTACATGTATACATAATATAATAAAACTGAATAAATGAAAATTCTGTACATTAAATACATTCAAAAAATAATAAGCGGGGGTGTCACTACATCGCTATAGAAGCCAAAAATGTGGTTAGTTTTTTGTCTGTCTGTCTGTCTGTATGTTTGTTCCACTATCGCACGAAAACTACTGATCCGATTTGAATGCGATTTTCGCAAATATATTTGTCTTCTTCCAACTTAACATCTGGTGTATAAAAAAAATCCCCCCACCCCTCTAAGGGGACAAAAGAGGGGGTTAGATTTTGTATCAAACTTTTTTCTTTAACACGAAAACTACTGATCCGATTTGCATACGGTTTTCGCAGATATATTTGTCTTCTAACTCAACATCTGGTATATAAAAATCCCCCCCCCCCACCTATAGTCCTCTAAGGGGACCAAAGAGGGGGTCAGATTTTGTATCAAACTTTTTTCTTTAGTGGACTTACTTCATATTATTAACTGTGTTTTCCAACTTAACATCTGGTGTATAAAATTTTTCCCCCACCCCTCTTAGGGGAAAAAAGAGGGGGTAGGATTTTGTATCAACTGATGATAAGTAGAAATACTTTAAATGGCAAAACAACGTTGCCGGGACAGCCAGTCAGTAAATAAAACCCACCACTGCTCGACGTGTGAATTATTTAAACAACCAAATAAGAATACCTCCTCAAACTCTAATTAATTCAATTGTTCGCAACACTTTTGTATTTGTCAAGTTCATAGTTAACCGCGACAAGTTACGGTTAATTACTGTTGAGGTTAAATTAAACTGCTACAATAAAGCTAAATACACACCCGCTGAATACATTAGCATTTTATATGTGACGGTAGTGCTGAAACTTTGTACATGTGACATACAGTTGGGAAATAAAAAGCAGTTTATCGTTAACATAATGTAATTCAGCGACTTTAATAATTGGAATTGTACATACTGGTAAAATAAAAATCTTTTTTGTATTTTCGTGTTCCCGGGTTCGAATCTTAGCGTAAAAAAAGTCTTATTTCTATTGATATAATCATTTTTAGGGTTCCGTACCCACAGGGTAAAAACGGGACCCTATTACTAAGACTTCGATGTCTGTCTGTCCGTCTGTCTGTCTCCAGGCTGTGTCTCAAGAACCGCTATAGCTAGATTTCTGAAATTTTCACAGATTGTGTGTATGTTGCCGCTACAACAACAAATACTAAAAACAAAATAAATTAAATATTTAAGGGGGGCTCCTATACAACAAACGTATATTTTTTTGCTCGATATCAATAATGGCAATAGGTAGGCACTTGAAATATTCACAAAATACTCAGTTGTATTTTTACTTTAATTACTAAAAATAAAATTTGAATAAAATAAATAATTAAGGGGGGCTCCCATACAAAAAAAAAACACATTTTTTAACTATTTTTTCTCTATAATGGTACGGAACCTTTCGTGCGCGAGTCCAACTCGCACTTGGCCGATTTTTTTTCATACTTCTATTCACGCTGCGTCTTTGAGCTTATAGCTGGGTCTCTCACTGTCATAAACATAAATATAGTCTAAAACATAACTGTAGATATATTTAGATCTAAACAAACAAACAAGAATTAATTTCAACATGATCTATACAAATCCGGTCACTATCAAATATAAAAATAGGTATAATATTTGTCAACGGAAATACCCCGTATTTACCCTAAAGCCATTCGGTCAAAAGAGCTCCCTTATTCGAGCTACCCCATTGATTCCGTCCGTGCCAGGCCATTCTTTGATATTGTCCGTGTATCTTTGGTCCAAAAGTAAATAGATGTTATTTAATATATTATGTTGATACAGAATCATTTCTTATTGGGAAACTAATAACATGAACCAAAATTTATTTGCAAAATACGTTCGGAATTTTACAGGATGGAATAGAAATGAGCATTTCTTAGTTTCGCTAATAAAATAAATACTGTAGATATATTATTTCAGTAATGTTCATAAGTTTACATTATAGGTAAGTATTTGAAAATCGGACAGCTACAAAAACATTAATTTATATATCCTCATAATAATTATAATCGTGAAGGTAATATCTTAGTCAGTATGTTATCTTTTGTTAATTCGATTTAAGTAAATGAAATTTGGTAAAGAAATACTGTGAGATCGGAAAAAGTACTATATAGTATATACCGTTTTTGTCATTTCAAAATGTATTTCTACGAATTCTACGCGATAAAGGAACGAATTTACGACCAAGTTTTAGTTTGCTACAATTTTATAAGGAAAAAAAAATATTACTTTTAGCAATGATCACTGGTATAAATAAAACGAATTCTCATTTTTACCTTTGAATTAGTCGGAATGAAAAATATTTTATTCATTTGCGAGGCAAATTTGAATATTACGCTTGGAGATTTTTCGATCGTTACCTTAGGCGTTTTAATGCCGCCTTCCCACCATTACTTCTGCTTCAATTAGATGATATCTGACGTTTATAGTTCTTTATGAATCCTAAAAGTCAGATTAGGCTTGGGCAGTGTTAGATAATGGTGTTTAATGCAGTCATCAATTTAGTTTGTTGTACATTTTTGGAGATATTCCTTAGCCCTGAGATCTTGGATAGTAAATAGTAGCAGCTATGTTATAGTCTGAAATGTTAGACAAATTCATACTTAATAATTTACATTGTATAATGCACGTTTGTAATATTAAGATCTATGCTATAGTTATCATATACTACACATGTATAGGGAGTTTATCACAGACATATATCAAGATAGATACAGCATGTCCCTTCATTTGTATGAAAATGAGCGTGCCACTTTTTTCTACCTACTGTGACGTACCGATGATAAGAAACGTGTCCATTATCTAGGCCAATGTTTCTATTTGAATTTCTACAGCTCAATACGGCACAATTAGGCATTTAGGCATTTTTAAAATTGACGTCCGATTCCTACTAAAGAACAGACTTTCGAAAGACGAGGATTGCTCGTCGTTTGGGAACGCGATATGGCACGCGAAGTACATACACATGCGGTATCTCTCTTGATCTGTCTGTGGAGTTTATGCTGTCATCTACCGTCTCTGAAGATGGAGCTTCTTTTCGGAATATTTTGTGTTTAGAAGACATTATATCAATTTCATAACCAGCACACGTTTATGACTGGCATTTGCCAGTGATGATGTCATTGCAATATATGTATTTACATGTATGCTATACAAAAAATACACTTAAAATTATAAGCTATCAAAATTTAATGTAACGATGATGATATACATGCTTAGGATTATTCGCGCCGTCCGCACGTTCGCGGCATATCAATGAGATTCTTTATGTTCACATTTACACGTATATTTCAGGTAAATACACCGTTGACGTTCCTAACGAGATTAGATATAGATTGAAATCGTGTATCATATTTTCAAGTTTCGGATATATTTTGATGTTATGTAACTGAAGAAAAGCCTTTGAAGTGAATAGAATATTGTGGATTAAGGATTTATTTTATTAACATATTTCGCGAACTATACTCTGTTTTTATTCTCTTTCATCTAAATCTAAACAAAATATTGCAATCTGGCCAGATTTTTTTTTTTAATTAAATGTATTCCGCATATTTACGACAAATAAGTGTTCAACAAATAAGTCACATGGGAAGTATTTTAATTTAACCTTTACAAATTGTAAAAATTTTTGGAGAGTATGCACTAGCTTACGATTAGAATTACTATTCTGCTCTGAGATTTTTCTATATTTTATGTATCATATTATGTTATTTCCACGTAGCTTCCTTGCTTTACATAAAACGTATCAAACTTCTTTGCATATCGATTTTTCACACAATATAAACCCATCTATGATAAAAGTATGTCAAATCAAATTTTTATGAGTAAAAAAAAAAAATTAATATGGGGTACAATACATCTCATTTGCTTCATTACATCCGTTGAACCATCGCTAATTGGTTATTATATATTTAACCGCAAATTCACCAAACTTTGTTAGCGTTCCCACTAAAAGCTTGTAATCCTCTAAGGGTTAAAATTGTTAATAGTATTTTTAACATACTTTGCTAATGTACTTTGATGTTCAAGTTGGGATTTATATTAATCTTATATGTTAATTCTGGCTGGGTTTATTATTAGGGACGTTTCAATACCACGTCAGTCTGGCCCCGTGCTAAGTACCTGACGGACTTGTGTTACGGGTACCAGACAACGGAAATATATTTAATACTTTTATACTATACATATATTTAAGATTTTTATTATATTATACGCATATTTAATACACAGCCAGACCCGGGAACATTGAAAACTTTTTGTTCCGTCGGCGGGATTCGAACCCGCGACCCCCGGCTTGAGCTGCCACACACTCAACCAATTGAGCCACAGAGGTCGTCGTCAATAGATAGCCAGGTACAATGAATTGTTACACAACCACCATAATGAAACTACGAGCACGTAAAATGTTTAGTATCACTGTAAAATTAAGTATGTAATGTTAAGATCCCAAAATACTCTGGGTACATCAATATGACAAAATCATACTGACATACTTTTAAAATTCCCGCAAGTTTCTCAAGGCCCAAAAAATGTTGATAGCTATAAATATTTAAGTTAAGAACTAATTTACGTTATTACCGTCATATTTCTATGGACTGAAGCCGTTGAGAGGTCACGAAATCTTGCTGAAATCTGCCGTCCCACTCCAACGCATAGCTGCATCTCTGTCGTCACGCTTTAAACCGATGAATATTACGAGCAACAGTATTCGGAGCACGTACAGGGGGAGAGGCGACCGCTCATGAACTCTGATCTCCAACTGGATGTACTGTTAACAATGAAAAAATTTCCAGCCAAGGTGGAAGAGTTGCGATGACAAGGAAACTTCGTAATCAGGCGTAACAAATTTACGTCGCGTGCGTGCGTGAACTTTTGTCATTGGCGAGAATATTGAAATTGCTGCCGATGTTATGTGACAGTTACCGATTGTCCCATGTTCCAATATGTTTCGGGACTTTTGAATATTTTCACTCGGGATCGAGTAATGACACGTTGGGCTTTTCTTTAGAATTGTTTGGCTAATTTTACGAGACATTCCCAAAGTTATTCGTTACAATTTAATGTTTTAACAGGTCTAAAAGTAACGTAAATATTCCAAATACTAAAAAGTCCTAAGTTTTAGCACCATGTCAATTATGTTTAAAATACTGCGTAAAGAAAGGGCGAAGTAAATATATTAGTTAAACGTTTAATCCTATCAGGTCGCGACGAAGTTGTTTTAAAATCGCCGAACTGCAAGTGAAGTCATGCAAAACAAAGTTTCCCAGCAAAAGTCTTTAGAATGCTATTCTGCTTAGTTTTCGCATTTCTTAATACAATCAATGAGTCGATCTAATTCATAAAATTAAGCGAGCTGAGTGCGGTTTCACTCTTACTTAAGAAGAAATAAAAAAGTTATCCTAATTTCTTACAAAAGTAGTTTTAAGTATAAGTTTTTACTAAAGAAGAAGGAAACCCCAGCCTCATAAAAACAGTGTAAGATACAGTATTTGCGAAGTGTTTTATCAATTAATTTTCAGTTTGTAGCTAATGCCCAAATGTCTAAAGTTCCTAACAGAAAACCATAATATTTTACTAAACTTTTCTTGTTTTACGGTTCACCATGGAAAACTATAGTACATTGATTATTATTATTGACTATTATGTACCCCATCTTGTTCGTTCTCAAAGAACACATTAATAACAATAATTAATTTAAAAAAATGTAGACATCGCTTCCGCTTATAAATTGAAACCTGTATCATAAGCTTATCCGGTATGAAAGAAACTGCACCTAAAGCGAATACGTGGAGTCAATTTGCGAATAAAGTTCCGTCGTTGGTTTGGCTGGGAGACCTGGCGAGACTTCTTTACTGGCTTAAGCCAGTAGTTAGTGTTTGTTGAGTCACAAACTCCCTTGTTTAGATTTTTGCGTCTCTGTCCTGTACGTGACTTTGTAAGCAAATATGGTATTTAAGCGACTGAGATTACAGAGAGCCGTAAAGTGTTTTCGGAATTTTAATATAATGTAAATACATAATATACAGAGTGTTTTTGATTTGTTGCTTCTGCGATTTTGGAATTTAAAGAATTGAGAAATAAAGAGTTTTTTTCTCAGCTTTACTCTGGCTTTTGTATCCCTCTCCTAACATTTTATTTATTAACACTGAAAAATAAAACCAAATTTAATATACCCTTTTCAAAGCTGAGTAACAGACGAAAAATATCCCAAAATAACACGAGACGTTTGGTAAAAAAAGAGAATCATCCATCTTCGTTACAGGATCCGTCGGGGCAAGGGTTAGAAGCCTACCTTAAGAAAGTGCGAGAAAACAATTTGCCAGTGGATTTGTTAGAGATCTTCTCATAGATTGATCTTACTCTAAATGCGTCTAAGATTGACATATTTAATCAGATCTGTCTTTTAATTTAAAGTTTACTTTTTCCTTATTTATTTTGATGAAAAAAGTTATAACTACTTAAAAGAAGCTCTATCAAAATTACAAAGATGACAGCTAATATTATCTTTTAATCTTTATTTAATTTAACATTTACATACAAGGCATACCAGCTGCATCGTTACTGATACCTAATACCTAATCTATACATATAATAAAACTGTAGAAATGAAAATTCTGTACATTGAAGATATTCAAAAAATAATAAGCGGGGGGGTTACTACATCGCTATAGAAGCCAAAAATGTGGTTAGTTTTTTTGTCTGTCTGTCTGTCTGTCTGTCTGTCTGTATGTTTGTTCCACTATCACACGAAAACTACTGATCCGATTTGAACGCAGTTTTCGCAGATATATTTGTCTTCTTCCAACTTAACATCTGGTGCATAAAAAAATTTCCCCTCACCCCTCTAAAGGGACGAAAGAGGGGGTCAGATTTTGTATAAGACTTTTGCTTTAACACGAAAACTACTGATCCGATTTGCATACGGTTTTCGCAGATATATTTGTCTTCTTCCAACTCAAAATCTGGTGTATAAAAAACTCCCCCCCCCCTCTAAGGGGAGCAAAGAGGGGGTCAGATTTTGTATCAAACTTTTTTCTTTAATAGACTTACTTCATATTATTAACTGTTTCTTCCAATTTAACATCTGGTGTATAAAATTTTTCCCCCACCTCTCTTAGGAGACAAAAGAGGGGGTAAGATTTAAATACTTTAAATGGCAAAACAACGTTTGCCGGGACAGCTAGTATTTAATAAAGCTGCTGCTTGAATAAATATTTGAGCAATTTCTATTAAAAAATCTAAAGCGTCTATAAAATCTAAAATATTTAAGTCAAATTTTTAGCACGGGCACGTATTGATAACAAAAATTATAGTAATATTTATTTTAATAACATTTTTGATCAAATTATATTTGATTTCAATCTACATAATAATCTTAATATATAGAATATAGATTAAGATTATTATGTTGATTGTATTGATCCTGTCAATAAAAATAAGAGGAGCTCAAGTTTTTATTCTAAAACACTTGCCACGTGCATGTATCGTTAGGTAAAAGTTAGCAAAAGTTTATCTATTAGGGAGCGGCGAAATATTATAAAGGGTTTTGGTTTTTTTCTCAACCCACAGGAGCTCTTAGATAGAAATAGAAAATTACAATTTTATAGTAGCATGGTTATCATTTTTATGTCTCACTTGGTCTTTTATTTTATAAGTTTTTATTGAAGCTTGTGCATTTACTGGACATAATTAAATACAATACTGTAGAAATAAAATAATAGGCAAAAATAAACCAATATTGAAAAATTATATATTTGCATCTTTTAAATATATAATTTATTTTAGAAATAACTTTTATTATTCTGGTCTCGGTATTTCGTCGAAACGACTGAATATTATTTTATTTTAAATACAAACAACAAAAGCACGATTTACATAATATAATGAGAATTATATATGCACAATTACACAGTGGAGAGCATGCCTCAACTTCCCGGAACCGTCGAAAAGACGTTACCCGTAATGCCCGATTGCGTATCGAATTTTCGGACACAAGAGCACTCGGGACTCGTAAAAAACCCGTAACCGTATTATGCTCATAATAAGGCTTTTAAAACGTCAGTGGCCGCTAAGCGAATAACCTGACAGAACTGTAATGAATCCAATTCCAAACAATGCAGGTACAATTTGAAATGGGAGCGAATTGCGAAAAACAAATTGCTATATTCAAACAGCACCAACAAACCTAACAGTGGATTACATCCAGTTGAACGGGGAACATTATTTGTTCGGATGCAATCTCTTCTTCGCGTATATGATTAAAACACTGCACGGAATACTATCCCGATGGGAAATTATCGAGCCGAACGCACTGCATAATTAGCACTGAAATGATGGTTTATTCCCGACTTTCATATTTTCCGAATGCGATTTAAAACATTGTAATGAGGTTGAGATTTGATCGGGTGGTTTTTAAAATGTGATGACAAAAATCGCGTAAAATATTTTTTATCCATTTACAATGTTTGTATTTTAATTAATATTAAAATACAAACATATATATGGTAAGACTTAATAGCCTTTACAGGGACTCAAAGACGTGGTAGAAACCTATATAAAAATCGGGCCTATATAAAAACTATTCTACACGTTGACGTGTAGCATAGCAGGCTAAGAATTTAGGTAGTTAAATTTTTGGGTGTCTGGCAAAACTACGCATAATCTTTTTAACGCAAAAATAAATCAAAAACGCGCTATTTACAATGAAGAAGAATACCTCGTTTAATATTGTTTATTCAACAAAACTCCATAGTATTGTGGCGGTACCCACAATTAGCCTAACATTCCTGCATCGCGCTATCGAAATTTCTGAGCGCGTCGGTATATATACGACAGCTGAAATGTATCACGTGGGTTCCGGCCTGACCGAGCATAACACCTCGCTCGGTCGGAAGATCTTCCTTTGTGGCCTCCACGCACATTCCCACATTGGTGACCCTCGACAGAACACGCCTCCTTCATCATCATCACTCCCCGTCCCTCCGCATAGCGCCAGCCAGCATCGCCTCATCGGGTACCTCGTCCACTAGCCGCAATGTACCGCGGCCTGGGCGACTGCGCATCGGCATCAACAGGCTTTCTCACTACACCGACCGGTCAGCAAGCAGAGCACATCTCTCCTGGTCAGCACGTAGCATCGGCCCCGCACGGCAGCTATCCGACTCACTGGATCCCGTGCAGCAGCTTCACAGTTCCGACTCACTGGGACTCACTGCAACAGTTCCGACTCACTGGAACTCTCTGGCACTGGCGACTCAAGCGACAAGTCTTCAAGATTAGACCTCCGGTCTTCGGGGGGGAGTGATGTGGCGGTACCCACCAATTAGCCTAACATTCCTGCATCGCGCTATCGAAATTTCTGAGCGCGTCGGTATATATACGACAGCTGAAATGTATCACGTGGGCTCCGGCCTGACCGAGCATAACACCTCGCTCGGTCGGAAGATCTTCCTTTGTGGCCTCCACGCACATTCCCACAGTATATTCTAAATTTTAAAATAATACTTGTAGTCCTTGCCGAAAAATCGATGATGTCCGTACATAGTTGTCTCGTCCTAAACACAGTAAAGACTTTTTATGATAATTAAATTAAATAAAAATACAATATCTAACATACGAGCGTTCTGTGACCAGCAGCGAACGGTCCACGAATAAGCACATAGCAAAGCAAATGGAAATAAAACATAGACTTTACATACAACTCATATGCAGCCTTCAATTATATGTTGAAAATATGGCCGCCACTTTGTACAATTCAAAATTAATTTTGCATTTTTATGAGCGGTCTCCCAGTGAATAGAATAGAAAAAGTGAATATGGTAAGAATTTTATTTGAATCTGAACATTCGTAGAGCATTTTATTATTCTTGTTTATTTATAGTGTAGTACTAATGATGATACATTATAATGCTAGTTATATTTTATTAATAAATAGCAGTTATTTAAAGCATCGATAAAAATTAAAAAACATTTTCCTATTTTTACCTAATACTGAAATTATTACTTTAAGGACAGAAATTAAATATAATATAAAAAGTTTCTGTAATAAACTAAAAGTAATAAATGGAAGCATTAAGCTTGTTACTGTAGTCACACTGTAACACCTACCGTTACAGTACAGGGTTAATAAAATTACAATTAGATAACAACTTAGTATATTTAACAAAATTACAAACTAAAGATGCCCGGTAGGTGAGACACAAAATTTATAGTCGTGGTAAGGCCTACTTGATCGTCACTTATGGACCGTAGGGCTACTCTCCTGGTATGATGTGAATCTGGGACGCTGGAGGTACTGTGCTCCTTCTCAGCCGCAGCGTTGAATAGAAGATGGTTACAGGAAGGAGCGTGCGATGTAGACAAATAAATTCGGAGCAGTGATCCCTGGAAACGATATTCCGTCTCAGTACACTTTCCTCGCAAGCGTCTGGCGGCCTATCCACGCGGAAGCCCAAAAAGAGCGCCCTCTACCTACAGCGGTAGCGGTATTATCGTGGTAGGCCGTCAGGAAATAATAATTACCATTTACATAAAAAACTTAATAACATAAATTCCTATAGTAAACTAATTCAATCTATTAGAAAATGTTATATTTTTTAATACAAAGCAAGTTATTAAATAGTTAAGAAATTAAATCTTAAGATAGAAATAAAACTAAATACAATTTAGAAATATCTATATTACAAGATTTTTGATATTATTAGTACTAACTACATGTGTGCTAACAAAACTTACCCTAAGACGGGGATTTCTCCAATTAAATTATCTCAATGAACCATTAGATAGTTAATGTAGCTAATTATGCGTAGATTAAATAAAATAATGTATTTAAGCAGAATAATAGCATTGGCAACGGTCTCAAATCGTTTTTCTTTTCATTACAGAAAACTCGAGAGCCAATATTTGAAATAAAAATAAAATACAATTCTTAATTTTAAATTTAGTTTCTTTTTTTTTTTAAACAGAACAGAAATTGTCAATGACAAACCGAACGTTAGTTCTTCCTTACAACTAAACATGTACCTTTTTCGAAAAAATATTATGAATTATTAAGAATGTAAATATTAGTATAATAAGGCAAAATAAGTATAAAATATAATAATATTTAAAAATGGAGTTTATGTAACGTTCCGTTACATTACCCGCCTCGCCTCGCAAGGATTTTGACTTATGCAATATGACAAAATCCAAACCAGGAACATGAAAGTAAGTATGCAATTCATTCAAACTAAATATGTAAAGTTAGGTGTAAAAATATTAATTAGGTGTTACGGCCAACAATTTTAAGATCTTTAATGTGCCAAGTACCCAAGTCTTTTCCTGACATGTTTTCTAAGACATAAACGAGTGGGGACAGCTTTTGAGTAACGCGACATTTAATAAATTTTGGAGCCAACTTTTTACTGAAGTACTTATCTTTGTCACTCAGTACATATGCCCGCTTATAAACTATATCACCAACTTCGAATTCGAAATCTTTCCTCCTCAAATTGTAATGAGATGTGTTTTTCACATGTGCGAGATACAAAGATTTTTGTACTTTATCAAAAATAGTACTGAGACAACCACGATTTTCTACATATTCTTCGCGTGGCAAAAACAAAACCTCTTTACCTAAATCAGTGTCAGTGTAATGAGAGCCACATAACACCAATTCCCTACCGAATACGAGGAACGACGGTGAATAACCAGTTGCTTCATTCACCGAATTGTTTATTGCAAACTGAACTTTTGGAATAAATATGTCCCAAGTTCTATGATCACCTTCAACGAACGTGGAAAGACAAGTGATAATTGTTTTATTGTAACGTTCCACTGTATTTACCTGGGGTGTATATTTAGGTGTAAAGAACAAGTTCGGAATTTTATATTTATTGAACAAGGATTTGGTTTGCTCGCTAATAAACTGGGTGCCATTGTCCATGAAAATACTTTGAGGAACACCGTGTACAAGAAATACTTGCTCCTCAAGTAACTTGACAATAATGTCTGACGTGGCTCTCTTAATGGGGAAAATCAAACAAAATTTAGAGAAACAGCATGTAACTACTAGAATGTAGCTATTCTGTTTTCGTGTTATAGGAAGGGGACCCATCAAATCTATCGAAATCATCTGAAAAGGACGAGAACACTGTTTGGGACGACCCATTTCTCCGAGTGTTGCATGATTTTGCTGTTTGTAAGCAAGGCAAACGGAGCAAGAGCTTACGAATTGCGATATGTCATTGTGCATGTTGGGCCAGTAGTACCTAAGCGCAACACGCTTATATGTTTTAAAAATGCCCATGTGACCTGCTGTCGGTTCACTATGGTTTTCAGCGATAATTTTATCGCGTAACTCTAATGGTACCACTTCTTTCCATGAGAACTCGTCAGTAAGCTGATGCTTATTTTTGCTTAGTCGAAAGAGAATATTGTTTTTAATTTGAAAATTCGGAAAGTTCTCTGGTTTAACCAGGCAGCCATTAAAAATGTTTTTATACCAATCGTCATTAGTAGTCGAGACGGAATTGGCAGAAGTCAAAGCCGAAACAGGGACAGCTCTAGATAAGGCGTCGGGAATAACATTATCCACACCACGCCGATGCTTCAAAATAAAGTTGAACGATGAGAGCCTCACTCCCCAGCGAGCAAGCCTACCAGTTGGGTTATCTAAAGATAAAAACCATTTAAGCGCGCTATGGTCTGTGTAAACTGTGTTAGTTTGACCATTCTCTAGATAGCATCGCCAATGCTCCAAGGCCACGAGAACGGCCAAAGTCTCACGTTCAGTGATGCTATAATTCTTTTCTGGCCCAGTTAAGGATCTGCTCATGTAAGCTATGGGGTTCTCCTTCCCATTTATAGTTTGAGTGAGCATTGCACCAACCCCATAGTTACTAGCATCAGTATGCACTTCAAATGGAAGCTCATAATTGGGACAGGAAAGAATAGGCGCCGAGACCAAGCACTCTTTGAGTTTCCTAAATGCCACGTCTGCTTCCTCCGTCCACTGAAAAGAAGGTGCAGACTTTTTATTGGAAGTCAGCTTATTTAACGGACCAGCAATCGTGCTAAAATTTGGGACGAACCTGCGGTACCATGTTGCCGTACCTAAAAAACGTTTTAAATCCTTCCGGCACGTAGGAGTTGGATAGTTCAAAATAGCCGCTACTTTGTCAGGGTCGGTTCGTAAACCATTCGCATCGACCACATATCCTAGATATTTGAGCTGACTTCGAAAGAATTCACATTTCTCCAGATTGACTGTGAGGTTAGCTTGACGTAGCTTCTCAAATACACGTTGAAGAAGAGATAAATGTTCTTCAAATGTACTGCTTATTAAAATAATATCATCGAGATAAGCAAAAGCCTTGTGGTCCATGTTACCAAAAAGTCGGTCCACCAACCGTTGTTGGGTAGAAGGCGCATTTGTAAGACCAAATGGAGTCGTTTTAAAACGAAATGTGCCTCGACCAGGCACGTAAAACGCCGTCTTATCCCTATCCTCAGGGGCTATTGGTATTTGCCAAAACGCTTTCGATAAATCTATGCTACTCAAGAACCTAGCGTCACGTAAATTATCTAATATTTCTGAAATATATGGCAAGTTATAAGCGTCCCGTTTTGTGATAGAGTTAAGTTTCCTACTGTCCAAACAAAATCGGGGCTGCCCATTCTTTTTAGTTACCAAAAGAACAGGAGACTGCCATGCACTTTCACACGGTTCTATAACATCAAACTGCAGCATCTCATCCACCTGATCAATTAAAATTTTCTGTTTGACGGGCGAAAGCCTATAATATCTTTGCCTTACAGGGGGTGAATTGCCAGTGTCAATGTGGTGGGTTATTAAATGGGTTCGACCTAATCCTACACGCTCGAATGAAATTTCTTCAAACTGCTTTTTAATTTTATCAGCAATCTCCTTTTGTGAACTATTCAAATTGTCGTAAGACTGAATAAAAGTGGCTGGGCTGTTAATATTTAAGTTAGCTAGAGGAGCGGTGACTAAATTAAGACAACCTAAATATTTGGGACATATTTTAAACATGCGCCAGAAATCAATCCCTAAAATAAGCGCAGATTGAACTTCCGGAATCACATAAGTTTTGATAATGTGGAACTGACTATCAAAGTGAACAGGCATATTAATATAGCCTGAACTACGCAAGCTTTGCCCGCCAGCCGTCACGACTGTTACTGAATCATCAGTGTGCAACTCCAAACCCCGGTCAACTAAAGCGGTATGAGCATTGTTGCCTAGAATGGTAACAGCTGATCCCGAGTCTAAAAGGCCTGAAACTGTCATATTGTTAATTTTGATATTGACATATGGTCGTGTGTCAGTAATAACTTTAGATTGCAGAATTGTGGCAACCTTATAGCTACTGAAAAATAAACGAACTGATTTTAACCAATCGTTCCACTCCTCTCTACTAGTTCGGATAATATTTTTATTTTTCAGTTGAGAATAACCACAATTCTGCAGAGTTAGTTTTTTGGGCTCTGACAGTTAGGACAGTCCGGCTTCTTAACGCCTTTATGACCACATTTGAAACACATGATTTCAGTGTTGGTGCACTGTCTTAAGTTATGTGTATTGTTGCGACATCTAGGGCAATATGGTATCCTTAAATTAGTTTGAGGTGTACTATTTTTAGATATACTATGTAAATATTCCTCATTAGTGTGTTGAGGTATACTATTTGTAGATATACTATGTAAATATTTCTCGTTAATGTTACTATTTTGTTTGAAATTATTATTATTACTGTTACTTTTAATTTCATTATTATTATTACATTTAAGTTTCGGATGTTTGTATGCAAATTCAGGTGCTAAAGTATCTGAAGTTGATGCTGATGGTTCCCGAAAATGGGCAAGACGAGACTGTACAATTTCATAATTCCTACATAAGGTTCTCACTTGATCAATATCTTGGATATTAGTTGCAGAAGCTAAAATGCTTGCGTAACAAGGGCGTATATTGTGCAAAACAATTTCGAGCTTGTCCTCCTTCGACAAAGGTTTTGAAAGTCTAGAAAACATTCCTGACAAAATAGATAAATAAATTGTAATATTTTCTGTCTCGCCCTGAGTTCTAGCGCGAATCTCAGACAATAGGCGATAATCATAATCGGGCTTATCGAAATCCTGTTTTAAAAGAGTGACAAGGTCATCCCAAGATGATACCTGGTCTCTGATGCTTCGGAACCAATGTATAGCGTCATCTATAAATATTTCATTTGCAAATGAAATTAATTTTGAGTCGAGAATGCTTCGTGCCTCACTAAATTCACTAACGCGTTGAATAAAAGATCTAACGCACGATTTGCCATCAAATTTTAATTTCCCTAGCTCAGCGGTAATACTTTTTTCACATGTGACTGAAACGTTAATTGGAGGTTGACAACTAGTGATATTACAACTAGAACTTGTAGTAGCTGAGTTTGACGATTCTATCTTAAGTGGGTCAATAAATTTATTGAGATTCTTAAGGTAAAACTCATAACAATTTCTATAAAGAATAGTACAAGCCGCGTGTGTATCCTTTGCGTCGCTTGGGTCGATTCTGTTCATCCTATGATAGACGTGATGGAGAATATTCTCTGTTCGCGAAAGAGTTCCTTTGTCACACGGACCTGACTCAAGAGTAAAATTTATTTTATTAAGTATCTCTGTCACGGACAGAAGGTCTTCTTGTGGGTCAAGATGAGAGGCAGCTATGTCCTCAGCTGGAAACATTTGCACTAATTTTGTTATTTGTTTCCTGAGTTCGGCAACAGTACTGCCGGGTGTTTCGCCTCTAACTGCCACCTCGTACTCTAGTTCGGGTTTTTGCAAAGACAGGTACTTAATCGGAAAAGCCATTGCTATGAACTAATCTTAAGATAAGTTTTATGAGCACACAAATATTACAATAATTAAAGTGATAATTACAATCCTAAGCTTAATATGAAAACGTATAGTAAAACTGTAAAACAATTATTTTGACGACTGTAACTATTAGTAGTTAAAATTGTAATATAATGATTAACAGACCCTAAATAATAATTTTGTAAGGTATTATAACAATTTAAGTAGGTAATTTAAAACAGAACAAAAAAAAAACAATCCGCTACCGCTTCCAAAAGTGACAATACAAGTTAACCACGTTTATGGGCGCCAGTGTAACACCTACCGTTACAGTACAGGGTTAATAAAATTACAATTAGATAACAACTTAGTATATTTAACAAAATTACAAACTAAAGATGCCCGGTAGGTGAGACACAAAATTTATAGTCGTGGTAAGGCCTACTTGATCGTCACTTATGGACCGTAGGGCTACTCTCCTGGTATGATGTGAATCTGGGACGCTGGAGGTACTGTGCTCCTTCTCAGCCGCAGCGTTGAATAGAAGATGGTTACAGGAAGGAGCGTGCGATGTAGACAAATAAATTCGGAGCAGTGATCCCTGGAAACGATATTCCGTCTCAGTACACTTTCCTCGCAAGCGTCTGGCGGCCTATCCACGCGGAAGCCCAAAAAGAGCGCCCTCTACCTACAGCGGTAGCGGTATTATCGTGGTAGGCCGTCAGGAAATAATAATTACCATTTACATAAAAAACTTAATAACATAAATTCCTATAGTAAACTAATTCAATCTATTAGAAAATGTTATATTTTTTAATACAAAGCAAGTTATTAAATAGTTAAGAAATTAAATCTTAAGATAGAAATAAAACTAAATACAATTTAGAAATATCTATATTACAAGATTTTTGATATTATTAGTACTAACTACATGTGTGCTAACAAAACTTACCCTAAGACGGGGATTTCTCCAATTAAATTATCTCAATGAACCATTAGATAGTTAATGTAGCTAATTATGCGTAGATTAAATAAAATAATGTATTTAAGCAGAATAATAGCATTGGCAACGGTCTCAAATCGTTTTTCTTTTCATTACAGAAAACTCGAGAGCCAATATTTGAAATAAAAATAAAATACAATTCTTAATTTTAAATTTAGTTTCTTTTTTTTTTTAAACAGAACAGAAATTGTCAATGACAAACCGAACGTTAGTTCTTCCTTACAACTAAACATGTACCTTTTTCGAAAAAATATTATGAATTATTAAGAATGTAAATATTAGTATAATAAGGCAAAATAAGTATAAAATATAATAATATTTAAAAATGGAGTTTATGTAACGTTCCGTTACAACACCTATCTATTTTTAAATGGATGGCTTTAATTTTTAGTTGTGTCAAAGAAAGTGATTAAAAACCACCATCGGGCATCTATTGTCCCCGACTTGTTTGTTTTACAGCTGACGACTTAATTTATGTTAACCCTAGATCACTAACCTTATGTTCCAGCGCTTATTACTAACCTTCGTCGTTTCGACTACGGTATTTTAGAAAGGCGATCAAAAGGTGTTTTTCAAATGAAATGTTTACAGTTTTGTTTTTTATTTAATGGAAATGGACGTTCCTTATCGCGCGTTCGGCGTAAAGGAGGCCAGACAGAACGATATTTGACCTCGACACTTTTTTATTAGTACCTGCATAGTAGGGGCAGAGGGCGTTGATAGTATTCCTGTGCGTCAAATAGATGTCGTTTTTTGAGAATAAATAGCGATTCGTTGTTGGTATTCCTGGGCGTCAATAGATGGCGTTTATTTTTTAAATATTTTTTTGAGTGTATATGTGTACAGGTTTTTTGAACATAAGAAATAACTTCGTTCCATTCGTGATTCGGGTGTCCCTTGACACCTCTCAAGTTCTGTTTATACTACTTCAATAAAGTGATATGGCATATTTATTGCCTAAATAGGCTTATAATTGCGATTATAATTTTCATGACAAGTCAACAATTGAAATATTTACTACTACTATCCGCACACCGATTTTTGCACTTGTTGCGAGTGCTTTTAGGATATAATGCACATGTTTTCCTTCTTTTTGTGCAAGAGGAACATGAGCTGTATTATTTTATCCAGTTTTTATAGTGGAAATCGAAGTATTACTTCTTTGCAATCATTTTTATGACCATCCGTTACGTAGGCTGGATCAATTTCGATATGGTCTTCTTTCTCACTCCCTGATGAATTTTGATTAGCGCTTTCGTCTTGTAATAACAACCAAAGTATTGTATTTAATATAATGATAAACAATTTCAATAAAATAAATCCGCAAAAGAGGAAAAATGCGCAAAAATGTATAAACCTAATCATACATATAAATGTCTAAATACTATAAATGTCGCGTTAATACTAACACTCGTCATTTCGACGAACCATGGTTGCTGGTATGGCGATTACAGAACATAAAAAATACTACTACTATCGCGAGGGCAAGGAGTCGACAGAGATTAGCTCAAGTATGGAATCGCGCGCGCAAAAGATAGAACGATTTTTTTAAAACTGCGTCGTCGAATCGACGAAGGTTAGTAATCTAGGGTTACTTAAAAATATCCCTTTTGGACATTTCACTATTCAACTTTGAAAAAAAAATTATATACGAAGTAATTATTGCTACGCGCAGTGTAGCAAAGGTGTTCCAAGTTTTTTGCGTGCTTTTTCATCTTCTCATAATATGAGTCATGATAGTAATTTTTAAATAATATCGTCATTAATTTACATACATGTCGAAATAAAAAATGCAGCAGAATAAAACATTTTATACTTATAACATAAATTTTAGAAGTAAATAAAAAAGTATTTTAACTTTTTTACTAGACCAAAGCTGGGTAAAAATCGTAGCAATGCATGCACGTCGTATCGTCCCCGCGTCGTGCGTCTAAATTAACTTTCCCAACTTTATGATTGATGACCTTTACAGACAATTTTTCCATTCATCATAGTTAATTTCATTGAAGTGTCGTGTGTGGCGACGGCGATAAAGTGACCGAGGTGTGTCCTTTCACCAGTAATGCAGATACAAACCAATTTAATATTTATTGGACTTTTTTCAAAGTCACCCCATATAATTATAGCGTTACGTAAACTATGACGTGACGATATTTAAACACATAGTAATATTATAACTGGGAAAGTTTCTATCAGTCTATCTGTGTCTGTTTTTTATCTTCTTACGCTTAAATCCCTGAAGCAATTTCTATTTTTAACCGACTTCCAAAAAGGAGGAGGTTATAATATGTTCGGCTGTGGATATATATATATATATATATATATATATATATATATATATATATATATATATATATATATATATATATATATATATATATATATATATATATGGGATGGGATCCATGAGTAATCGAGGGAACTCCTCAAAATTTATATGGAAACATATGGTGATTTTGATTTTATGAGAAGTATCCTAAGCATATGCTACCAAAACGCAAGATTTTGCACCAAGGTATACTATGGTTCCGAAGATACTAAGAGAACTCCGGATTCCTTATAGATACAAGTTTGGGGGTTTAGGCGCTGTTTTAAGAACTGAAAGCATATGCTACTATGCAAATTACATTCATCATCATCATTTAAGCAAAATTAGGCCAAAAATTGTGTTTTTTGAATGGGAGCCCCCCTAATTTTATTATTTTATTTTAATATTATTATTAAATATTAAAGTACACATACAATTAAGTACTTTGAGAAAAATTCAGGTACTTACCTGTTGCCATTATTGATATAGAGCAAAAAAGGCCAAAAAAATCACGTTATTTGTATGGGAGCCCCCCTAAATATTTATTTTATTTTATTTTTAGTACTTGTTGTTATATCGGCAACAAATATACATAATCTGTCAAAATTTCAACTCTCTAGCTATTACCGTTCTTGAGTTACAGCCTGGAGACAGACAGACAGACAGACGGACGGACAGACGGACAGACGGACAGACAACGAAGTCTTAGTAGTAGGATCCCGGTTTTACCCTTTGGGTACGGAACCCTAAAAATCGTTGTCCCAAAGTTGCGACAAACCATGTCGCTCGTGAACCGTAAATTTTCCGAGACTAATCTATATCCATATAATTAAAACCGACTTCCAAGGTAAAAACAATAATAACATCCTTATAATATGAACTAAAAAGTATTAAATAATGTTTCCTATCAAAATCACCATATGTTTCCATATAAATTTTGAGGAGTTCCCTCGATTACTCATGGATCCCATCATCAGATCATCACTTTATATATATATATATATATATATATATATATATATATATATATATATATATATATATATATATATATATATATATATATATTTTTATTATTTTTTTTTGTATGTTCAACGATTACTCCGCCGTTTGTGAACCGATTTTCAAAATTTTTGTTTTGTTCTATTAAGTTTCCCTCCAATTTGGTCCCATTTTCACAAAAGTGATGATCTGATGATGGGATCCATGAGTAATCGAGGGAACTCCTCAAAATTTATATGGAAACATATGGTGATTTTGATTTTATGAGAAGTATCCTAAGCATATGCTACCAAAACGCAAGATTTTGCACCAAGGTATACTATGGTTCCGAAGATACTAAGAGAACTCCGGATTCCTTATAGATACAAGTTTGGGGGTTTAGGCGCTGTTTTAAGAACTGAAAGCATATGCTACTATGCAAATTACATTCATCATCATCATCATCAACTATTTTTGTACTCAATCTTCATCATTTTGAAGTCGGTGCCAGTTCCAAAAGTTTCAAATACCTATTCTGTCAGAGAACTGAAGATTCAGCTATATCTGGTACCGACTTCAAAATGATGAAGATTGAGTACAGAAATAGTTGAGGTTTAGCCGAATTCGGAAAAAGGCACTATTAGATAGGAAACATTATTTAATACTTTTTAGTTCATATTATAAGGATGTTATTATTGTTTTTACCTTGGAAGTCGGTTTTAATTATATGGATATAGATTAGTCTCGGAAAATTTACGGTTCACGAGCGACATGGTTTGTCGCAACTTTGGGACAACGATTTTTAGGGTTCCGTACCCAAAGGGTAAAACCGGGATCCTACTACTAAGACTTCGTTGTCTGTCCGTCTGTCCGTCTGTCCGTCCGTCTGTCTGTCTGTCTGTCTCCAGGCTGTAACTCAAGAACGGTAATAGCTAGAGAGTTGAAATTTTGACAGATTATGTATATTTGTTGCCGATATAACAACAAGTACTAAAAATAAAATAAAATAAATATTTAGGGGGGCTCCCATACAAATAACGTGATTTTTTTGGCCTTTTTTGCTCTATATCAATAATGGCAACAGGTAAGTACCTGAATTTTTCTCAAAGTACTTAATTGTATGTTTACTTTAATATTTAATAATAATATTAAAATAAAATAAAAAAATTAGGGGGGTTCCCATTCAAAAAACACAATTTTTGGCCTAATTTTGCTCTATAATGGTACGGAACCCTTCGTGCGCGAGTCCTACTCATACTTGGCCGATTTTTTAATTTAAGGTATTTAAATGATGTTTGTTTTTAGTTCAAATTCTTAAAAATATAGCAACGCATGATAGTTGCTATGTGCAATTTACTATCTACGATGTTCGTAGCCCGCTTCTACGACTCGTAGCAATCGTAGCTCGTAGCAGCTACGCTTTGTTTCTTCATCGGTAAAACGTTTTTTTGCACAATATTTTATCATTAATGTTTTGATTGCCAACATTTTTCACATTTTATGCAACGTCGGTATTAGTTTACAAAAGATCTAAAATTATTACATATGAAGTGACAAACAACACACGCAAAATGAACAGGTTTCATTTAATAAAGGCCAAATTTTATGAAGGCCAGTTCATCCTTTTGTTCAAGTGGGCCTGAGTTTTAGAGCTCATTAAATTAAAGGGCGAATTTACAATCGTCACTCCACAAGATCTGTTGATAACGTCGTTCTTTGTATTTAACTTATTAATAATATTACACAAATGACCAACAAAGTTACGGTTTTGAAGGAAAATTAATTTCAGTAATTAAGGGTATATTAATCGAATTACTACAATATTTTTTTGTAAATATTGAGACATTAAGGGCCTGTTTCACCAATTCCTGATAAGTGCTGGATAGGCTATTCACCACTTAACTTGACAGATGAAATATGTTGAATCTGTCATAAAAGTTGTGGATAGCCTATCCGGCACTTTATCAGGAAGTGGTGAAACAGGCCCTTAAGATTATTAAATAAAACCAAATCCATACTCTCTAATGAGAAAGTTTATAATATGTCTCTTTTCTGTACACGCTTAATCTATTGGACCGATTTAGTTGAAAGGTATTTCATGATTAGTGAAAGTACACAGAACAGTTTTTACCAACGAAATTTGAGTTTACATATAAATATTATTTGCACATTGACATCTAGGTCAAAAGATAAAACAAAAGTAATTATAACAGTTTTATATGAGGCTCAGAAAATATTATCAAATCAAGTAAACTTACATATTTTGTGCTTGTATTCTATTCGAAGCATTTCGTATCAAATGAAGAGGAAAACTTACCTGAAAACATAAAATTTACACAGTTAAGTAATTTATATTTGTATATTGGTGGTGATAAATTAATCTAACTTTGCACCACACTACACACTACAATTTTGTACCACCAATTATATTCATTAGATTTCAACAAAAAATAAATTAATAAATAAGGATAGCGAGACCATTTTTAATTTAATAAACTCCAAATATTTTTAAATTTACGTAGATAATCGGTATTATATTATAATATTATGCAAATGCAAAAAATCTAACATAGTTTGACACTAAATAGATAAACATCATAACTACATTTCATTGCTATGTCACTATAGAGATAAAAGTGATAATGAAGGAATATAGCAGAATATTTTCGGTACCATAAGACCAGGCGTCCGAAGCCGGCGTTATTCAATTTACATGCAAATCGGGAGCGGAAGGGAGTGAGACCGTGCCAATAGTACACTGATGTATCGCGTCAAAACGTGTTCTATGGATACACCGCTTTTGAGGTACGAGAGGTGGCGATTTTTTTTTTTATAGCGAAAAATATCGGTCTGCTGATAAAGCTTCAAATTAAAGTCATTCTAAGTTTGACAATGTAATAATTACGAGTATCTGCTTAGTTTTTGCTAACTGACTGGTGTAAGGCTGATTCCATATTAGGCTTGCGCGTTCCTCGGGCATTGAGCGACGCGAGCGCAGCGTGCGTGCCGCGAGCGTTCTCTCGTGTGACGCCCGAGAAACGCGCACGCCTAATGTGGGGGACGCCTAAGAGTCAATTCAGACCGCAACGCGACGCGTAGATGCATTTCTAAATTTGTACGGATTTGACAGAATTCAATTGCGTGAGACGTCATGTCAATCTGTCATTGCAATACAAATTTAGAAATGCATCTACGCGTCGCGTTGCAGTATAATTGACCCTAAAGCGTCCACAAAATATTATATTTTGACTATAATATTTTATCATCGCAGTTATCAAGATTGCGAAATAAAAACTCCGGTTAATTTATAATAGAAAATAGAACCAGAAATCATTAAAATTTTGATTATTTTAAATAATGATTAAAGTTTAATATTAAAATGTTGATTTTTTGAAATATTTACTTTCAAAGCAATTCAAATATTTAGTAAATAAAAAAATGTAGAACTATTGTAAACTACAAAGTCGTTATTCGCCATCTCTCATGAAATACACCATGAGGGAATAAACGAAATATGATATTACGGTGGGTATCAGATATTGATGCGGTGGACAGAGCAGATTGCAGAGACTTTTAATAACGTGAGTCGTGACGTAAGGTAATACGAACATACCTTTTCTGTACTTTGCTTGGAGATAGCTAGAATACCGTCGTTTTGCGAGACTCATAGATTACATTCTTATAGGGAATATTTGGAAAGATAAAGTATGAATTGTAATAATATGAAGTTAGAAAACCTAATTTATTTTATTGCAGTCGGTAAAACATAAACTTAAATATGTAAGTATGAAAGTAGATAAATAACTAGATGGACAGCAATTCCGTTGCGCAAAAATTCATTGATCGCGCTGAACAGTACATTTTATCAACAAAAACTATCGTCCTTTTCCGACACTTAAAGTATCTGCATGCCTAGTAAAAGTCGTTTAGCGGCTAGGCGGTCCAGCATGAAAAGTAACAGACAAACAGACAGACACCCTTCCGCACTTATAATAAAATAAAGCATAGATGTTAATTATTGCACAATTACTACAATAATAATTATTATTATCACTATCAATTGAAAATACACTAAATTATGGTAGAGCTTGGTTACGGAGGTAACCAAGCTCTACCTGGGCGGATATAATCTGGGCGGAGGCCCATAACGTTACAAGAAATATTGTATTCACCTCAAAACAAGTTACACGTCGGATATTACAAGTGACCACAAACTTGATTGTCTACGAATTACGATAAAGTAGTTTGTGGTGGCTTGAACGATTGCGTGCGGTCACAGGATATGGCAAGATACAGGGTGGTGCGGTTGGCACCTTCGATTTAATGTATATAGTTTATGTAGTGATTCGAAATTGAGTTGTTGAGGTATCTATTACCTCCTTATAAGAAAAGATATTTGCTGTTTAAAGACATTATATTTGTACAATATTTTTTACATGTTTAATGTTATTCATTTAGCACGATAGATATAAGCTGAACCTATAAGTTCCGGGATACGACATACATGATTTTTCAAAGCTGAAATTTCAATGTATGATTAGAATTTCTTTTGCGACTACAAAGTCACAGGCAACGTCCTAATGATGTGATATGTTTACTTATTGTTGTGATGTGTGAATGCGTAAAAACCACAATCAATTCCAATTGCCTTAAATATCAATGAACGTCTAGTTCTTTAAATAAAATATCACGTTTATACATTTACAAATAAAATCCAAACGAAAACATTATGTAGTCAAAATAAAAATATTTAAAAGCAAAAGCCGCAAAACTAATTTATACGTGGGAGAGCCATGCTTCGGCACGAATGGGCCGGCTCGACCGGAGAAATACCACGTTCTCACAGAAAACCGGCGTGAAACAGCGCTTGCGCTGTGTTTCGCCGAGTGAGTGAGTTTACCGGAGGCCCAATCCCCTACCCTATTCCCATCCCTACCCTCCCCTATTACCCTATTCCCTCTTAAAAAGGCCGGCAACGCACTTGCAGCTCTTCTGATGCTGCGAGTGTCCATGGGCGACGGAAGTTGCTTTCCATCAGGTGACCCGTTTGCTCGTTTGCCCCCTTTATTTCATTAAAAAAAAAAAATTACAAGACATAATATTCCCAGGGCGTGTCTCGAGATATAAAATATTTGCGAACTGGTACTCGTAATAAATCCGTTCTGATAACAATTAGTGTAAAACAAACCGACCGTAACAGATAGTGTTCGTACTCAGTTTGCGACTGAAGTTAGGGTAGGACAGGACATGAAGTATATTATTTTAACCTTTATTTTGACACAGGGATAATCTTCAAAATTATTATTTCTACCTACCTATCATTATTGTCTCTTTGAATCACACCATGGCGTGCACCATGGTGACATATTCGCGTATGAACTAGAAGGTATGTAGCGATGTGACTTAGCCTAATGGCTGGATGATGAGTTCGTTGACCGGGTTATATAGTTTTTTAAAGTGTATGTAGGAATAGCTGAAGTGATTGATAGATGCAAAACAACAATAATCTTTCTCGTCTTCGGTTCCTTCCGAGTCTTTTACTTGGGAGTTTCTACGAGAGTGGTTTTTATGTCATTGCCATAAAGATATCTGAAAATCGCACCATCACATTGCGTTGTTGATCCACTATACTTATTAAGTAACGTCCTTAATTATTAACCATAGTTTTTTTACTGTCATCTCAATTTTATTGTATCTACGCAAGTCCTTTATCGTGTGTCGCGTATCGGTTTGGTCCTCAAGTGCACACACACCTTTACGGTACCGTCCATTAGACGACGGTTTAATGAGAGCAAAGTGCATCGTTGTCTTAAAATAAAATTCTACTTTTAAAGTTAATTTTGCACGCGAAATGAATATAAAACAAAGACAGTCACGCAAATATTTTGGACGATTAAGTTCGGTTTAACATCGGATACGTGGCTGGATTTTGAGGAGAGCTTAAAACCTGGTATTATCATTAGGAGTGATTTTTTGTTTTTAATGTTTTAAGTTATTAGTTATCTTCGAGATTCACTTTGTTAAAATTGACTAGAATTTCGGTTCCAATATGAAAAAGATAATATTTTATCTAAGTTTCAGGAAAAGCTGAAGCTCTAGTTTGTTTTCTTTTCCACAAACTATATCAAGGTGAGTGACTAAGACACACAAGCTAGATAAAACTCTCGGATAATATTTCAAGGTACCAAGTATGTTACAATTTTAGTTATAATAAAAAAATCTTCTTTATCTATAAGTACATATAATATCTAATATAATATAATATAATATCTATGGACGCTTCACACCACGTCAGTCTGGCCCCGTGGTAAGTACCTGATGGACTTGTGTTACAGGTACCAGACAACGGAAATATATTTAATACTTTTATACTATACATATATTTAAGATTTTTATTATATTATACACATATTTAATTCACATCCATGACCCAGGAACTTTGAAACCTTTTTGTTCCGTAGGCGGGATTCGAACCCGCGACCCCCGGCTTGAGCTACCAACAGCCCACCAACTGAGCCACAGAGTTCGTCAAATATAATAAAACTGTAGAAATGAAAATAATGTACATTAAAGATATTCAAAAAATAATGAGCGGGGGTGTCATTACATCGCTATAGACGCCAAAAATGTGGTTAGTTTTTTATCTGTATGTCTGTCTGTCTGTATGTTTGTTCCAGCATCACACGAAAACTACTGATGCGATTTGAATATGGTTTTTGCAGATATATTTGTCTTCTTCCAACTAAACATCTGGTATATAAGTTTTTCCCCCCACCCCTCTAAGGGGATAAAAGAGGGGGTCAGATTTTGTATCAAACTTTTTTCTTTAACACGAAAACTACTGATCCGATTTGCATACGGTTTTCGCAGCTATGTTTGTCTTCTTCCAACTTAACATCTGGTGTATAAAATCCCCCCCCCCCACCCCTCTAAGGGGACCAAAGAGGGGGTCAGATTTCGTATCAAACTTTTTTCTTTAACACGAAAACTACTGATCCGATTTGAATGCGGTTTTCGCAGATATATTTGTCTTCTTCTAACTTAATAAATGGAAAAGTGTGTTTGTTTGTTTGTTTGTCCTTCCTTCACGCCCAAACGAAGCAACCAATTGACTTGATTTTTGGCATAGACTTAGTTGAAAAGATGGAGAGTAACATAGGTTACTTTTGGTCTTAGGAAAACATTATAGTCCCAAAGGAGGCTTACGCGATTTCCGAATTTCACGCGAGCGAAGCCGCGGGCAAAAGCTATTAACTAAAATTGTAACATGGTTTATAACTTTTATAATAAAAAAAATGATTTTATTTTCGAAGTCTCGCTGAAACTCAAAAACGGCTGGAAGGATTTGGGTCGTTCAGGTCTTAAATAATTGGAAACAAGAATTGCTGTATCGATACAAGAGATTCATCAATAAAAATACGTGTGGCACTTGGGGACTGCCGCGGTAAAACTATTGCATAGATTTTTTTATCAACTTATGCAATTAAAATTCGCATACGTCTAGTCGCACGCAAACACCGTGCCGAAGTCTGGCAACGTCGCACACGAAATGAATGTTTGTTAGGTTTATTTCGTTACGGAATTTCTTGATTCGGTCGCCGCGCTCAAAGCCCACGGTAAAAGCTATGCAATAGCTTAAAATACAAATAGACATTATTTTACAAAGCCATCTAAGGTTCAAAACAGTGTAACTAATTAAAATTGTTGCGCCAAGAATACAGATTATTAAAAACGCGGCTAGTTCCCGCCAATTTATATCAAGTGAGGCGGAACTCTGTTTCTACCTCATTCTAACTTGTAATTTGTTGTGAAATGCAATTATACTGGATGCGCCCCGAGCTAATAGCGGCGGTATTCGAGGTACGAGGCGCTGTCGACGACAAAATTTGGCCTTTCAAAACGCTCCTTTAATTAGTATTGTTCCGATACCTTAAATATCGACTTCAACTATTTTGTGAGGCTCGTTGTTGTAAAAAGAACAGCATTTTGAATGTCTCAACTCTCATGTTTAGCCGTTTTTGAGTATTCAACAAACTTTAGTCTTAATCTTATTAAATATAAAAATTCTATAAAAATGTAGTGTAGGTAAATATAAAAACTTATGTGCGACAAAACAACTTGTGTAGGCAAGGCTAGTGAATCTATAGAATGAAAAAATTCTTCCTATACAAGAAATTGTACCACTTCCAAGTAAAGATCTTATGGACGTGTGTTACGTATGTACTAACTACAGTGTATAGTAGTAGAATTCTGGTGGATAGTAGGACATAACCGCATTCTAAAGGCAGTTAAAATAGAGATATAAATGCGTATAAAACAAGACATTAAACCAAAAAAGAATTTGTTTTAAATGCCCTTACCACTTAATCTTGAAAACCCTTTATCATGGGACAAAAATCCTTATCCGGTAATAAGGGATAATTATCCAATCCGATAGCCAGTAACATAAACCGCGATGTTTTTTTCATAAAACAAATTAAGCCGGGGAAGGGTGAGAGTATTCGGAGTCAAACAATTATTTTACGTAAATTGCATTCCCTTTTGCGCTAACAATTCTAAATTAAAGCCGAAGATACACCGGGAGACAAGGAGGGTAGGGCGGAGCTCGTAATTTCCGCGAATCTCCAGATCAATTAATTAGCGTGGCCCCAAATTGAGCCCGCCATTTTTAAATGTGGTGTGACCTTTAATTCTAGTTTTGTAATTTGAATTTTTACGTTTCAATCTATATGCAGAATAATATAGTTTAGCGGACGTACATTAAGTGAAAATATGAATCGCTTCAAGGAGGTTGATTAATAAATAGTGTTCAAAATACAGAAAACTAATTACGAAACTACTAAAACAGGACTGCTTTTTATGTAATTCACACATAGTCATTTAAATACACATCGTAGTTCAAAAATATAATTCAAAAACGCTTAAAAATATTCCTCAAACAATTCCCCTTCGAAATCACGAGTCGCTAAACACGTACACACGTACGTTGAATATCACAGAACACCTGAAATTATAATGTATGTAAATTACTCGGGGCGCTGCGCTGTATCAAACTTGTTATTTGTGTGTTTTAAGTTGCGCGATGATTTACGCTCTGGATTACCCGAGCATACGGATAGATACTCAGGACCGCTGTGATTGCATTTTGATAGTATTATGAATTAAAATTTGATAGGTAATTATTGTACAATGCATAATATAGAAAAATTGGTTCTTTTATTTTGATACTCATGGTACTTATACTATACAGTAAGAAAAGGATATTTTTCATTTAGTTGGAAAGCTTGATGAGTCTTTGTAAAGTTTTATTTGTGCTATATAATGTGACCACTTTTTTCTATTTACTTATATAAATTTTATATAAATACTAACAAAAACAAAAATTTGTTACTTGCCATACATTGGCAAGTAACAAAATTGTGTTTTTATTTTTGGCATACTAATCGTTAAAAACTTTGAAACTTAATGTGATTTAAATGAGAAAGCAAACCCTTACTAATAAAACATTTACGCAGCTTATAGTTAACTATTCAAGGTTCTCTGTCTTTGTCTGTCAATTGTCATGTATTTCGCTTTGTAATTTTTTTATTTCTAACTGCCGTACTCAAAAACAAATATTGATTACTTAACTGTAATTAAATGAAGATTTTGATCATACATTCTCTATCAAAATCTTCATTAAATTGAAGTTCAATCGTCATTAAATGTCTCTAAATGCGGCCGCAAGAGGTTAACAGTATACTTTAAAATAATGTGTTGTTCGCCACATATCAGAGCCGTGTGTATCATGGAACAGTTTTACCATAATTGGCTCTAAGTGTAGCAGGTGCTGTGAGTAACATCATTTACTCGGTCCGCGTCTTCGCCGTCTGATATCATTTGCTGTATAATTATTTATCAATTATACTTATATGTGACGTGCAAATATTGTTTGTTTATGCTCGTTTGCGACGTGACGTAATTAGTCAAGATCATTTTAGGTAAAGCCTTTGCACAGCTACAAGGATGTTTGGACGTGGATGCGAATCTACTGGCAAGCAAAATGATGCTAGCGATTAATTATAATTCGGACTTATTATACATAGATGTCATTAAAAATGGGTGTAAAAGAGCTGTAATCTCTAAGTTATACTCTACAAGACGGCGCGTTAATTTATTGGCAACACAAAACATCCTTGTAGGTATGTTGGACAAGCATTTAAGTAAAAAAAACTACATAAATATTAAATTTTGAAAGAAGACCGTATAAGGTAAAGCAACATAAAACATTTATTACGTTTGTACCAAAATCATAATAATATTGTCTTCAAAAACTGACGCGTAATATAATATTGAAGACAAATAATACCGGCCAAGTGCGTGTTGGGCCACGCGCGATATAGGGTTTCGTAGTACCGCTAGTTTACGTAAGTTAACTAGCGGTAATACGGGTACTTAGTACGTAAAAAAAAATATCATCCCCGCTTGATGTGTAGGGCAGGTACCATAAAAAAATGTTTTTTAAGATTTTATATACCATTTTGTCGGCATCATTAATATGACGTGCATTCATGCCGAATTACAGCTTTGTAGGTCCTATAATTTCTGAGTAAAACCGGGGAAAGGCAGATGGACAGACGGACAGACGGACAGACAGACAGACGGACAGACGGATGGACAGACCGAAACTATAAGGGTTCCTTGTTGACTACGGAACCCTAAAAAGTTTAGGATGTAATTATATGATTGAATGTCGCATTGTTCTTTGTTTTTATAAAGTTAAAACAAAATACGCTCCGTCTCACGACGTACATACTCTGCTTTTAAAGGTAATTCTAATATCATTACGCAATATCCGTGGATAGACCTAAAACATTTTTCATGTTTCTTACGTTACGATGAGAAATGAAATTATCTTATTTTAACAATGTTTTTACCTTAATTTGGTTTTGATTTTATATTTTCATACAGAGTACACTTTTTGAACAAAATTGTAATATTCGCCTATGGATAAGATTTTTTCGCATTTATTTATCTATAAAAATCTGAGTTCGGCTTTCTACCAATATATTGTGCTTACTAGTATAATCTAGAGCTTGCACATTACATTGGTTGGTACAAAAACAAAACCAATGTTACATTTTTGCATTTAACAGATTTTCCAACCAACAGAAAGATAAATCGTATTTTTCAACGCTAAGAAATTTTAATATCATTCCTACTCGTACGTAAACTTCAGATATTGTTAAACTTTGTATTTTAATAGAAAATATTTACTCGAAACTTGAAATTCAAATTAAACATGAATCTTTAGCGAATTCATAACAGGGTGTCTAAACTTTATGCATTATCAAATTCCCTTCGCTACTTCAACGAGGAACTGTCAGTTATTCTTTGGCAACTTGTACTGAACACCGGAATTCCCCGCTCAGATATAATTTCGTGCAACTAGTTCGGGGGATCTTGATTCTTGACCCATTAACATTTTGAGAACCGCTGTTTACTTATGTAGATAATTAAAATTAGAATTATGGTATACAGATTGCAGAGTATTGTCTTATGCAACCTGACTAGGTTGTATAAGAAAAGTCGAGGAGTCGAAGGCTATTCCGGTCGAACTGACGCAGTCCGGCCTGACCGGATTAGTTTTGTGCGTTCCCGCGTGTGTTGTGTATGTGTGTGTGTGTGTGTGTGTGTGTGTATGTGTGTGTGTTTGAGCCCAGTCAGTCTACGTAATATATTGGAGCCTTTACGATCATGTTAACTGCAGACAAATAATACAAAACATTATTTTAATTACCATGCTCATAATTACGATGAGCAAAATTACTACGTAAAATCATAAAATAAAGTAAATTCGCACAATCAGATTCATTTATTAGTTAGGATTTAGATGGATTAACTAAACTAATATGAACCAACTTTAATTTTCTATCTGAAGTTATTATTTGCAATATGATAACATAATATTTGTTTACAGTTTGTTGCATTAATGTGTTCTGAAATGAAAACTAAGTTGAAAATAAACACCATTTGGCACGGGTTTCTAGTAAAGGTGTTTTGAAAACGTTTATATGGAAATTAAGCTTTCTATGAAATTAAATCTTCGAATACATCTCGTCTAAAACTGAATCTGAAACAATGTCTAAATTAGTTTGTTATTAATATAGTGCTCATTAAATTGTTTTTAAAGTAACTTAATTAAGTATATTCTAAGCAAGAGGGTTTTCAATTTTAAATAACCAAAGATTATCATAATATTATTATCATTTAAACTTTAAAGGAATATAATATTTTGTATCTGATAGAACACAAAGCATTGATAAAACAAAAACTTGACGTTATCACGATCCAGGCCGACATTTTAAAATTTATTCAACACACCAGGCATAACTCTTTGAGCCGACAGAAGAAGTCACTTACATAACCCCATATTACTTTTTATATAATATTCAGAAGCTGAATTAAAAATTCCAACCCCTAAACTAACGACGTCTAAGGACGTACAATAAATCAGCAGCCTTTTGAGAAAAGAAAACGGAGTGCCGTAACAAAAGAAGTTCTTTTGCAATTTTTCAACTGCGCCATACGAAAATTTAGCTAAGGTACCCTAACATTATTACAAGCCGTGGAGGTGAGTTGGTCGCTGCGCGCGCGGTACACTGCTCGCTCCACTACTGGTTATGTCTTACCTCGGCTAAGTGAAGTCGCTATGCACCATGAACAGTCTGATGCAACGTCTTGACTAGTCTAACTCAATAATAAAACCTTTTCGGTTGTAGTTGGCTACCTATTTTGGAGATCCTTTGAAATGCTTTAAAATATTCGTATTTTGGTTGATAATGACGTTTGATAGGAAAGTAGTTTTTTTATACATCATAAATGGTAAACCTTAATTTGACTTTCATTAAATCAACTGAAATATAAAAATAAATCAAAAACCTTTTAATTTCATAAAAATAAACCTTATTGCTACTGCGGAACCCTTCATGGGCGAGTCCAACTCATACTTGGCCGATTTTTTGCATAAATTGAGGCTTTAGGACCGGGAAAAGGATTTGCAATAAAAAAAAATTGACAGATGATGAAGTAGGTAAGTTTCAAGGTTTGTTCGAATTATTATATAATATATTAGTAATTGTCCGTTTCTTATTTATCCAATTCATTCACTCACGTCTTCAATTATGTTACTTTCCATTGGCTGTTAGTATCCCCTTTAATAGTCACATACAATATAATAGAAAAAAAATTGTCATTCCAATTATTTTTTTTATATATAACAAACTGCTCAAAATACGGTAAAAACTAAACAAAAAAACGGAACCACAACAACTTCAGATCACACGACCTGCCCTATTTTTTTCTTTACCCAACTGTTCCGCTCCAAACGGAAAATGTTCCTTCCTTCCTTATTTGTCTAAAAACTGACGTACACTCGGGTGTATTCTCGTAACTTTATTTGCTTTAGTTTTCTATTTCGTTCGTATATCGCGTAAATGAGAAAGGGTTACCCGGTGCATTTGACGTGTGTAGGTTTTTGGAGATTTATGGTGTTGTCAGCCCAAAAAAATATTGTTGAACTTAAATCATATTACTTTAGTGCCCTAAATGTATATTTTATGTTCTTTTTTCAATCGTAAATTTTAGAATTCGAGCATAGACATTTTTATTTTTTGGTGCACCACATGTAAACCACAATGTGGTTAATGGTAGTAATACCCAAAATATTAAAACCGCAATAACACCTATGATACTATCGAAGAAAGTGATTCATAGGCAGATGGCGAATATTCGTTATTTGTTCAGTTTGTCAACTCAATATCAATCGAGATCAGTCCTTTGGGTTTTACATAACGCGACAAAATCATGTAGATATCCGCCATATCTTATGAATCAATATGGGTTTTACATAACGCGACAAAATCATGTAGATATCCGCCATATCTTATGATATGCTTATGAATCAATTTCCCTGATAGTACTATTATAATATTTTTTAACACGTTTTTTCTTTGAATAGATTTTTATTCTAATCGTATTAACCTCTCATAAGCTAATTAAGGTGGCTGCTAAGGCTCTACGTTTGACAGTAAAACTTTTGTACAATATTAATAAATATATGAAAGAAACCCATACAATACGTAAATAATTAAAACCACAGCTGTATTCATTACAACACGCGTTTGTCGAAGTCAGACGTCAATGGAAGCCGAAAACTGTCAGCCGCCACTCCTGATCAACTGATTTTGTTCAATTAAAGCGTATTCTTTCAACATCCATAAAATGTAGTCAATTTTTTAATTATAAATCCTATCTACAACAGGGAAGCGTTAATTATACAACACAACTTTCTAAAGAGGACGTCTTTAATACGACAAACTAGTTTTAACCGCGCCTCGGTTGAACAAAATAAACATACACATTGAATACGTCCAAAGGGTCAGAATTAGCCACATAGCTACTGGCAAAGTAGCTTATCCAGCTAATTCGCTTCAGCTGCGGCACGCATAATGTACATTTAATACCCGTCCTACACAAAATCTGCCAAAATGCTTTATTGCTCTCCAAACTTAACGGGGATGAGATAAAACTTTACAAGTATTATGAATCTTAATCGTTGAGCCAATTTCGAAAATTGTTCGTGAGTTTTGTTTTAAAATTCGAATTTATCTCGTTGAATTAATTTCGCTCTTTGTTGTAGCCTAATCGGTTACCTGACTGAATTTTTGATTTCTTTCTACCTCGACGAACTTGTGTTCATCGGAAGGAACGAATTTTCGATATTCAATGAATTGATTGAGCACTGAGCAATAGTGCCCCTTCTCCTTCACTTGTGAATAATTTTATATATCTACACACACACATATATATATATATATATATATATATATATAGACTTCAACCATAAATAAAAGAGTACAATTCGTGTGTATATAGGCTTCTCAATCAAAATCTGCTAGTGCCTAACACACAATATATATATATATATATATATATATATATATATATATATATATATATATATATATATATATATATATATATATATATATATATATATATATATATATATATATATACATATATATATAAATATATATATATTGTGTGTTAGGCACTAGCAGATTTTGATTGAGAAGCCTATATACACACGAATTGTACTCTTTTATTTATGTTAAATATATATATATATATATATTGTGTGTTAGGCACTAGCAGATTTTGATTGAGAAGCCTATATACACACGAATTGTACTCTTTTATTTATGGTTGAAGTCTGTTGTCAAATTGAAAATAGATTAATTAGTTTTTTTTTATTGAATCTTAAATACTGTTAGACAATTATTACACGGCCATCATTTGACTTTATTAATCTGAGACTGTCGCAGGAGTTATGTATAAAAAAGAATAAAGTCAATATTTTGACAATACAATATCAATAGAAAAGCGTTTAAATTTGTAACTTGTAATTTAATTTGTTATTTGAGGTCGAATTTCGACCATTGGGCGATCTCTAGTATTATTAAAACAAACACACAAAAGTGTGTCTGTTTGTATGAAAATGAGAAAATTATAAGTCTCTTAAGCCATAACGAATATGCTTGGATTCTCGGAAAAGGACCCAGGACAGTCTTTATTGAAAAAAAAAAAATGTATGGTTCTCGCACGATAAACGAATTTCAGTACAACGAAGTTTCTGACGATCTAGTCCAATATAGTTCCACAATTACTATACAAAAATTGTATTTGCTCGCAGAAATATTTGAACAGAAAATTATCGGATAAAATCAGATACTCATAGAGTTTCGACACAACTTCGTGCCGGCCCGGCTCGGCGCTTACCAAAGGATCTGGATTCCTTACACGACTTAAGTCCAATTCAGTCCTGCCCCGGACGGAAGCTTAAACTTCATTTCCTAGGAAAGGATATTAGGATTAAAAGTTTGCCCCAACCTAATACCTAGAGACATCTGGTCGAAGTCTAGAATTACATTATCATTGATTTGTTGATTTCATATTAGGTTACATAACTGATATTTCAGGTGACAGGATTTTAATAGAGAAACATTTAAAAAAAATTGATGTGAATGCTTTAACAAACCACGATAATTTTTAAAAATATCTACTGAAAAACTGAATTAAAAATTTAAATCAGTTTTAGCGACTAACTGTTACAGTCTTTCCATTTCAAGCTCGACTTCCGTAGCGTACTTTTAGTATGCTACGGGGGTCACGCTTTAACTGGTCAGACTGTAAGTTACTTAAAATAAACTAGGCATTGATGATGAACTGAATGGTTGACTCTAACGCACACTTCTAAATGACCCAGACCTGTAATTGTTTCACATGAATTTAATTTGTACTAATTTTACTTGAGTTACGCTTAAACTAAAAGGTCAAAGTAAATATAAAATAGTAACCCTTATAATTAAAGGCTCGAATAGGAACTTTGTGACGTCACAAGTGCATCGCCCGGGGATTACCCGCAATGGCTGCGCGATCTTCGGGGACTCCCCGGGAAGTTTGGGCCGGTGGATGAGAGCAGTAATGGAGATTTGTCGAGTATTGGTATAGCTTTGTGGTCTGTTTGCTATGTAATTTAGAGTGCTATCAGCTACAAGTTTGTAAACTAAATCATAAATGTGAGGAGCATTAAAAGCATTAATTGTTTGTAGAACGAAACGAAAACAATTAATGCTTTACTTTAATAATTGCTAAACGAAACGAACAAAAAAATAGCTCAACTATTTTTTTGAGATTGACAATTTTAATGTCATATCAAAGGAATTTAAATATATTTCTACCAAAAGGCAGCAGCTACAGCCTCGTTAATGAAAGTAGAAGTAAAAACTTAAAAAAAATATTCTAAACTTGGTCAGGATTCGGACCTGATGGTAACGATATCAAAATATGCAACTATAGGAAAATAAGTGCCAGATTTTGTTAATGCAAAATTTCATAGCCAATTAAAATACTAACCTACTTCTTCAGTTAACATTGTTACCAAATTACGTGATGGCATGATAGCATTAAAGAGTTTTAGAGCAAACGAGAATGCTCCATTTTAAGTAGGTACATTATAACCCTGCGATATTATAAAACTGTCGGCGTGAGCATGTCGTGTGCTTTGCACCTCCGAAGTGGGAACAAACTCGCAAACTTTCGCCATTCAGCATTGTAAACTGGCTTTAATGTTAGATCCGGCTCAAATTAAAATGTTCTGGAAACTCGCAGAGCAGATTTTATCTCTATTAATAGTTAAATGGAATTTGATAAAGCAATTTTTAATAATATTATGATTTAATACATACAAAATACGTAAAACATGTTATTTTGCAAATTACAAAAAGCTCTGTTTCTCTTTCTATATCTAAATTCCTTACTAAAATTTACCTTTTGTCTTACCTCTTCACGCTCAAACGGCTGAACCGATTTTGGTATAGAGATTCCCTCGACAGGTGAAAAGGGACATGTTAGAATAGTTTTTGTTTCAAAAAAAGAACGGTTCCCGCGTGATATATGAATTTCAGCGCTATAGAATTATTCTCATAGTATGGTATGAGGATATTAATAGTACTAAGAAAATGCCCCTACATCCTATCGTGATAAAATGTAATTGAGAGGCAAGAGGATCGCATGATTTAAAAAACAGAGTTGTTACGGTTGTAAGTCTGTTGGAAACAAATTTTAATTACGCTAATTGATAATAAAATACAGATTAAATTAACAACTACTCGTTTATCATTACAGACAGCTGTTGGTCGTTAACTTCCAAAATAATTTATTATACTTTGATATTTCAGATTACCACGATTGTTAAATTTTGTATAAGTTGCTTCTCATAGTTTTAGTATTTTATGCGTCATCATGATTATTTATATTCATACTAATATTATTAGTTCGAAAGGGTATCTGTCTGTCTGTTACCTGTTCTTTGTTGAAAGATATGAAGATACTTCGAGTTCCGTGAAAGGACTTAGGACGGGAGGATACTAGAAAATGTTCAGTTCCCGCGCGTTAAACGAATTTTGGCACAACGGAGTTGCGAGCGTCACCTCGTATATATTAGGTAGGTACTCGTTATTTGTTAAAATATTATCGTATATTATGTCATAAGGACAATATTATACAAGGTGTAACAAAACAAAGTGATAATACTTAAGGGTTTGTATGTGTCTCTTATATAGAGTTCCAGAGCCATTTTTTCTGATTTGTATGGGCAAGCGCCCGAGCGTCATGAATTTTCCCATACAAAGGTAAAAGAAAAGGTACTCTTTCAGCGCAGATACTTTCACAGCAAACTCTATATAAGGGATATATAAAACCCTAAAGTATTATCACTTAGTTTTGTTACAACCTAAATCCAAAGCCTAAATCTATATATTAATACGCGAGCGAAAAACTTTGGATCTCTTTTGACGAACAATGCGGAAACGTAGGTGATTGAAATTTTGCACAGTTATAGTTTATATGGTGAAGGAGTGCATCGAGCTAATATTATTTTGAAACTATGCTTTTGTCATACATTTTTTTAACAAATAAAACATTACACACACTACAACACACACACTAGGAGATTGACAAGCCTATACACACAAATTGTACTCTTTTATTTATGGTTGAAGTCTGTTGTAATCATTGACTTAAGAGGTTTAGAGGTCTTTGGTTGTAATTGAAAATAGATTTAGTTTTTTTTATTGAATCTTAAATACTGTTAGACAATTATCACACGGCCAGTCTGTCATCATTTGACTTTATTAATCTGAGACTGTCGCAGGAATTATGTCTAAAAAATAATAAAGTCAATATTTTGACAATAGAAAGAAAGAGCGTTGAAATTTGAAACTTATAATTAAATTTTTTATTTGAGGTCGAATTTCGACCATTGAGCGATCTCTAGTTTTAATTATAATGCTTAAAAATATTACGAACGGATTCATGGGGTAAATAACTCAACATTTCCAAACGAAACGCCTAAGGGATTGTATCGGGGCTTGTTAAAGTAAATACTACCTTCATTGTACCGTTCGATATAGCTTTTAATTAATTGTCAGGCTTTGATTAAAACATTCAAGCAACTTGTATTGTATTGTTTGGATAGGTTTCTCTGATCAATTTTAAGATTATTTACATTGAATCTCAATATCTATTAATATTGACCAACAGATATTGAGTTTATTCTTGTTATTGTTTAAATTGTACTTATATAACATTATATTGTATGCCTTGCTACGAATAATAAAAACCGGCCAAGTGCGTGTCATGCCACGCGCAATATAGGGTTCCGTAGTACCGCTAGTCTTTCATAATTTTTGTATGATCAATGAATGTACATTTATAACGTGTTTTACACTACTAACAACTGCATCACCTCAGTTACGTTCAAAGGAATTTGAACGTAAAGATCCTTTATACTTCGCCGAATACCTTTTTTTTTAATTGATCGACTATTACTCAATAACCTATGAAGTCTTCTTAGCCGTGATAGTTTTTCTTTTAAATTCAGCATATTTCCTACTCCTGTGATTTTTTTTCTCATTTCCAGAAACAACCGTTTAGCTGGTAGAAGGGGGGGACACTGGACTCTAACGATTTTTTCCACTTTAAAACTTCATATTTCACAAACGGATCCCTAAATCGAAAAATGATCTATAAATACTTGTAATATTTTTAAAATACCTATTCAGCGACACCCCACACGGTGGGGTGGACACGAAAAAAAATACACCTCCGCTTGATGTGTAGGTGAGGTACCATAAAAAATATTTTTATAAGATTTCATATACCGTTAATATGTGCATTCATGCCGAATTACAGCTCTGTAGGTCCTATAGTATCTGAGCAAAACCGCGGACAGACAGACGAACAGACAGACGGACAGATAGACGGACAGATAGACGGACAGACAGACGGACAGACAGACGGACAGACAGACGGACAGACAGACGGACAGACAGACGGACAGACAGACGGACAGACAGACGGACGGACAGACATACGGACAGACAGACGGACAGACAGACAGACGGACGGACAGACCGAAACTATAAGGGTTATTTGTTGACTACGGAACCCTAAAAACTAAGGAAACGTTACTCGACCCATACTTCAACTGTTTTGAATTTGGTTCATTTTCGCACACTAAAAAATGGCAATAGGAACGAAACACTAACACTCAAATTTACGAAATAAAGTCGTTGACATCAATTGTCACTTCTATATTTACACAAAATTGTGTACCGAATACATGCATAAAGTATGCATGTATTCGGGTCTCATTTTGTAGACTCGTGGACAATTTTTTTGACACAGTTACTCTTTTCACAGTTTCTCTTCTTTAGTTTTTATTATTCGTAGATGCCTTGACAATAATTAAATTTTTGTTAACAATGGTGTTTTAGCTATAATGAAATAATATCAATTTAAGAATCTTGCACTTAAAAGAGTCTAAGGACTATTATTATTGACATGAAATTGAAAAATCAAAAATCATCAAAATCAAAATATTTATTTCTAAATAGGTTAACAAAGTTAACACTTTTAAAACGTCGCGTCTACATGAGTGCAACGAATAAATTGAGACGAAAAAATAATTGAGTATTTTGTGGTCATATTGTCAAGTGCCTACCTGTTGCCAATATTTATGTCGAGCATAAAAGGCCAAAGCAGCGTTTGTTGTATGAGAGCCCCCCTTCAATATTTGCTTTATTTTGTTTTTAGTATTTGTTGTTAAAGCGGCAACAGAAATACATAAATTGTAAATATTTCAACTATTTAGCTAGCGAAGTTCTTGAGATACATTCTGGAGACAGACAAACAGCGATGTCATTGCAATAGGGTCCAATTTTGCCCTTTTTATAAGAACTACAAAAAGGGGAAATTTATCCATCTTTGTTATTATACTATGTTAACGCGGACGAAGCTAGTCACAAATAAAATACAAGTAGAATTACTCTACTATCCATTTCTGTCAAAACGTTAACATTTTTTGTTTATAAGAATCAGCCACCATAAAAATAGCTACCATAAAAGTTCAATTTTCTTACAATTTGTACTATAGGTCTACCAGAATCTGATGGCAAATTTTGACAGCAGATTTTCAAAAAATATCCTTGATCATTGGATAAATTTATATATTTGCAGGTTTCACACACAGAATCAGCCGTTATAAGGACAAAAATGGAACAAAATGTTTTATTCCAATTACCCCGGTATTGCTAGAGTCAATTTACTTTCTCACTTTTTGCCATATTCATACATCCATACCAGATTCTAGTAGACCTATAGCTGACTTGGTAAACGTTGTTTTTAATACTTCTGATTTGCGTGTATTTTTATATAAAAAAAAAAAAAATATTTCATTAAATTTTGTCCATAAAAATGGTGACCTCCACATACCACCCTTAACATTTGTGGTTATGAAAAATAGATGATTATCTCCCAAGCTCATAACAAAATAATTGATAAAATTTTATATAATCACTTGCTTACCAGCACAAAAATATGAACGCTTGAGCGCCATCTTTTGAAAGATTGTAAAACCTTATTACGAAAAGTTCTTTTGTTGGCAGGTTAGTTGAAACTTTTGTTATGGCATTATAAAGTGATTCCTTGATGTTATATTAGGTAACTGTAATGTTTACATGCTTTAATCGACCAGGTATAATTATTATAACTTGTTTAAGAGGATGTATCCAATATACTCTTTTGTTTTCAGTACATTTTCTGTTTTTCTATCAAGCTTTATAGCGTTTATACAGTAAACTTAACATACATAAAGCAACAAGCATGCAGTACCTGATTTCGCAGGCCTTCATTAACTATATCACTAAACGGTACGAGACCGGCACGTCAGTTCTGGCACATTGACATAAATTCGTTTTTAATTTAATATTGATAGTGGGCCCATGGAGATCAAAATGTGACTGGCGTATGCGGTAGCAACAGGCTGGTGAATGGGCGGAGCCAACGAGGGGCGAGCCTGCGCGTTATGATAGCGGTCGCCATGGCAACGGCTGCTGTAGATGTTTGTGATTACTACATCCATAGCTCAAAAGAAACTTTCGCCGTGATTGACGGTATACTCAATAATTGCGTTTGTGCCGGGAGTGAGCGATACTAAAATGTAGGTCGCGCTATTTGCGGTATGGGATATGAAACTGTCGTACTAACTAATTAGGTGTATTAAAAATTGGCGCTTGCAGAAATAAAACTTCATAATTTTGAATTATAACAATTTTCAACCATACAGTTCGTAAATCATTAGTATAACAAACTATGTTAATATGGTTAGTTGATATTTAATTATTAAAAATGTAGACGAAATCACTGTATTTTCTGCAAAATATAGCCAAAAATGAGTTTAAGACCAAACGAAATATTACCAGTAAAACTACCAGTTCAAGTTCGAAATAAATTTATTTATTTTCCTTTACAAAATTCGCTATATAAAGTATGTTAAATTTTAGTTATTAAGTACATATTATTGAACTTAGTTTATTAATTAGTAGTTTAAAATGCTTTGTGCAAAACCTAAAAAGTTAAAATGTTGCGAAAGTCTGGCTATGACAGTCGACCCTTTAGACCAGTCAAAACAATTAAAACTATGAAGACTCAATAAACAAATAGTTCATATTATACTAATAGATAAACTTTCAAAAGCTTTGTAAGCTGCAGCTTTCGATAAGCTATAATAGAGCGCTTTAAAGTAGTAATACTGTACAGCTTTTCCCTAAGTTTATTGCCTTTGAGTTCAGTTGCATGAAACGCCACAAGTTACGCTATAAAGTTTTTCATTTCGTCTGATACTGAAACAAGATGTACATCTAGATTGTTTTCTTTTAGAATGAAAGTGCATTTGAAATATATTACGTTGTTATCATAATTTTTTGAAACATAATATTATTATTTCATAATAACTAACATACCTAATCAAAAACGAATACATATAGAAGACCATGATATTATTATTAAGACTAGATAAGAGAATTTATGATAATCGTAATTCAAGTATTTGTTTTACTTCACTTTCATCAGTCATGAATAACCATGAACAAATATTTTTGATATAATTTTTAAATAAACTGGAGTCTTGACCACCCAGAGGCGAACACATCTGACATTGGTCGTTGGACTGATAAAGTTCAGATTTTATGAGACTATCATTTTGCAGTATTGTTGTAATATCGAAACTGCGGAAAAATCATATCGAAACTACAATATTGATTTTGCTTTATTGACATAAAAACGTATGTTTTTACCTCTTACTTAGATTTTTATTCTAACGTATTGAAGCTTGTTCACGTTTAAATTGTAATTACGAACAAAAAGATTCATTAATACGCAATTTACTCGGCCTTAATGTTCTTCTTAAGCTTTGTAGTTTAATTACATTCTGTTGAACGAAAAATAGCAAAGCATTGTGAAGATAATACGGTACAGTCATGAGGTAAAACTGATTCAGCTTTAAAATATTATTTTATAAATTATTTACAATGGTATTTTGTACTCATTGTAAATCGTAAAAATTTAAAATTAGTTATAGTGTGTAGTACTGTTTGAATACATCAGCTTACTAGCAAATTGAGTAGCAGTTACTACTTTTTATCTCTTAAGGTCGGATCTTCGCCGTGAGCGACCGCGACCGAAAAAATTTTAAAAAAAATGCTACTTTATGACATAGGCTATAGGTTTCATTTTACTACGCCACTAGCTTTTACGCCGCCGTCGGCGGCAGCATGGGTCGCCACACAAATGTCAGTAGAAAATGATACCTATAGTGTATGTCATAGAGTAGCATTTTATTTGATTTTTTAAAGGTCGCGGTCGCTCGCGGCAAAGATCTGAAAGCCACCTTTATACTACAAACAGATGATCTAACTTGTTTCGGGCTGCATCACGAACAAAGTGCTCTCCGAACCAAGTTAAATCGTGGGTCGCATGGTCCGCCGGACATACTTGTTATTATTATTACCGATATTAATAATAATAAAGCGACACATGATCAGACTTGGTTCGAAGCACTCCATGTTCTTGGTCCAACCCGAACTAAGTTCAAATGTCTTTTTGCCTTTTAAGACTAACTACAAATACTTCTTACCGAATAAATATTTCCATTATTTATTACTTACAACAGGAAACAAAGCTGATTTAATTTTTAACAATCTCCAATTAGTGTGGATAATGTAATATCCAAAGAATTTTATTTTAAACAGAAATAAACCTTTTATTCCGATAATATTGGTTCAAATATCCCGAGACATCAATTAGATAAATTGTTTGGAACAGCAGTCAAACAAGACTTAACGGATAAAGGAATTGAAATTTTTCATTTAGCTGAAACAAGTTTATGCCGCAATTGATAGAATAAATTAAAATATAATCTGCCGTGGTTTTCTTTTTTACACGCGATTGCAGCTTTTTATTACCGAAAGTCTAGTTGAGTTTTCCAGAGTATATACTTTAATTCAAAGTGACAGCTATTTTAATTTAAAACACGTGACTATTCTTAAATCATTTAAGTCCACCGCCAACGTCGCCGAATCGTCACTGGGAACGCGATTATTTTGGACCGATAAAATGCCACTTTATGACCTAGGCTTATAGGTTTCCTTTTCTACCGACATTGGTCTAGCGACTCATGCCGCCGCTGCTTTTTCGTGGCGTAGAGCAAAACGAACCCTACAGCCTATGTCATACAGTGGTATTTTATCGGTCCAAAATAATTTCGGTCTCGTGAAGTGTTCGGTGATGGTGGCGGTGGACAAACGGCCTTAGTATTCATAATTGATAGTGTTCATAATTGAGATCATAATCTAAATATGTAGTTTTATTTTTGAAACAATAGGTACGTAGAATACTACAATAACTTTCTTCGTTTCTTCTTCTTTGTCTTTCGTTGTAATATAACTAAACATAATAATATGTAGTTGTAATATAACGAAAGACGCTCAAAAAAGATCGTGGAAGATAGAAAAAGTTGAGTCAAACTTGAGAAGCTAGTCATTACTACGGGGTGCCATCTAATGCGAGGTAAGATTGCAAGGCAGCCGTCGGGCCAAGTTCCTTCATAGCCGATAAATTACCTAGTCACTTTTACAGCTCATGAGAACATACGACAAAACTTTACTTCGGGCGTAAGTGATGAACGACTGGATTATCAGAAATGTTTGACTCAAAACACTTTCATAAGATGGTATAATTTGAAATTATATTTAAAGAGGCGCGATGAGAATAATATATAAATATATAATTATAATGTCTAATATCTTTATCAAGTTTGTAAATAATACTACTGGCCTCCTAAAATTATTATTGCTTAAGTTACTATTCTCGGAATGAGATTACATAATTTTTAACTACGTTGATATTTAATAAGTAATTAAACTTAAAAATTGATTCTGAATGTACCTAGACTACATACTACAGCTTAAGCATGTTACGTTTTGGCGAACAGCATGCGTTGTAGGCGCTTGCTTGTTTTAAGCCAGAAGCAAGCCAGAAGTTTAATCTCCTTGCGAATGGCTGACAGCCTTGCTAAGCTCGTGTCTGCGTTCCCAATTCTAGTGTCTACACGCTCTAATAGACGCGCAATACTAGAGATGTGTGATTTCGGCACCGATTTCATGCCGGCAACTATGATGTAACGTAATTTTTCAAAGGCAAAAGGTAGACTCAATTATTATATTTAACAAAAAATTAAAACCGACTTCCAAGGTAAAAATAATAATAAAATCCTCATAATATGAACTAAAAAGTATTAAATAATGTTTCCTATCTAATAGTGCCTTTTTCCGAATTCGGCTAAACCTCAACTATTTCTGTACTCAATCTTCATCATTTTGAAGTCGGTACCAGATATAGCTGAATCTTCAGTTCTCTGACAGAATAGGTATTTGAAACTTTTGGAACTGGCACCGACTTCAAAATTATGAAGATTGAGTACAGAAATAGTTGAGGTTTATCCGAATTCGGAAAAAGGCACTATTAGATAGGAAACATTATTTAATACGTTTTAGTTCATATTATAAGGATTTTATTATTATTTTTACCTTGGAAGTCGGTTTTAATTTTTTGTTAAAAATAATAATTTCACTCTTTTTAGTTACCTAGTAAACCATCGCGTATATTCTACACGTATCTTATAACTTATTACAATTTGTTAAGAGCCACACTCAATGCGATTGTGTTTCTTATTCCTATTAAGATGTAGATTGTTTTTCTATGTAAGTATTTTCATACTAAGGGTTCAATTTATTACTTACCTCGATCGTGGGAATCGCAGACACAATAGATTTTTAATTGTTATGCGGCAGCCGGGTGCCGCTTGGGCTTGATGGGTTAATAGTTAAACTAGTGTAGTACCTATCGAAGCAACTTCTCTTTTTTCTTTCGAATCTCAAAAGTAATGTCAAATGTGTGCCTTACGCTCTGGAGTTAAGCTTGACTTTGTTATGTTCAATTTTGTGGTACATAAGTCGCTTAGAACTTGAATCATTTATTTTGAAACAACATTATATTTTTATTAAAATTGCTATGAAAAGTACCAATGATTATAAGGACATAACGTGATGATATAATTATGGTGTTGTGGGGGCATATTGTATCCATATACAACCATGTGACACTGGTGACCCTGATGATGATGATGATGATGATGAATGTAATTTGCATAGTAGCATATGCTTTCAGTTCTTAAAACAGCGCCTAAACCTCCAAACTTGTATCTATAAGGAATCCGGAGTTCTCTTAGTATCTTCGGAACCATAGTATACCTTGGTGCAAAATCTTGCGTTTTGGTAGCATATGCTTAGGATACTTCTCATAAAATCAAAATCACCATATGTTTCCATATAAATTTTGAGGAGTTTCCTCGATTACTCATGGATCCCATCATCAGATCATCACTTTTGTGAAAATGGGACCAAATTGGAGGGAAACCTAATAGAACAAAACAAAAATTTTGAAAATCGGTTCACAAACGGCGGAGTAATCGTTGAACATACAAAAAAAAATAAAAAAAACACAGCCGAACATATAACCTCCTCCTTTTTGGAAGTCGGTTAAAAATAGCTGTAACTGCCGCAGTAACAATTATTAATAATCACTCAATCTTAATGTAATGAAGATTTTAAATCAAACTCCAAACTTTTTCCGTCAAAAGTTTAGTTATTACCAAAAGTCACTTAAGTAGGAATTTACCTTGTAATCTCTTGTTGCCTTGAAATTTATTTGATGATTATAATCGCTGTCACTTATACCTTTAACTGCGATATAAGCTCAGCTGCATTAAGTGGATAATTCCAGAGTTCATACTTTCATCTCCTTAATGGATGCAGCGAAAACCATTTATAGCTATCGGTAGGTTTTTATGTGCACTTCGTTCAAGTGACTTTATTGAGTGTTCGGGCGAAGGAGTTTATATTTCGCGGAATAATTACATAAGTATGGGTGTGGATGATGAAATATTCTACTTTAGTCATAAGGTCTTTTCTAAGATTGAACTAATGTAGGTGCCGTTGTTGAATATGACGTGTATACTGTATAGAGTAGACTATATATTATGACTAAATTTAAAATAAAAAAGATGATAAAGAAAAGCGTGTTCTACTAAAACTTTAAAATATTTTGAATACTTAATATTGTATTCAATACAAAAAATTCTATAGTGCTTTAAATTTTAAAGATAAGTAAGTTAAAATTATACGAGATTCTAAACTCGTTAAAGAACACCCTGACAATAGGATCTCAGTGAAATTGTATACTAGGGCTTTGCAACAATAGGACGTCCGAATTCAACACCGCTCCGGCGACCATCCATCTTGGTTTATGCTCCAAATCCCTACGTCACATCAACACTATCTAACCCTTTACATATTCTGATGATGCTCTCATGTTTTCTTTTGTTGTTTTGTTCATTGCAATGAGGTCAAGTTAGGCCATTCAGTGTCAAGCTACTAGATGATAATTTGTGAGCACTAATTTTAAATATTACCTCTACTAGGATTTTAAAATCTATGTCACTGAACATTTTTGCACTTTAGTTGTTTATGTTTATTACAGTATTCGCACAGCAAACACGAGCAACAATTTCTGTTTTAGCTTCCATCAGCTCCAGTCTCAGGTGTCAACTTACCTGCAACAAAAAAAAAATATTTTTGAGCATATCACAAACACAATATCACAATAATATAATAATAATAATAATAATAAGACCCTCTGAGGGTGCAAATGATCGGCGTTTAAAGTCCAGCGACACCTCTCCTGCCTCAAGCCGCTCTGTAAATGTTGCCTCCTCGGTGCACCGTGCGTGCGGCCATTTTGAGGGGCCCATTCAAAAAGTTAGCGAGTCACCGTCTGCCATATGCCATGTTTCCACGTTGTATCGGCAGACGCCATAGTCCTTCCATAGTCCCAGTTACCCAGTCCACTAACACCTCACCCCCATAGCCCGGTATCATATATATTAATACGCGAGCGAACAACTTTGGATCCCTTTTGACGAAAAATGCAGAAACGTAGGTGATTGAAATTTTACACAGTTATAGTTTATATGGTGAAGGAGTGCATCGAGCTAATATTATTTTGAAATTATGCTTTTATCATACATTTTTTAACAAATAAAACATTACACACACTACAATGTGCACGCTACGATCTTTTGAATGACCAGCCTATAGGCTGATTTTCCTGTCACGCTGACTGCGTGCGCACCGTCGGCGTCGGCGCTGATGGCCCGAGATGTATGAAATTGTAGGAAGCGTTTTTGAATAACGCGTAGCGGTCTGCGCTGATATTTCATACATTTATGTATCGGCGCCGACGGTCAGCGAGCGGTCAGCGTGACAGGAAATTCAGCCTTACACCATGAAGTTAATATACCTAGCGGAATTTTTCTAGAATTTTTTTCTGCTAGGTATATTAACTTTGTGCCTTACACACGAATTGTACTCTTTTATTTATGGTTGAAGTGTGTTGTCAAATAATTATTACACGGCTGTCATCATTAGACTTATATACCTAATCTGAGACTGTCGCAGGAATTATGTCTAAAAAAATATAATAAAGTCAATATTATTTAGACAATAGAATATCAATAGAAAAGCGTTGTTTTTAACTTATAATTTAATTTTTTATTTGAGGTCGAATTTCGACCATTGGGCTATCTCTAGTCATTTCTAATATCCATTCTCTGCGATAGTCCTACACTGGCCGCTGGTTGTTCTTGGTCGTACTCTCATAGTGCGGACAGGAAGAGTCGCCGGCTAGTGTCACATTACATTTAGATCAAAACTGTGTAACGGGCCTCTACGTGTTGGCTTCGGCCCCACGCATACCTCCCAAAGGTCTGGCATGTAATTGCCCATGAGCAAGGAGTGCTTAATACAAACATAATAATAATAATCTTATATATAAAATTCTCGTGTCACAGTGTTAGTCAGCGAACTCCTCCGAAACGGCTTTACTGATTTTTACCAAATTTTATATGCATATTCAGTAGGTCTGAGAATCGGTTACTGGGTACTTTATATATTGATAAGTGCATTTGTTGAATAAATAATACTAAATTATTACAACCTCAGACTGACGGCGACCATTGTTTGTGCGACGGGATAGCGATCGACGTTGCCATGGCGACATACTTATTTAGTCACTTCAATAAAATAATATGGGCGAAATACATGAAATACTTTATATTATGGCAAAGCAACGTTTGCCGGGACAGCTAGTAAAATAAGGGGGCAAACGAGCAAACGGGTCACCTGATGGAAAGTAACTTCCGTCGCCCATGGACACTCGCAGCATCAGAAGAGCTGCAAGTGCGTTGCCGGCCTTTTAAGGGGGAATAGGGTAATAGGGGAGGGTAGGGATGGGAAGGGAAGGGAATAGGGGAGGGTAGGGAAGGGAAGGGAATATGGGAGGGTAGGGAAGGTATAATTATAAATACAATTATAATGTACGCATGTATAATGTACACGTAATACCGTATTTATATTACCAAAATGCAAACTCGTCTACGTGAATACTTCATTCATCGTCGTCTCATCATAGATATCTGTATTCTGCCTACATTCCCCTCTGAATCTACTAATCTATGATAATGCGGAATGGCGCGCGTCTTCGCCTAGTAATTTAATGTTCGTATTTTAATTGAAAATAATTAAATAAGAATACTAACCGATGAAATGTTATTCCGTCGCATTTGGAAGTGTTTTTGGAATTATTTTTACAGTATCTTATGACACACCAAGGCATTTTTGTGATTTGTGTGATTTTATTTTTTTATAAATGTCATACGTCTAGTGCGCAGAAAGAGTTTGCGGCCGACTGTGCGCTGCGGCTATATAGATTCTGTTGAATGTGACCAAGCATTGCGTTGCGGTGTCAAGTCTAGTACCTAGTACTTATATGTCAGTGCACATAGGCTACTTTTTATTGTGATGGGTAATATCAGAATTTATTTGCCCTAATAAACCACGTGTAATACCGCGGGGCATAGTTAGTAAAAACATAAATCTATCCATACCTACTTTATTAGTTCCTTGGAGAGTGAAGACATTAAAAAAGCTAAATAAAATCTCCAAAAAGAAATACCTAAAATAATGTTGGTTTCTAAACAACAAAATATTATATTCTTGCGAGGAACATAATATTATCCATACTAATACTATAAATACGAAAGTGTGTCTGTCTGTCCGTCTGTCTGTCTGTTACCTCTTTACGCCCAAACCGCTGAACCGGTTTAGCTGAATTTTAGTATGGAGATACTTTGAGTCCCGGGAAAGGACATAGGATACTTTTTATCCCGGAAAAATGTACGGTTCCCGCGCGATAAACGAATTTTGGCGCAACGGAGTTACGGGCGTCATCTAGCTATAATATACTCTACATTTTGAGTATACAGGGTGTAACAAAAGTAAGTGATAATACTTTAGGGTGTGTACGTGTTCCTTGTAGAGAGATCACTGTGAAAGTAGCAGCACTGAAAGACCAAAATTTTTTTTCACTTTTGCATGGGCAAGCGCCCTAGCGTCACGAGTCTCCCCATACAAAAGTGAAAAAAAAATTGGTCTTTCAGCGCTACTACTTTTACAGTGAACTCTCTACAAGGAACTCATACACACCCTAAAGTATTATTACTTAGTTTTGTTACACCTTGTAGAGTAAAGACCATCTCAAAGTAATTTCAAAGTAGATTATAATGTATCATGCTAAGATAGTTTTGAATGCAAATGCATTAGAAACGGTCAGAAGATCCTGAGGGACTGGAGCTTTCATCAGTCTGAAAATGGAAATACGGTCTACTGTTACCTTTAAATTTAATCTAAAAGTGAGAAAATGAAGATATTTTTAACACACTTAACCAGTTTTAATTGGTTAACCAGACATTAACAAAACAACAACGCCGTTGAATAGATAAAGAACAAGGCCATTGAATCCGTTGTGGATGTTTTAAACTACTCCCAATCACATACTTAATTCTCGCAACATAATCGGTCTAGTCCAGAGGAATGAAAAGGTCAATACGTCTAGTTCTAATGTCTCATTGGTAAACGCCTCCACCCTGGATCGAACCTGCACCCTTGCGAGTGCGAACCAAAGGTCTACCCACTAGGCCACGGACGCTCATAGATAAGCTGCCTACAAAATCCTCAAAAATTGGATAATAAATTAGATCCACTACACCATACTTGTATACACGTCTTCTCTGATTATAAACTCCTTGATCATCAATTCACGTCTAATCCAGGTCAACATTAAATTCAAAATAACATATTTTAATCAGACAGTATGCAATGAATAATAATTAGTTAAGGCTACATACGAGATTTACGGGCAAGTCATTTATTACTAACTTATTACTCCACCCCCTGGAGCGCTGAGATGGGCTGCCTGAACGTGTACCGAGTGGTTTCTCTATTACCCAGTTAGCTCTAACTGGATTTAGGATAAAGTATTTCATGTATCGTTATTTGGTGTTTTGTAGAATCAGTGATTGATTGTTAGTACAGAACAGGTACAAAATGTTATACATTAACATAACTTTATGAGTTCAGAATCTTTATTATGATACACTTACTTAATTTTTAATTTTTTTATTTATTATAAAGTAGTGAGCGAAGTTAATACGCTTTACATACTGTGGTGCGCACATATTAAGTCTTTTTTAAACGTGTTGCTAAAACGTGTGGTTTTTCAAAAAAGTTTTGTTTTTTAATTCCAATAACTAATATAAAAGTAAGATACTTTTACATAAACATGTACAATTATTTGCATCGACTTAAGCAATATAACTAATTTTTTGCTATATGATCAAACAAATCAACATTGAATTGATATTGATTACACATAACGATAATAATTTCAACGCAAAATAAAATAAATAAAGGATGATAAGATAATAACAATAATATTTCTTAAGCCAAGAAGGTAAATAATCAAAAACAATTTCATAAATTGCGTATAGCGTGGCTTACCCTCTTCTTATATTTCATCCAAATGACTTTACAACCCAATCTTTCTTAACTTTATTTGAGCACATTATGGGGTAAATAATAAATATTCTATGATAATTTCAAAGATTATTATGGAATACCATCGAAAAGCCACGGAAACAATAAAATTGACTTTTCGTGTTTAATTCCGGAAATGTTGAATTTGTTACGTACAAACTACGAATAATAAAAACTAAGGAAACGTAACTCCCATACTATTACCGTTTTAAATTTAGTTCCTTTCGAACTGTCATGTAACCTGCCTGATACCGCTCAAGGCCACCTAAATATTGCAAATGTATTGAAATATCTACCTAGGTACACATTTTTGACAAGTATTGTAGAGCATGTTTTTTGACGGAGTTACTTTTCCTTAGTTTTTATTATTCGTAGCGTACAAAATATTAATTTAATAAGTACAAGATATTGACATTTTTATGATTCTTTAATGCTTCAGTTTTATGGTTAATTTTACATAGTACAGGTTCCCTTGAACAATTTTTTTTTATTGCTATCAAGCAAATTTTTCGTGAGTAGCTTGTTTTTGATAAGACGAACAACAATTTCGTCTGCGAAAAAAGTGGTAGCTAACAGAGCCCAAAAACGGAACCCTTACGAGCTGATTTATTGAATATTGATAGGTTAATAGTTACATAATTTAAG